>JBBPFJ010000090.1:238629-595629 GCA_037975025.1 Excoecaria agallocha | reverse complement strand
AACTAGGTACTCGCCAAATTTCTAATTCAAGATCTATGTGTAATTCAATCATAATCATTAACCAGCTAAATTGGACATATGAAAATTTAAATCTTTGGGCTAAAGTATCACTTCCTAATTTCAAATATATTAATAACCACAGTTACCGTCTTGCTGAGGAACCTAGAATAATTATTTTCATTAAATTCCTTGTATATTAAGTTCTTAATAAAAAATTCATTCCTTTTTATTATAATTAATTTTAAAAAATATAAGAAACCAACAATTCAATTAAGATTCCCATTTAGTTCTTCAAATCATTTTCAATATTTTAAATAGTACCTTATATTATCGAGAGCATATTACTATTAATTGACAAAGTCCTTGAGCATATGAGAAATTCAACCTTTGACATAATAGTGTCTAATTTGCTAATTTCTTAACTATATTTTGCTACCACTCAATTTCTACTTAAATTTTAATTGCGAGTCTGATTGCCTTAAATTAAAATTGTCTGCATTCCTCAATTTAGACATATTGATTAATTTGAAGGAAATCCAAATTATGCATGACACCCGTCGGTTGAACAGTCATAACTCTTTAGTTACTAACTAAATTCCTTTTTTTTGAATGTACATTTTTTAGGTCTAATAATTTAATTCAGAATATTAACGTAAGTGGACACATGTAAACATGCTTAGCTAAGATTCATGAATCATAACTTTAAACTTACACTGTAGCTTTATAAAAGGCTAATACTTTGTATTTTCAAACAACTACAATAAAATAATTTTTCCACCAAAGATTTTTAACCTTATATCAAGCTTAGATTAAGTAAAGAATTAATGCAACTAATTTTTACTAACTCTCACCTATATATATATATATATCAAAGACAATTCCACTACTAGACCAAAACTAGCATATTATAATGTAGATATCAGTATTTGATTCAATAAACATCTCATCTAACTCAGTATATCTTGGCAATTATACTATACTTATCATGTTAATTTTTACCAATTGAATAGATTAATAAATTATGTAATTTAGTCCATATACCATATGTTAAGGTGATTCTAATAGCAGATCATAAAATGCAAGATAAATCTCAATTTTCCTAGAAAATTCAATTTCCTTTTATTCTTAATAGTAATATTTTAAGGATAATCTGAACACCAAATATACCATAAAAAATGAATTTCGTAAGAACAAAATTCAATTCTTAAAAATAATAAAACAATTCTTGACAACTATTTCAAAATTTTATGTAAGAAATTACAAAGATAATTTTGGTAGTTACATACCAATTAAAATGGAACTTTTGGATTTTTCCTCATTTTGGCCTGCTACTGTTCTTGTTGGAGCTTGATCGAAGCGTCGTCAGAGATACCCTAAGGCTGCCACCATGGAGATCAAAACCCAGCATCCCATTTCCAAAGATCATATGCCTGATGAACCCCATTCACGAACTAAATCTATATCGAAAGTTACGGATGCCTTGGTCGCCGATCTGCTTGGCTCTAGTGAGATAGCATAGAATTTTTAAATATGCATAAAAATGATTTAAGAAAAATTTTAGAGTAATTGGCTTAAAGGAACTCTTGGGGCCAAACCTAAAAAAGGAAGATGATGTTAATGTCGATGATATAAAAGAAATAAATAGTATTTTAGGTATAATTTCTCTCTGAAATTCTAATTAAGGTGAATATGATTTTTGTATAAAATAGACTCATAACAAAACAACTTATATGAAGAACTTATGATCCAATTCTATCCCTAACATACCTAAAAATTAGTTTAAAGAGAGAGTAACAATTTTGTCTTTAAACAAGTACTTAAGAATAGTCTATAGTGTTTTAGCCATAAATTCCATTTAAATGTCCAAATTACTTGATTCTTGATTTGTTGAAAAGCTAAGACATAGAAGAAGATTTGTTTAGAGGACACCTTAATGTAAATGATACATTTATAAGGTCAAAAATAAAGTTTAATCCGAATTATAAAAGCTGCCAGATTGTGAGATTTCTATTTGCTCAAAAGCACGAATATTTCTTCATGAATCAACCTCAAACTTGAACTAAGTATATAAATTAATATCTAATGTATGTAAACCATATGTTTAGAGGTATATATGATTAAATATATATGCAACTTGCAATAGTATATGAAGATGCTGATATGAACAAAGTGTATGAAAATATATACTTATATATGTTTAGAATAAATGTGCATATATTGAATATAAGAAAGTTTGTAAGCTTATCAGGTTATAAACCTAATATATTTATATAAAAAATAGTAAAAATTAGTAAAATATTATGGTAACTTTATTTATGGTTTAAAAATACGATATGAATTTGTATTCCAAGAACATTTCTAAGTCTAAATTAGTAATTATAAATGAGTTTAACTTATGCTTTCATATATATGGGTATTTGGAAGCAATTATATGCTTTATGTATGAGGTTTTATAGGTATCGATAAGGGGTTTCATAGGATACTTGTATTTTTTTTGTTGATTTGGGAAATTGTGTGCATTTTTGTAGGAGCTAGTTAGGTGAAATTTCAATTATCTCTATGAATTTTGCTAAGAATAATACCTATAGTGAATCTGTGAGAACTTTTCTTTTGTCTTTTTAATGCAGAAATTCAATTGTATTTGTAAGTATCATTGCATGTGTATATGTGAATTACATTTTGTCATCTATACATGCATATATATGTATGTATGTATGTATGTATGTATGTATGTATGTATGTATGTATGTATGTATGTATGTATGTATGTATGTATGTATGTATGTATGTATGTATGTATGTATGTATGTATGTATGTATGTATGTTATAGAAGAATTATCATTATTTGAAATTAGTCGCTTCTAATTTAATTGGCCAACTTGTTTCCTATATAATAAATATTATTTTTTTGTTTTAACATTGTAGAGTTCATAACAATTAAAATAATCATCCTAACAAGACACTTATGGAGGAAGGAAATTCAAATACATTGCCTTAAATGGCAATGATGCAACATCAAAGAGAAAACCTATTAAACTAAGGTAAACTAAGGCCCAAAGTGTGGGATCAATTCACCAAATTATTGATGAGTCAGATACAATAAAAGGAAAGTTTTGTCATTATAGCAAGAAGTTTTATAGTGATGATGGGAAAATAAACTTGCACTAGTGTACTAAACATCTTTTTAATTCCTATCAAAGGTATTAAAAAATGTGGATAATATGCAAAATAGTTATGTTCGCAACCAACATAGGAAGGTGAGATGGATAGTTTATCTGGTTAGAAGTTTGACCAAATGGCAATTAGGGAAATAAATGTAGAAATGATATTTGAAGATGAGTGTCAATTTAAAGTTGTTGAAAGTAGATCATTTAAAAAGGTTATGTATAGGGTTTATGACAGGTATTAAAAATGTGGATAATACACAAAAATAGTTGTCCTTGCAACTAACGTGGAAAGGTGAGATAGATAGTTTGTTTGATTGAAAGATTGAACAATTGGCAATTAAGGAAATAATTGTAGAAGTTATAATTGAAGATGAGTGTCCATTTAAAGTTATTAAATCTAGATCATTTAGTATTGTTATATATTTATGTCCTAGTTTTAAGGTGCCTAATACGTGAAATATTCTACATAATTACTATCAAACTTATGTTCATGAAAGGAAAAAATTAAAAAAAAATTGAAAGAAAATGTCAAAGGATATGCCTTACCACTAACATATGGACTCAAATTCAAAGAATGAATTACATGGTTATCATAGCTCATCTTATTGATAATACTTGGAAATTGCATAAGAAAATTATGAATTTTTGCCTAATCTTCAGTTATAAATGGTGACTCACTTGGAAATGTACCAATGGATTATTTATTTGAATGAGGGATTGAAAAGGTATTCATGATTATCATCGATAATCATAGTGCTAATGAATTTACTTGTATTTTTTTTGAAAAAGAAACTTATCAATTGGGGACTTTTATTGCAAATGGGAAGTATTTACACATGAGATGCATTGCTCATATATTAAACTTGATTGTCGAATATAGTTTACAAGTGATCAAAATTTCATATAAATGGGTTAGAAATGCTGTGAAATATATTTGGCAAACCCTTGTTAGGATAAAGAAATTCAAAAATGTGTTAAAGATGGTGATATTCATTGTAATATGTTATTGAAGTTAGATGTTATAACTAGGTGGAATTCAACTAAGAAAAAATTTAAGTGTGGCTAAAAAACATGAGAGTTTTTTCAAACTTGAAGTTGAAGCACATAATGTTGCTGGAATCACTTTTGTTGATTGGTGCACATTGAGGAGAATAGCTAGCATGACGTAGAATTGCAACCATACATATTTATGGGCCAAATTATACTACTTGTAACCTTTTTTTAGATTGGAATTAGCATTATACTAGGGTTTATTTTATAATGGATTAATAGTGATGATTAGAGGTAAGATTTATGGGTTTGAGGATGAAGGCAATATTTAAAAATATTAGGGAGAGCACAAAAGGATAAATAAACTTATTTATAGTGTAACTCCCAATACTTAATCTGCTAAGGGCTAAGTACCAAATGTTACACAGCTTAACATTTAAAAATTTCATATAAATATTCATAATTTAACATTAAACTTTTAAATTTATGTAACTTATACTACCCGTATTTTATAGAAAATTGGATAGAGTTTTTCCTATATAAATCTCTATCTCCCTATTCAATATTTGTAGAAACACTTTTATAAATCAGCCACAATCTTATTTCCAACCTCCAACCAAGAAATTCTTAAAATTTATCCATCCACCTCAATCAATCAAATCAAAAGATAAAAATTTAAATTCACGTAAGGTTTTAAGACAATAGTATTAATTATATATTTAACTTATCCAAGAATAATAACTTTTATTTTTATATATATGTAGTTACTGTTGCTTCCAAAAATTTCGTGGATGTACATCATAATACATCATTCAGTAAAAAAAATATCATTAATATTTAGCATCTAGTGTTCTAATTAAGAACTTCAAAATATTCAAAATAATTAAATGTCAGTATAACAAAAATATAATTTCTAATGCTAAGTATCCAACATGAAGTTAAGAAAATCTTCCTCACTTCTTAATAAATCCTCGACTAGATTTTTGTCCATTCATCTTGTGCACCTGTGCATAGAAATAAACTATATGCTCTAAACAGAATGCTTAGTAGCAACAACTAAAATTACTTTTCCAAATATTTCATGTCAAAATATTTATCCATAACTTATAAATAACCAATAATTATAAGTATAAAAATTCAAATAATCTAATTTACCAATAACTAGTATCATATGAATTCATAAGTTATGCATGCAAGCACACATATTATTCTAATCAAACATAGTAAACTCTTGCCATAATTTAACATTTAATTCATTTATATAAAAAAGATTAATTTATTTTATTGGCCAAAGTAATCGCTGAAATTTATTGAAGGGATAATCGTGATTGAGGCCTTTTTGGCTTGTTGACCCATATTAGGCACAATATTCATTTTTTGGTAGGTTCTCATTAACCTACAATATAGACTGACATTAATCCAACATGTCACTATCATGCCACCATACATACCATCGCGTATCACACCATCCATCACACCGATCAAATTTTAATCCCTATGGCTGGCCAAAATTATATCCTACCTAGGAATTCTTATTATTTACTAAAGCCATTTAATATTCCTTTCATTAAACTTTAATTATCACCACATTATAAACAAAATAAATAGTATATTTAAATTTGAATCTGTCATATATAAAACTATATATATATATATACACATACATACATACATACATACATATATATATGTGTGTGTGTTTGTGAGTGTGTGTGTGTGTGTGTGCGTGTTAGAGAGTATGCCCTAGAGCCTATATAATAGGGATGTATTTCATATGTATGAACTCATATTCTTAATAAAAGGCGTCTTTCATTTATTAATGCTATGTTTAAATACATGAGTTTATAAATCTTAAATTAATAAATGAAGTCCTAGATATTATAAACACAGTACAAAAGCAATCATAAAAGTGTTCATGATATGAGATGTCTATTGCATACAAATATGATAATATTTAAATATCCCCAGTCATAGAATTAACAAGATAGGACATTGTTAATTCAAACAAACTAGCACATGTTATGCTTCTTAAATAGTTTAAGTAGTGGTTCTCATAATTGTGATTATGAAAGATAATCAAAGCTAACATGTGAATGCCAGTTAGAAGAACAAGTTTATTGGAGACCTTCAAAGAGAATCCTTACATGGATATTAAATCTATTTCAATGAGGAATCTCTTCATAGCAGTTGTGCAAGTATCCTTAGACTTGAGATCACCAAGGTTATCTTAAGTAGCAAGTGATATACTTTGACTCTATAACTGATTACTTCCAACTGGGGGTGAATATAGTTAGGAGTTTGGGTATATCATGACCTACTTGAAGATAGTTGAGTGATTGACAAAGGATTCACCATCCTAGATTTATTAAGGGAAGTTATCGCGCATGATTCTATAATTGCCTTGTTCAGAGAATCTCTGGCCAAAGTAATATGCCAAGATGGATAGGGATCCATGAAGAGCATTTTGGGAATAAAGGTTAAATTAATAGAACATACATAATTAGATTTATATGAGTTGACAGAAATCCATACTTAGAATCTAATTGAGATAAGAGTGGTGAAAGGAGTAATTATACGATAACTGTTTCTATGGAAGGGTATAGTCAAACCACTTGACTTTCCTGACTTTTGGGTAGTCATGATGTCTAGCTAGAGGCCGCTCATGACTTGTATAATAGTGTATCATAAATATCAATAGGGATTGATAAAATGATTTAAAGAAGTTAAAATCAGGTGAGTTTTGAATAGAACTCATAATTACATATTATACTGCCAATATGAACAGGAACCCAATAGGTCACACACATATAGAGTAAAGGATAAAATGGTAAAATGACAAGAATAATAATATTTGATATTATTATGGAAGAGAGAAATGAAAAAGAGAATAATTAATTAAAGAGTTTAATTAATTATGATCAAGTAGAATTGTTAGCAGAACTTTTTAGAAATATTCTGAAAAATTAACTTAATTGAAATATTGCATTTTATAATTAATTATTATTGGACTATAAGTGTTATGGGGCTGATATAATAATTAATAGATCAATTGAAGAAATTAAAAGAGGCCCATAGAATAAGTTTTGGCCCAAAAACCCTTTAGAGGAAGGGTTACATGCCAAACCCATATAGAAGGCCTTAGAGGACTAATTATTGGACCAAAATAAATTAAATATATTTCATAAGTGTTATGGAGCCTACATATCTAATTTGGATGGATTTGGAATTAATTTGGATGATTAAATGCAAGTGTATGTACAAAGGGCCTAGTTTGTGGGTTTTGTGCATAGTCTTTTGTGAAAGAATTTAAATTGGATTTAATTGAGTCCAAATAAATTATTAATAATTCCAAAAGCTCATTTAATATTTATCCAATAATTTTAAAGAGCCCAATCCCATTATGAAGTTGAATTTTTAACCTAACTATAAAAATCCAAGTGATAGGGATTTTAGGGTTAAGTTAACATTAAGAGAAAAGAAATTCTCTCTCTTTAAAAAACCCTAGCCACCACTCCCTTGCTAGCATTAAGGGGAATTTGGCCAGCCCTTGTGTTTTATCATTCTTGATTCATTCAATCCTTCTCTAGTGTGGATTACTAATTGGAGGTATTTAATTTTGGACATTGTGGTTTGCAACAACCCGGTGAGAAGGAAAATCAACTGTTCAACAAAAATCAAAGGTAATTTTTCTTATTCTCATTAATATTTATATTGTAAATTCATGGCAAGATCAGATCTATTATTTAAAACTGCTTATGCATGTGATGCATGTAACCGATAATTCCCAGCATGGTATCAGAGCCACGATTTTGCCATGAATCTACAATTCTATATTATTCGCGGAATAGTTTTTCTTTTTATTTTTGAGTTATTTATTTCATGAACTTTAAAATATCAGATTTGATTGTTCATGAATGAAAAATATTGATTTTTGGATGTATGTGATCAAATATATAAAATGAAAAATAAAAATGATTCTTTTGAGAAAAGAATAATTGTTTTTGGCATGTAGAGTTTTTATTTTTCAATAAAGTTTAGGGGCTGTTCTAAATTAAATTTTTATTGATCCACTCTAAAATTATTTTGATGATAATTTATGTGTTTAATATGTGATATTAAGCTATATGATCAAACAAAATTAAAATTGAACAAGTTTTGCATGAAAACTAGTTTAATAGAAAAGTTCGATAAATTGATGTTCTTCGTGTGTTCTTGGTGTGTTCTTGGTGAGTTCATGTTTAGAACGATTTTTAATCTTCTAAATTTGATATATCTGATATATTAATGTATTTTTAATTAATTAGATTAATTAAAATGAGCCTTGAATTAATTGGATTAATTTTAATTCATTAAAACCACTTAATGGGCTTAATTATATTTACAGACTTGATTTAAATTAGTGAATGACTTGATGGGCCCAAGGAGCTAATTTAAATTAAATATTATAGACTTTAATTAAGTTTATTAATGGGTTTTAGGGGTTGGAGTGGGCTTGGCTCATTCCAAAAGGCCTAAATGGTCCAAAAGACACAAAACTAGTTTGTGTGTAAACTCACTTTAGGGTTTAACTTTGTGGGTTTTGGCCAACCCTTTGTTTTAAGCCCAAAATTGATTCTTTAATTATTTAATATGATTAATTAATTAAATAATCAATTAATAATTAATTAATAATCAATTGGATTGATAATTAAGGCAAGAACACATGCATGCAAAAAGGTATACAGCCTGAAATGGACTCCATGTATGAGAACAAAGTATGGACTTTAACTCAACCACCTAAAGGGATAAAATCCATAAGGTGCAAATGGGTCTTCAAAAAGAAGACCGATGTGAAAGGTAATATAGTTACCTATAAAGCTCGCTTAATAGCAAAAGGCTATCGTTAAAAAGAAGGTATTGACTATGATGAAACCTTTTCTCCTGTAGCGATGCTTAAGTCTATAAGAATACTTTTAGCCATTGCAGCTCATTATGATTATGAGATTTAGCAAATGGATGTGAAGACAGCTTTCCTAAATGGAAATCTAACTGAGAATGTGTATATGGCACAACTAGAAGGGTTCACATCAGGAGATGGCAAAAAGGTATGCAAGCTTCAAAGATCCATTTATGGATTGAAGCAAGCCTTTAGGAGCTGGAACATACGATTCAATGAGACAATCAAAGAGTTTGGTTTCTCATAGAATGAAGATGAACCTTGGGTGTATAAAAGGGTTAGTGGGAGTGCAATTGTCTTCCTAGTTCTATATATGGATGACATATTAATCATGGGAAATGACATTTCTCTTCTCCAATCTATTAAAATATGGTTATCCAAGCAATTCTCCATGAAAGACCTTGGAGAAGCATCCTATATTTTGGGAATAAGGATTTATAGAGATAGATCCAATAGGTTTCTAGGTCTTTCTCAAAGTACATATATAGATAAAGTATTGAAGAGGTTCGATATGGATCTCTTTAAGAAAAGGGTTTATACCCATGGTGCATGGGAAAAACCTTTCTAAGTTTATGTGTCCACAGACACTAGAGGATAGAGATAGCATGAATAGGATACCATATACATATGCAATTGGTTTTATCATGTATGCTATGTTATGTACACATCCAGATGTAGCATTTGCTTTGAGTGTCACAAGCAGATTTCAGTCCAATTTTGGAGAGGAACACTAGGCAGCTATCAAGAATATCCTTAAGTACTTGAGAAGGACTAAGGATATATTCTTGGTATATGGGAAGGGCAGCTTGGAAGGAAATAGATATACAGATGCCAGCTTCCAATTTGATAAAGATGATTGTAAATCACAGTCTTGTTTTGTGTTCATAATGAGAGGAGGGGTAGTTAGTTGGAAGAGTTCTAAACAAGAAACAACTGCTAATTCCATGACAGAAGCTGAGTATATTGCTGCTTCGAAAGTAGCCAAAAAATCAATTTGGATCAAAAAGTTCGTATCTGAACTAGGAGTGGTGCCTAGCATTGTTGGTCCGATTCCTTTATATTGTGACAACAATAGAGCCATTGCGTAAGCAAAGGAGCCACGGTCTCATCAGCGATCCAAACATGTTCTCAGATGCTATGATCTAATAAGGAAAATAGTAGCTAAAAATGATGTAAAAATAGAAAAGGGTCCCCACAGATGATAATGTGGTAGATCCCCTCACTAAAGCACTTTCCCAGATTAAGCATGATCACCATATAAATAACATGGGTCTAAGACATATGAGTGATTGGCTCTAGTGTAAGTGGGAGATTATTAGAGAGCATGCCCTAGAGCCCATATAATAGGGATGTATTTCATATGTATGAACTCATGTTCTTAATAAAAGGCATCATTTATTTATTAATTCTATGTTTAAATACATGAGTTTGTAAATCTTAAATTAATAAATGAAGTCCTAGATATTATAAACACATTGCAAAGGCAATCATGAAAGTGTTTATGATGTGAGATTTCTATTGCATGCAAATGTGATAATATCTAAATATCCCTAGTCATAGAATTAACAAGATAGGACATTGTTAATTCAGACAGACTAGCACATGTTATGCTTTTTGAATAGTTCAAGCAGTGGTTCTCATAACTATAATTATGAAAGATGATCAAAGCTAACATGTGGATGCTTGTTAGAAGAACAAGTTTATTGGAGACCTTCAAAGAGAATCTTCACATGGATATTAAATCTATTTTAGTGAGGAATCTCTTCATAGCGGTTGTTCAAGTATCCTTAGACTTGAGATCACTAAGGTTATCTTAAGTAGCAAGTGATATACTTTGACTCTATAAATGATTACTTCCAACTGGGGGTGAACATAGTTAGGAGGTTGGGTATATCATGACCTACTTGAAGATAGTTGAGTGATTGACAAAGGATTCACCATCCCAGATTTATTGAGGGAAGTTCTCTAGCATGATTCTATAATTGCCTTGTTCAGAGAATCTCTGGCCAGAGTAATATGCCAAGATGGATAGGGATCCATGAAGGGAATTTTGGGAACAATGGTTAAATTAATAGAACATACATAATTAGATTTATATGAGTTGACAGAAATCCATACTCAGAATCTAATTGAGATAAGAGTGGTGAAAGGAGTAATTGCACGGTAACTATTTCTATGGAAGGGTATAGTCAAACCACTTGACTTTCCTGATATTTGAGTAGTCATGATGCCTAGCTAGAGGCCGCTCATGATTTGTATGATAGTGTATCCTAATAATCAATATGGATTGATAAAATGATTTAAAGAAGTTTAAATCATGTGAGTTTTAACATGCCTAGCTAGAGGCCGCTCATGACTTGTATGATAGTGTATCCTAATAATCAATAAGGATTGATAAAATGATTTAAAGAAGTTTAAATCATGTGAGTTTTAACATGCTTAGCTAAAGGCCACACATATAGAGTAAATGATAAAATGGTAAAATGACAAGGATAATAATATTTGATATTATTATGGAAGAGAGAAATGAATAAGAGAATAATTAATTGAAGAGTTTAATTAATTATGATCAAGTAGAATTGTTCGCATAACTTTTTAGAAATGTTTTGCAAAATGGACTTAATTGAATTATTATATTTAATAATTAATTATTATTGGACTATAAGTGTTATAGGATTGATATATTAATTAATAGATCCATTGGAAAAATTAAAAGAGGCCTAGGGAATTGGTTTTAGAGCAGAAACCCTTCAAAGGAATGGTTACATGCCAAACCCATATAAAAGGCTTTAGAGGACTAATTCTTAGACCAAAATAAATTAAATATATTTCATAAGTGTTATGGAGCCTACATATTTAATTTGAAATTAATTTGGGTGATTAAATTCAAGTGTATGTACAAAGGGCCTAGTTTGTGGATTTTATGCATAGTCTTTTATGAAAGGATTTAAATTGAATTTAATTTAGCCCAAATAAATTATTAATAATTCCAGAAGCCCATTTAATATTTCGCCAGCAATTTCAAAGAGCCCAATCCCATTATGAAGTTAGATTTTTAACCTAATTATAAAAATCTAAGTGATAGGGATTTTAGGGTTAAGTGAACATTAAGAGAAAATAAATTCTCTCTTTTTGAAAAACCCTAGCCGCCAGTCCCTTGCTAGTATCAAGGGGAATTCATCCAGCCATTGTGTTCCATCATTCTTGGTTCATTCAATGCTTCTCTAGTATGGATTACTAATTGGAGGTGTTCAATTTTGGACACTGTGGTTTGCGATAACCTGGTGAGAAGGAAAATCAACTATTCAATAAAAATCAAAGGTGATTTTTTTATTCTCATTAATATTTAATTTGTAAATTCATGGCAAGATCAGATCTATTGGTTAAAAATTTTAAATTTTGCTTATGCATGTGATGCATGTAACCGATAATTTCCAACAGTGTATACATATATATATGTATGTATATATATATACATATACATATGTGTGTGTGTGTGTGTATACACACATACACATATATATATGTATGCATGTATATTTGTGTGTGTGTGTGTATGTATGTAAGTATGTATGTATGTGTGTATATATATGTGTGTGTGTGTGTGTGTGTGTGTGTGTGTACACACACATACATACTCTCATAGTCTAGCTACATTATCTTATATGAATGGGTTTGATGTATAAGCATAGTAATTACATAAACTATATCATATGCATATAATTTCTTATATTTAAGTTTATTTTTTATTCATATATGAATGTATAATCTTTCATTTCATGTATTTTATGTCATGATATATCCCTATACATATGTTTAATTATAATGTTCTACAAGTGTTGAAGGAAGTCCAGGTAAGTTTTGGTTATATTTCAATGTCTAAAACTTGTTAATATGCTAGTACATGAGAGGTACCCAATTAGATTAAACTCAATCTAGTTAGGTTGGTTACATTCTATCTAGTCCAAAATGAATTAGCATGACTAGATTGGAAACCAACCCAGTCGGGTAGACTTAAATACCTATTTTTTACTGTTGATAGCTCCTTAAGTCTATATTGCATTGGTAATTTAACATAACCAATGATATTTTTAGGCAAAATGCCCTTCTAATAAAATGTTTTCCTATGTTTTTAGTTTTCATAGAATTTGAAATTGAGTCATTTTGACATCTACAACATAAGATATCTTTAAAATAGTCTAGACTATCCTAACTAATAGGTCAGTAGTCATTACTTCAGTTTAAGCTAAATTTTTATAATCCTAGAGGCAAAACTAAGTTTTAACCTCTTCGTAAGAATTTTAGATCTATGTGTGTAGTTTATGATCCAATTGAAATCACCCTATTTGGAGCTCTAAAACTCAAGTTAAAATCCAAAATAACTTTGATAGGTCTTGTGATATTTCTGATAGCATTTTCCATTTTTTTACTATACTTGTTATTATTCAACTTACATGTATGTCTAAACATCTCAACAATATTCCCACTTGATTCACAAAGGCAATACAACATTTATATTCAATTCTTACCCAACAAACACATGCCAAAAAGTAATTAAATATTCCTATACCTCTTTAAAAACAATTAACTTCACTTCACTCTTCTTCTTGATCTTCTATTTTGCTCTACCTTCCATAAGAACACAAAATGATCACAAATTAATTAGTTAAAATCATACTTGTAATCATTTGCATACTTTGGATATAGTTGAGAAGGAGGAGAATCCATTTCCTACTTAAATTCATAAATTTCTTACCTTAATTACTTGATTTCCCCTAATATTCCTTTCTTAGATTAATCTTCCTAAAAAATTTTGTTATATGCATGATTTTAGTGTAGAGAAAATAGAAAGTAAGGCTGAATTTCTAGCCAATAAGTGCTGGCTCCCTTTTTCTCTCTTAAAATACCATTCTCTTTCTTTTACAATTGAATTCCATAAGGTTTTAATATCAATATCCCATTGGCTAATCCATTTCACTACAAGAAAGTTCATATATTGTTAATTATTGACATAAATCAAATTTTGTAGGTGAAATCATTAGGAAATTTTATCTTTAATAACGAAAAAAGAAAATCATTGTCTTCTATAGTTAAAAATGGAGACAACTGTTAGCACCAAAATTTAATGATGAAATATTGATACTGTTATAAAATAAGGCACCAATAGAATGCGAAAATATTTTTCAATGAAAAATACCAATGGAAATAAAATTTCGTAGGTAATTTACCAACGAAAATAACTTTTCATTGGAAATTTACCGATGGAAAATCAAATTTGTAGGGAATTATAGATATAACGATAGAAATAGTAATTTCATAGGGAAAAGTAACAACAAAAAATTACAATTTCATAGGGAAATGATAAATGCCACATATTTCCCTATGAAAATAGTTTTCCATTGTAAAATATAAGAATTGGCAATGATGTTGATGAATTTCATTGGGAATTTAGGGGAAAAAACCTAGTCCTCATTCTATAAATCGCTTGCTAATTTTCTCCATCTATTTCCATTGCTGCATACCTCTCTCTCCCCCTCTTTCTCTCCTCTCCGACACCGATGCCTCCCTTCTCCCATGGCTCTGCCTCAAATTTGCCTCACCACTCTCTACCATCCCTTCCTCCCTTCTCTCTCTCATTGCCTTCTCCCTCATCTCTCTCATTGCCATCCCCTTCTCTTTTCCCTTCTTTCTCCCTCAACTATCGCTGTTGCAAACTTCACTTGGGGGGAGTTAGCTACTGTAGGGAGAGGTTGTTCTAATTCTTCGACTAATTTTAGTTCATTATCGTTATCATTTTTTCTCATTATTGTTATTTTCAGTATTTAGTTGTTGCATGAACTGGGCAATAAATTTTTATCACATATTCATGAGGTTGATTTTTAATTATTCGGGTTTTAATCGATCCCTTTTCATATTGATTTTTTGTTATATATATATTTTTTCTAATTATTCTTTCATTTTTTGTTTTTTGAAATAAGTAGAGAAGTATGCTATTAAGGAATTTGATGATAGAGATTTGATGGATATTTTTGGCATGAGTTTATATTTTCCCTTCAACTTATATATTTTCCCTTAAATATACTTCAACAATTTCAAGCACTCAGGATAGATATAGTAATGCACATTTGGATTTATGCTTTCCAATTACTATAGAGAGTGCCTGATCAGGAATGAGATCCTTAGAACTCTATCTAAGTTAGCTGAATTTGAATGGTAGAACCTTTTTTTTACCAAGTTTGTTCTTATGAAAAAATACAAAAAAATAATCCAAGAATTTATGAGTTACACCAAATCTTATATCAACAGGTCAATCCTAATTCTATTCTAAGGGTATTTAGTTTGGACTAGTTTGAGTTCAGCTAGAAAATTCAAATTTAAGTCCAATAATTAGTATTTAGACTTGAGTGGGTGAATATAGTGCTCAGTGTATGAACAAATTTAGCATAAAAGCTAATAAGACAAATTATGCTAAGTGATTTTTTAATTTGAAAAACAAATCCATTAATAGGTTTATTTTGCATAGTGTTCTCACTTATCCTGTTAGCATTTTCACACACTTAAGCATGCCTAGAGTAATTAATTTTATCTTGTCTTATCTTATCTTATCTTATCTTATCTTATCTTATCTTATCTTATCTTATCTTATCTTATCTTATCTTATCTTATCTTATCTTATCTTATCTTATCTTATCTTATCTTATCTTATCTTATCTTATCTTATCTTATCTTATCTTATCTTATCTTATCTTATCTTATCTTATCTTATCTTATCTTATCTTATCTTATCTTATCTTATCTTATCTTATCTTATCTTATCTTATCTTATCTTATCTTATCTTATCTTATCTTATCTTATCTTATCTTATCTTATCTTATCTTATCTTATCTTATCTTATCTCTAGTTCAAATATGGATTGATTAGCTTAGATGGCTAAACACTGTGAATTGGCAGAATGTTTATATTTATGTGCTTAATTGCATGACATATTGAATGCATAGGATGTTTATGCTAGCATCCAAATGTTATGCTATTTGTGACATATTGGTTTTAATATTAATAAAAGGAAATTTTATCTAGAGATTGTTTAGCTTCTGAAATCTTAGAATGTTTAGGATAAAAGTCCTAATTTATGAGTATATTTTAGTTATTATTTCTCAAGATTGATGAAGAGAACTTAGAATATTTTTTTTGGCATAAATTTTATTCAGCCTCTACACTTTTTTGGACCAAACGACTATTTTTTATAAATAACCAACTAATCTATATTGACAAATCACAGTTAACAAAGGAGCTAATTATAATTTGAAATTACTTTGTCATGATGTTTCATATAGTTTGAATAAATTTATTAAAGTGAAACCTTAATGCAAGATAATGGAGATTTAGATCTAGGCATTATTTGGTTCAGGAATTCTTACATTTCTCTATTTCTAGATGCTTAGTTTCACATGAATAGATTGTATTTTGTGATGATGCAGGTTTCACTTCCTATTATGTTAGTTTTTCATAGGTATCTGGTACTCTGTAACACTACAAGGATGTAATTATTTTTTGCTGAAATTTAGTTTTATTCTTAGTTTAGCTTTAGTAGATTCTATAGTGTGCCTGTAATGTTATTTCTTATTTTTTTCTTGAATATCAATATGTTTAATGGGAATTTTGTCTTGATTTTTTAGGTTTATTGCCTTAATGCTAATATAATTTTTTTTATAAGTAGTATGTGACTTATTAAGAGGATGATAGTAGGAAGGTTATATGCACTCATTAATGACCTGTCTTTCTTTACTGCTGGTATATAATGTTTGCTTGCTTGTTTTGGCTTTAAAGTTCATTACTCTTTTGTTACCTTGTCATTAGTAAATTTTACATTTTCTTACCCTGTATCTAGTAAGAAGCAAGCTCCTATTATATGTAGTTTGTAATCTTTAAAGCATTGCAAGGTAATTTTTAATAAGAGTCAGTAAATTATACTGGTAGTCAGAAATGTATAAACTTGTATGAATTATGTTTAATAGAAAAGTACTAAAATAGGAAGGTACTTGATTAAATGGTTGCTACATGTGATACTTGTAAATGGTAGTTTGGAGATTCAGATTGCTACATGCTCCAAACATATTGCTTTTTAGTTCTCTATAAAAAGATATGGAATATAAGATTAATGTGTACATGCTAAAGGTGAATTAATTGGAAATGCTTGTACAGTTGTCTAGCATGGAAAAGAATTTGATTTTCTTTATCATCTTTGAGAAAGCTTATTTCCAATATTTAAAAGCTCTGTAGTTCCTTAAATATGATAAAAATTACCATATGAACTAACTAGTTTCAAAATACTTTATTCTAGTATTCTTCTCTTTCCTATCTCTTATAAGAATTTCTATACATTTCATTCATATTTATGAAAATATATTTAGTTTCAGAAATCAAACCCCTAAAAAAGAAGCACAACCTAATTCCTATTGAATAAAAGAGTGGCCTTAGCAAGTGGCGATTGCGACATAACAAGGAAGAAAACCAAGGTTGAAACTCCATGACCTATTATGGGTGTAACAGAACTTGCTGTTAGGCAATTAGTTTTGTCAAGTTGTCTCAAGCTTCATACATTTTCACCAAGAGTTATGCACTCATGTAAAGGCACTTGAAGGGACATCAAGTTTGGGAATGTATTTTTTTAGGAAATGGTTAAAAGAGAGAGAGTGTGGGAGTTGCATTTAAAAAGAAGAACAATTTACTTTTTTAGATCGTAAAAAAAGTTAAGTGCAATTTTAGTTTACTTTTCTTTTGAGAAGAAGACAAGAAGAAGAAAAAAATTTCATTAAGAGTTTGGAAAAGGGTTGAGAGACTTCTTTCTACTTCTTTATCCATTTCTTTCTTCTTTGTATTTAAGTAAATGAATTTTAGGAAACTTCAATGATGTTATTAATATTTTTATTTCCATTAATGTTAATAGTGTTTTAATGCAGAATTATCTATTAGTATCCCTAAAATTATCATTATAAGTTAAAGTGTAGTTGAGAGATATACTTTGTCTTATAGGTAATAGTAATTCATTGTCATGGTATTACTTGAGAGATCAGTGTGTTAAGAAAATTGCTATAAATTGGTAATTAATCTTAGAATATATGATTATAATTAACTGGTTCATTAATGAGAGTTAAGGTATTAGACTTGTAATTGCATGTTTTAGGCACTCTAATTCATGTCGACAAACTGGATTAGAACTTTACTCCAATTTGGCTTGTATATAAGATTATAATGGTACTAGGAGAATGGAATCAATTTTCATAATCATTATTACTTCATCAAAATCTAAATTGTCTTCTTTCACTATCAATAACTAGATTTAATTAGTATTTTAGTTTTAACATTTCATTAAGTAGTCTAATTTCATAGTTTGAATTTGAGATTTGTAAACAAGATTAAACTTAAGTAGTAATAGTGTGTAATAATCAATTTGTAATCCTTATGGAACAATATCTTAAGTACTATAATCAATAAACCGTACACTTGCTGATTTAGAAAAACAAAGTGCACTGAATTGACAAGTAATAAAGTAAAGTATTTTTAAGACAATAAGATATCAAACACAAGGGAACTGGACTTGTACAAGAATACTTGATTGATTGAAGTTATGTATTAAAGAACGTCCTAATTGTTTATTTGTTATCTTATTTTTAACAATTTGAACAATTAACATAAAAAAGTAAATTAAACACAAAGCAAAAATTAAGCAGAGGCACTAAAAATAGAGAATAAAAAAAAGATAACAATGACAAAAAATGCTGCTCGGGAATAATCCTCCTCTTTCACAATGTAAGATTCATTTTAACATAAAATTTATATATTTTAAATATGGACAACCCATCTAAACCCCTAGTTTCCCATTCTGAAGCCAACTACTCTAACTACCTGATTTCCCATTCTAGAGCCAACTGAATAGCTAGCATAAGCACGAGTCTTATGACCTAGATATGGATTATTTTCCTATTCTAGAGCTAACCAATCTAATACACATTAATTTTCCTCTTTTTTTTTTTGGTTTTACAACACATAAATCCTAGATTTAATAGCCTCTATTCCAGAATTGCCATCAAGACTATAGAATATGTGAGTAAAAATAAAGAATGCATGATACAACTATTAAACAAGCATAAATCTATCAACTTGAATAAGATTAACTATTAAACAAGCATAAATCTATCAACTTAAATAAGATTAATAGCATAAATACTTGAATAACATCCATATCAAGATAAGCACATGGGAAAAGAAACATTTGAAATATATATTTAAGCAAAAAGGTTCATTTTCTTACACGGTTAAGGGGATTCAAAGATCCCTAAGCAACTATAAAACTACTCACTAAACGTAATGAAAATAACCAAAAAAAGGAAAGAAGAAACTCTTAAACCCATTATAGACTGTAGATATGAGGTTGAAGTTGCTTTCTCTCTTCTTCTCCAGGCTAGAACTTGACTAAATATAAACTGTACCTCTACAACTAAAACTAAACTATGGTATTTTTTGTATTGTAAGTATAAATCCTATGTAAATATGTAACTTTTACATGTATAAAACCCTAAAATTATGAAAAACTACATCCTACTTCCAGAAGCTTAAAACCCTACAGAAAACTCTCTAAAAAGAAACTTAAAAATTCCACCTTTAAAACCAAATAGATTGCAGCTTTTGCAGGATTTTCTAGAGGGACACAATAGAGACACTTTTTGTCTCAGCCGTATCCAATTGGTTAAAATAGTATTGTAGCATCAGCACTTGGCTGATACATTTTAGTCTCAGCTATGCACACCCTTCTAGACTAAATCATCCTCGAACTCTGTATTGGACACAGTGAGAATAATTGATCTCAGCAGTGCTCTATAGTGAAAAAGTGCATTTTAGGATTCATGCAATGCACATTACTGAGACATTTTGATCTCTATTATGTGCAATTTAATTTTCTGAACAAAAGTCAAAATTACACCATTAAACACACTAAAACTTCACAAATCTTAATATTATTCTATTTGGCATAAAAAGAGAGATTTAACATTTAGAACATGAAAAGCATGCAAAATGAGACATATATATAGATAAAAATACACTGTAAATAAACAATAAATCAGAGTTATCAAATACCTCACACTTAGCTTTTGCTTTGCTTTAAGCAAATGAACAAACCACATTCTTGCATACTCAAAGAGAGAAATCACAAATTTAGAAAAGCTAAATAACACTATAGCAGAACTCACTAACTGTAATCCTAAATTGAAAAAATTCAAAGTAAACCATACTAGCTAGTTGAAGCCATGTAAAATGTCTACTTTTTAGTATGTATTTTCTTTTATTTAAGTTGCTAAGTATATAATATTATGTGTATTTTAGGTGTTCATGTTGAGTTTATGTGATTATTTGTGTTTTAGGTCAAAGTTGGTGCAAATGTGAAGTAATTTGGGGAAATGGTGAAGGATTCGGATGAAGCAGTTCACGAGTCGGACATAATGGCATGAGGCATGAAGGTGCTCTTGAGTGACACAGAGGCGACAGGCTCAAAGTCGTGAAGCTATTCACGAGTCGGCAGGCAAGGAGGAATGCATTCACGAGTTAGGAGCAGTTCACGAGTGAGGACAGTTTGATGGAGTTCACGACTCGTAAAGATGTTCACGAGTCGAGCATTACATCTATTCCCGAACGATGCCATCTTTCTGCACATGATTTTTCAGCCAAGCATCATGACCTTTCATGGCAACTTTTCACATTGACAACCATTGCGAAGAGACATGTTTATAGAGTTTTCCCTCTATGAATATGGATGGCATTAACTGAAGAATTTTTATTGATTGATATGAAGAAGTAGATACTTTAGGATTATATGATATAAATTAGTTATTTTGATATATGAATTTTGTATTGTGTTTGTTGTATTCTTTGTAATTAGAGTTTTTGTAATGATATTAGACTAACAGTATTTGTGATTTTAACAGTTAATTTATTAAATTCATCTCTTGCACAATAATCTTTTTGTTTAGGATTAGCTTTCTTAGTTTAGATTTTATTTGTTCTTTGGATTATTCTTGGTTATATTTTAAGTATTTTATCATTTTCATTTTTCTTGTCTTATTTTTCCTCTGTCTTTTTAACATTTGGATCGAGATTGGTCAAATTTGCAGAAAAGTTGCAGCAAAGGGAAGCTTTCACTTGTCTTGTTCGACTCGTGAAGCTGTTCACGAGTGCTCCAGAAGTAAAAGCTTTACGAGTCGTGAACAGGTTACCGAGTCGTGCATAAAATTATCGATTCGAGAAGAGTTTCATGAGTAACATAAAAAGGAATTCTTCACGAGTCGTGAATGTTGGTTTGACTCGTGAACCTTTTTACACTTGCCGAATAATCCAATTTTCACGAGTCGTGAAGTTTTTTTCGACTCGTGAACATGTGAACATATGCCTAACTTCTATTTTTCATGAGTAGTGAACTTGCGTTCGACTCGTGATTCACTATTTCCCTATTTACAGAGTCGTGCATTTTAACTCTTTCTTTTTTAATTTATATTTATTTATTTATTTATTTTATTTAGTGTACTTAATCATTCTTTGTGCCTTTCAATCCTTGTTAACTACCATCAATTAGTTTAAATTATAGGGAGGGGGAACGTTTATACTTAAACCTAGGGTTTGTGAACCAACTTGCCATTTCACGCTTTCCCTCGTTTCTCTATAACATAGCAGTTACTTTTCTTTTCTTTTCTTCATAGATTTTATTTCACTCATGCCTTGGTCCCTCATTTTCTCTTCTTCCTCTACATCTTCTTCTTTACTACTCATCTTCTATTTCATTGTTGCGTGTGAGTGTCTTCTTCTTCTTCTTCTTCTTCTTTTCCTTCTCTATTTTGCATCTTTTATTTCTTCTAACGTGCATTCATTTGCTGTTATTTTTGTCTTTCATTTCCTTTCTTTTACTTGGTCTTCTTCTCTACTCCTCATCTGTGTGTGGGTTTCTTTTCATCATCTTCTTCTTTACTGCATATCTTTTCTTTGTCTTTCTTTTATTTTCCATCAATGGTGAGAACAAAGAACCCATCTTCTTCAAGAAGCCAGCAAGGGGGAGATGAAGTACAACCAGAAAGTTTACAAACTCAATTTGGTGCACCATTTCCCATTTCATCTGTGCATGAAGGTAATCATTTCCTTGCTCTTAAGGATAGGGCAATTTCTGAATGTAAGTATTTTCCAGACTCTTTCCTTTAATAAGTGGGATTGCTTGATGCAGTGAATGAAATGCTATCTCAATATGGCTTATTGCATTATGTTATTATGCATGAACAATTTTATACTGATTTGGTCTTGGAGTTTTACACCAATTTGAAAGAGAATGCTAAAAATTCTAGGCTATTGGACTTTCGCTTGAATGCTATTGATTATACACTCACATATTTTATGATGAATCGCATTTTTGACTTTAAGCAAATCGGGTTTTGTGATCATCCTAAGGTGTATAACCCTAATGCCTTTTGGAATTTTATGACTGGATTGACCACACCATTTAGGGCTAGGGAGGCTAAATCTATGTTCATTATTAATTTGAAATATTGGATTTTGCATAAGATTTTAGCTTCTGTTGTCTTTAACAAGCCTGAATTTGATCGAGTCTCCCATCATGAGTTATTTTTGATGTGGTGTGTGCATAATCGCAAGTCCGTTTGTTGGTCTTTTTGGATTTTTAATCAATTAATGAATTGTGTTGGTCGTCCGGAGTCTTCTCTCACATATGGACTTGTCATAGCTACTATTGCTAGGAGTCTTGATGTAGATTTGTATACATATGATAGTGTCCTTCCATGTTTATATTTTTTAAACATCTTTTTGTTCGGGGTGAAGTGGTTAATAATTCTTTTCAATTTATTCCCCCGCTTTCACGTTCTTGTTGGAAGGATCTTACAGGCCCTGTTATTCCACAAGAAGTGGCTGCGGAAAGCACTTCAGATGAGGCAGAGGATGAGGCATAGGAACAAGGAGATGTTCCTATGGAGGATGTTCCTAGAGACGCAGCTGCTATTTCACCACCTATTGCTGGATCTTTTTCAAATTCCATTCATTCCATGTTCAACTAGCTGTTGTAAAATCAATCAACCATTCAGAATCAACTCACATCATTGGAGCAAGTTACCTCCCATTTGGTTCGACGTCAACGACGCCTTGAGCACAAGGTGGATGCCTTCATTGCCCAATCGGGTTATGTGGTGTCTTCGCCTCTGCCTTCACTATGATCTTAGGGGAGTTTCCTTTCCTTTATTCTTTAGTTTGTTTCCTTTTTGTTTTTGTTTTTGTTTTGTTTTGTTTCTTCACATTGAGGACAATGTGTGTTCTAAGTGTAGGGGAATAAAATATGTTGTGTGTTGCATGTTTTGTTTCACATTGTTATTTTTGTTTGGGTGTGTATCTTTTTATCTATTTAGACTAAACTTTTTAGTAAGTTTTCTTATAACTATTGCTCTCAATTGTATATAATATAGGTTGTTATGAAGAGTCATTCGCCTTTTATGCTCATTTGATTAATTTTTCAACGCTTTTGGCATGTGTTTTATGTTTTAAAGTCATCTCTTTTTACTTCTTTCAACATTTTAGGTTATTTAGTCTCTTTACTAACTATGCTTTAAGGTTAGGAATTGCTCATTTAGTTTAAGATTTTAGGATTCTTGTTGCCTCATGGAAACTATAGCCATAATACTTACCTTTACCTTTCAATAATAGATGAGGGCTAGCAAAAAGAAAACAAATGATGAAATAAAATAAAAGCAAGATGTATACTTAAAAGTTTAATAAAGTATGGGATGGAGCATAAAACGCACCCATTACTACATTTTCTTGCTACTCTAAGTACATGGGATAAAGCTTTAAAGAATACCCATGCTAAAAAAAAACAAATGCAGCCTAAAAATGCCATGAGATTAGTTTAAGGGTATGAGTGCTTGCAAATTGTCCTAAAAGGCGACTATAGTCTTAGAATCTTAAGTTTATGATCAATATTCTCTCTTGAGCATGGTTAGTTTTGAGACTTTGTATTCTTGATGTTGGGTTTAGTAAACTTAGGTGACTTAGTAACTTAGAATACCCATCTTAGGACTTGATTTACTGAAATTTTGAGTGTTTAAGGTATTTGACTTCATTTCAATCTTGTTTAAAGTGAATATTGAGCAATGCTTTATAATTTAACTTACTTAGTTTAACTTGGAATTAGATTTTCTCATTCTTTTCTTGCTTGAGGACAAGCAAGGTTTAAGTGTGGGGGAATTTGATGCCATGTAAAATGTCTACTTTTTAGTATGTATTTTCTTTTATTTAAGTTGCTAAGTATGTAATATTATGTGTATTTTAGGTGTTTATGTTGAGTTTATGTGATTATTTATGTTTTAGGTCAAGGTTGGTGCAAATGTGAAGTGATTTGGGGAAATGGTGAAGGATTCGGATGAAGCAGTTCACGACTTGGACATAATGGCACGGGCGTGAAGGTGTTCTCGAGTGACACAGAGGTGATAGGCTCACAAGTCGTGAAGCTATTCACGAGTCGGCAGGCAAGGAGGAACGCATTCACGAGTTAGGAGCAGTTCACAAGTGAGGACAGTTTGGTGGAGTTCACGAGTCAAACATTATGCCTGTTCCCAAACGATGCCATCTTCTGCACATTATTTTTCAGCCAAGCATCATGACCTTTCATGGCAACTTTTCACATTGACAACCATTACGAAGAGACATGTTTATAGAGTTTTTCCTCTATGAATATGGATGGCATTAACTGAAGAAGGGGAGATCGATCAATATTTAGTTTTTAGAAATACAGTTATTGGTTTGGATAAATATTTTTACTTAATTTTTACTAGAAGATGACAAAGGGAAAAAGCCAAAGGAACAAGAGATAAGTTTCTTTCTCTTGTTTATCTTAAATTTAAATATGTATTTGGCTAGTTTCCTTTGTACATTATAAATATGTACTGGTATTTGTTTAAGACATGTTTATTATTTTTATTATGAATGAAGTATGATTTATATCCATTTGTGTGCTTTGATTTGCTATGTATGATTGGCCACCATATTTGGCATGTTAGTCAATTTGTTCGCAACGAGAGTTGGAATTCTTTGATGGAAAAACAAATGCATGTACTTGAAGCATTGAATTCACTTAGAGATAAGGGATTCACTTTGAGGGATTAAAAAATTGGCACAGAGCTTTATAATTTTTATTTATCTCTATAATGACACGAGAGTGCTTATAGACTCTAAATGAAAACTTCTTTACTGACAACGAGAGTTGCTTTAAAAAATCTTGGCTAAATTCTCCAGTCACTTATTTATACAATTACTAGAACTTGTTCTTAAATGAATTGCTTCTCTTATTTCTAATGTATATTTATACCATCATTTAAGTCATCTTTAATCCAATTTGATTTAATCTATGCAAAGTAGTTTAGATATTTAATTAAATACATAATCTTCATTTTATTCGTTACCTATCCATCTACTCTTTGTGGTTTCAATACAAAATTTATTTCGTTCCATTTGGAACGATACCCTACTCATTCTATACGCAGTCTAGTGAGACTAAGGGTTCAATTATTTATTACCTATCCATCTACTCTTTGTGGTTTCAATACAAAATTTACCCCATTCCCTTTGGAACGATACCCTACTTATTCTATACGCAGTCTAGTGAGACTAAGGGTTCAATTAAATCCCCATCACTAGTCTCCTGATGTGTGTGTTCTTTACCTAATGATAACTTCTAAATTTTAAAACTATAGTGCAATCCGACAACCAAGAAAAGAATTCATATGAAAAATTTTACATATGCGATTTTGCACTTAAAACTCAAGAGACACCGCCTCTCTTTTTGCACTAGAACCTAAAGGTCACCTCTGCAAATAACTTTAAACAAAGCAAGATCAATAGGTTTTAGATGGGTTGCAACATGGTTGAGTTATGGCTAACAAAGGAAAGCAAATGATATGCAAATTAGAACAACCATTCACTAACTTCACTTGCCTTAATTAGACTCCAAAAATTTTAGCTACTATATACTCTTACTTGATTCAAAAATATTGTTAAATGCTAGGCTACCAGAAATGCAGAACATCATTACTCAAAAATTAGATTTTAAAGATAAGGATAATAACGAAAATACTCATTTGGAAGTGCATTTGCTTAATTAAGCTATAAGAACTAAAATTTCTTCTCTTAAATCACTAAGCTACCCTGCACTTATAATGAACTATAAATAAAAAACTTTTTTTCATTTTTCTTCTTTTTCTTTTTCTTCTCTTCTTTCTATTTTTTTAATTGTAGGGGCCTCCTAATATTCTCACTAAATGCAACTACATTCTAAAAATATTCCTAAGAATCCATTTTCCATTATATAGAGGATGAGAGCTTCATTTACATTTACATTCCAAGGGCCCCCAAATTGGGTGAAAACTACCAAAGCCAGGTACTTATGCATGATTCTCAGCGGATGGTTCCTCAAGTGGTGGGCTTTTGTGTTGCTAGCATAAAAAATAGTCGGTTCAATCTCGTCACATATTCCATTCCAAATATCCTACTTGTTCAGATTTTCAACCCCCTTTATAGCATGGGGTTAAATCCCAATTAGGTACATAATTTATTAAATCTCATCTGATGTGAAGTTCCATTTAGCCAGAAGCTGACATACCCCTCATTAGTGTGATTGTTCTTCCTAATACGGATTCTCACAGTGGTGAGGAAATCCCTTGTTAAGTGGGGATGAACCATCTCACATCGGCCTATAAACTATACCAAACCTTAACTAATCATATTTAAATAATACAATTAACAACCTAATGTAATATGCTTTACACCTAGTTGATGATCAAACATGACCAAATTGGAGCTACAACACATAGGAGATAAATTTCTAAAGAGAAGGCCACTTTATATAGATAAAACTTGGTCATCACATTAAGAACATGGCATTTAATCAACTTGAACAAATTTCAAATATAAGAACTAAACTATCACAGGTATTTATTAGACAATTGAGAAAAATAGCATCAATCGTACTTGATAGCACAAACATCACATTATAACATATAAAAGACATTGCTGTTAACATAATATGCACATAAACTAGATTAGGCTTGTTAAACAAAATTTTTACTTCTTTTAAACATTTTTATGAACATAAGGCATACATATATTAGATTTGCAATCACACTACCATTTGAACTAGAAGAACAATTGCCAAAATCTCCATTAAGTGCATAAAATACATAATCATGGCATTTCTCTAAATAATGAAGTAAAAAACATCAAAATCAAAAATTTGCCTAACCTAAACATACAATGCACTCTAACTAACAACAAGGCATGATTCATTCATATAAACACAATGCTAACAAAAATTACTTCCTTCTAGCAAGATATCATAGAGAACCAAAACAAAAATAGAGATTAAAGATAAAGAGAATGAAGTTGCAATAATTGTTGATTGAAGCTCAAACAAAGAGAAAAATGCACAAAGAAAGGAGGAAGGGGGGTGAAAATGCGAAAAACATCAAGAACATAAGAGAAGAAATGAAATGGAAATGAAAGGTTATAACTCTTGGGTTGTATTTACAGATGGACATGATAGAGTGCCCTAAGGACACGACTGACACCAAATGGTCTTGGTCAAGTCACAAATAAAGACTCAAAATGCACAACATCAAATTATAAAGGACATGATCGAGGCAAAATGGTCTTGGCCATGCAACCTATTCTGGTTTGAAAAATTTCGATTGCATACTGTAGAGACCAAATGATCTCAACCGTGTGACCCATTTTGTACCAAATATTTTGATATGCACACGTTAAGGTACGTGCAATTGCATATGACAGAGACCAAATGGTTTTGGTCGTGTGGCCCTTATTGGATTGAGATCCAATTTAGACATGGCAGAGACCAAATGGTCTCCGCTGTGTGACCGTCACTATATTCGACCTATAAACTTGCATATGGCTGAGACTAAGTGGTCTCGGCTAAGTCCAAATAAATTTTTGCATATTTTGAAAATTTAAACATCCTCCATTATGCACAATTTTACTAAGGTACTTAACAAGCATTCAATCATCATTTATTACTACTTATTGAACTAAACAAAGAAATAAAACAATAACTTAAAATTAAAAACATTAATGAAATTAAACAACAATAAGTCCAAAGGTAAGGTTTAGAAGAAGTTCTAGGCTTAACAAGTCACCATCTCATCTTTGAATGATCTCATGGCACATCCAAAGGCTAAGATCTCATTGCCCTTACATCAAATCGATGTTCATTTTGTGAAGTCAAATAGTGAGATAAATGACAGGGCATTCTTTTAGAGTTTGTCTCATAAATTTTTAGTGGCGTCTCATCAATTTCTAGCTACTGTACTAGATCTGCTAGTAATAGAGAAAAGTAAGATTAAGACCATGAATATCGTACCTAAAGGAACATGGATTGTTAAGCCAAATATCATTAAGTGAACTAAATTAATCTGAGATTATTTCCCAAGTTTTTGAATTAAAGGTAAGAACTAAACTAAATTAACAATAAAGCAAAATGAAAATTAAAACTAGACTAACATTAATTAAAAACAAGGCAATAACTAAAATATTTCTGCCAAAGGAACTATCTACCTTAACTTTTTCTACAATGACTTAGATCAAAGGTAACACAAGCAATTACGGAAAAACCAGTGAAAATAAACATAGATGTCTTTTTCAAAATATCATTCTAAGCATTAAATCCTCTGTTTAGGAATAATTTAACACCTAGCATAAAAATCAAGTTTTAAACTTTTAAACCTTCATTAGACCCTCTCTCGAGAAATCTAAATCTATCCCATTATCAATTCAAAATTTTTAAATTTAAATCAACTTATGAACAATAAATCATTGCCTCAATTCTTAGAACACAATAATACATTTACATGAGAAAAATAAACTAAGAACATTCATATCATAAATCATAAGTGAATATGATAATTAACCATTTATTCAATACATCAATCATCAACACAATCATAACTTTCGATAAGAATTAGCATATGAATTAAGAAATAACAAATCACATTGAAATTAAGCTCAAACTCAAGTCTTTACAATAAAAATATGAGGGTTTAAGTTTTCCTCAACAAAAGATAAGAAACTTAATTACTGAACATGATTAAAACAAAAGAAAATTAAGATAAAGAGATACAATACTCATGAAGCTCAAACTTGCTCTTGATGACTTCTAAGCACACTAGTAGAAATCTTGAGTCTTTACAATGATTGAAAACTAAGAAAAACTTAAACAAAACTACTGGAAAACTATTATACAAAAACTAAAGCTAAAATTCGTGATAAAATTGCCTCCCTTAGTTTTGGTGCTTAATTTTGTATTTATAGCTTGTAAAGAGGATGTTTCATGCCTTTAGACTTCCTATTCTATAGATGAATTCTTATTTCAGCAGATGATTTCCTATTTCAGCTGAGGAAAAGAATTTTCATCGTAATAGAACTATTTGGCTCAGTTTAGTGAAGTATCACTCCACCGAGTAGCCTCATGCTGCACTTCTTTTTTGGGTGGCTCAGTAGAGTGATAAATCACTCCACCGTGTGCCTTATAACTACTTTTTGCTCCCGTTATAACCCACTCAGTAGAGTGAAGAGTCACTCCACCAAGTGGCTTGCCTCTAGAGCTTACGAACAAAAGCTTAACTCTTTAAAAACTTACCAAAACTGAATTCTTTACTTTAGTTCTTGGATTGTCTTATTGTTCTTCAATTAAATCCCTAAAAACATCAAATTACACAATTAAGAAACTAAAACAACAAATTAAGAAATTAAATAATAAATTAACTAAATTAACATAGAAGTAACTCAATAAATACACTAAACACACACTAATAATATAATATAATTCACACTTGTCAAATATCCCACACTTAGCCTTTGCACGCCCCCGAGCAAATCTAAATAAATTAACTCCTTAAAATAATAAAACTTTAACTCAGAATCATGCAATTCAAAACTAAATTTGGCAATCAACAAGAGCACTCAATAAAATTTCAACCAAATTAGATTCAATTGAGAACATATAAGCTAGTTTCCATGTATGTGTGCAAGACCAAAATATTTTAATTAGTTTTCAAAAATCAAAACACCAATGCAAATTCATAATCAAGCTTAGAATGAATTTACACCTAAGTGTACAAATGGTTTCACACTTAAAACTCTAAAAACACCATAAGCCTCTCCTTTAACACCGAAACCTGAAGGTCATCTCCACTAAACAACTCAAAAACAAAACTTAGAATCACTTAGGACTTTTAAAGGTTGTAATGGGATTAAGGTGTTGGTTAACAAAGAATGGATAATAGATAATAAAAAAGAATAGCGACTCTTTGATGGAATAAATTAATATTTTTAAATTTCTAAGCTAATTAGAACATACCCCTTCTCCATAACTTATTTACACAACCTCCTAAACTCAGAGCACTTTTTCATAAGAAATAACACTGAAATTCCTTTTACTTTCAAAGTTCAACCACTTTTAAGAAGTCACAACTCTTTTTCCTTGAAACCATCTCACACTTAAAACTTTTCCATATATTGCTAGCTTTATTTCAACATTTCTTTCTCTTTTTTCCTTTTTATCTTTCTTTCATTTTTTTCTTTTTCTTCTTATTTTATTTTCTACTAGCTTCTTTTCTTGTAATTTACAATATCATGGGTAAAAACAAGTACATTTTACACTTATTACTTGACTTCTTAACAATTACTACCTATTATAGCAATAATCTTTTCTTATTGCACTCCTTATAATACCTGACAAAAATAATCTATCCCAATCCTAGAGTGGCCAATTTTAAAATGCAAAGACAAAGGTTTTTTAAGTTATATGGTAAATTAATAAGGGTAACAAGAAAAAAAAATATATGGCACGTATTAAACACACCTTATTAGGCTCAAAATGGCTGAAAAGGGACAACTATGTAAACAGGGTAAGTAAATAAGCTAAGATATGGCTAAACAAAAAAATATGCCTAGATCACTTTCTAGCTTGTTTGAGTTATTTCTATGCTTTAAAGTGTGATGATAAAGGTTTTAGTGTCATAAAATTCATTGCCTAACTATTTCAATGCATTATTTTTTCTTCTATTTAAAATTGGTATTTTCTGCTCAAAATGTGGAAACTAATAAATATAAGTTAAGTTGAAAGTTAAACTAGCTAAAATTTCATTAAATAACATGTTTGTCTTACTGCTAAACAAAGAATTTAAACATTGGACATTCTAAGTTAAAGTTGAACAAGTTTAATTTTGACAAAAAACTAGGGTGAACTAAACTAAATGTAAAATACATGATAAATGAACTAACTACTCAACTAATATGAAAACTAAAAACCAAACATGCAAACTAAAAACCAAACAAAAAAACTAAAACAAAAATAGAAAAACTAAAACAAAATAACAAAATAATTCATGAGCAAGGTAAGAGAACTCCTTTGAATTGATCTTCAAAATCTAACTCAGCTGGGCTCTTAATACCCCATACTTTAAAGTTTTGCTGTGCTTAGCAAAACAACAAAAATATCAGCTCATTGCTTTGAAATAATCAAGAAAAGATGAAAGAAAAGTATTATTGAGCATTACTTACTTAGGAGAGTGTGAGGGGATTTTAGGTGAGTGAAGGTTGATGTGTAAATAAGTGCTAGGTGGGTGAGAGAAAAGCAAGGTAGGGTGAGCTTTGTGGGCAAGTGGGGTGATATGAAAAGGAGGGCACATGAAAGTGAGGAGAAGAGCACCAAAAGGTGAAAGATAAATGCATAGACGAGTGAAGCAGAGGCTTGGGAAAGCAAGGTAGTCACACGAGTGAGTGGCAAAGAAGCACAGGTAACCAAGGCTGGTAGCAGGTCGGCACATAGGCGAGTGAGCAAAGCACTCAGCTGAGCAAGGCCGCTGGATTCCAACATAAGATTTTGCCTTATCAACACTCAAGTTAGTGTTTTTATGCTCAAAAGAGTGGTCTTTCTACTGCACTTTAAAAATTCATTTTTTCTTTATAGTAAAGCACTAATTTAAATTTAATTCACCTATTCTCACCTTAAGTCCTTCAAAAAATTTCAATCAATCCCCAATAACAACATTAACTCAAAATTAAAACTTCACTCATGTAAATCCAAGCTTAAACCAATTTATGCTGAAACTCTGTCAAACTTGATTTTTGAAACATATAAACCGGTTATGATATAAAGTGGATGAAACATGACTCATACGTACTCATATAAGCCTTTTTCTTAATCAAGCCATCTAAATTCTCTTAAAGCTTAAATTAACTCATGCAATGCAATATTCAAACCTAGAAATCAATTAAATCGAGTCATATAAAACAACCAAATCATTTTCACTCAAACTCAATTTAAGATTAAGCCAAAGCAATATGCAAACCTATAAATCAGTTAAAGTACATATTAGATCCATTTTAACTTAGCAAATGAATAATTCTTTCTTTAATTCATGAAGCCTTAAGTTCAACTAAGTAATGAAAAAAACTTAAGAAACATAAATCTATATTAAGTTCAACTACATTGTGATTCCCTTACTTCAAAAATAATATGAGCTCTATAATTATCCTAGAAGCACTTAGTATTTTAAATATAATCATTAAACATAAAAATCATTAAAAGTAGCTTCTTTTCACCCCAAATCTTCAACTCATAAATTAAAAGACCAAAAACACAATAGACAAAAGAAACATGAAGGATATAAATTAAATTATAGAAACCTATGAAATAAAAACAACAAAACACAACTCATAAAAAAATTGATTGAAAATTTAAATAGAAGGGTTAGAAGAGTTCTGGTTTATTGAATCCCAACTTAACTCATGTTACTCTTTGGAGGTCGATCTTGTGATCCAAATATAGATCTTTCTAGACTTTGCTCCTCATTTTCTCCCATCAGTAGAAGAAACTTGTCATAATTCACCAAAGTTAGAAACTCCATATCCTCAATGAAATATAATTTCTCCTTTAGCTCTTCAAATACGAACTCTACCAGCTCTTCTAGCCTAAATAAATTCTTCAAATAGACCGAATTCAGTGCTTCTGAGAATTTAACACTTCTTGCTCCTTTGGTAAAAACTCCTTCACAAGAGGTTCAAATACACCTTCCAAATAAATAGATGACTTGTCTTCAAATATGAATTGTTCATTTTCTTCATTATGCACCTCACAACTAGTTACTTCTTTATCCAACCTTAATGAATGATTTGTTTCCTCCTCATCACCACCATCACTTTGAAATTGCATTGAAAAACTTAAGAGTTCTAGTTTAGATTCCAATCTTTCAATTCCTTCTTCTTTATCCCTTAATAAACTCTCTTGATTCTTAATTGTCTCCTCCTGGGTCCTTAACTTCTTTTCTTGAATTCTAAGCTTTTCCTCTTGAGTTTTTAACTTTTCTTCTTGAACTCTAAACTTTTTCTGTTGACTTCTTAATGTAGCCTCCCACTCTTCTCTTTCAGCCCATAATTTATTATCCTTACTCATAAGTAAGTCAAGAAAAACTTGATTTTTGAGTTACTAGCCTCTTTCAAATATTGCAATTCTTGATTTTCTCTCCTCAATTCTTCCATTTGTACTTTTAAAACCCATGGAGAACAAAATTCTTAAACAAAGGATGGTGTTGAATTTGGTAAATATGTAAGCGAGAGCTCTTCCATTTCTCTCATTAAATCATTTAATTACTGTTGCAAAAGGAATAATTTATAATCTTGGACAACATCTTGCATCATCTTGAAGAATGTCTCAAAATTTTCCTGCAAAGAATAATCACCAAATCAAAAACAAAATAAAAATCTCAAACTAACTCAATCAAAATATTAAAAAAACAACATTGTTATTCTCCGGCAACAGTGCTAAGCATTTGATCAATTTCTAGCAAGTGTACTAGATAGGTTAGTAATATAGAGAAATGAGATTAAGACCCTGAATATCGTACCTAAGGGAATATGGATTGCTAAGCCAAATATCTTTAAGTGAACTAAATTAATCTAAGATTAGTTCCCAAGTTTTTGAATTAAAGGTAAGAACTAAACTACATTAACAGTAAAAGCAAAATGAAAATTAAAACTGGACTAACATTAATTAAAAAAGAGGTCATAACTAAAATACTTCTGCCAAAGGAACTATCTACCTCAACTTCTATTACAATGACTTAGATCAAAGGTAACACAAATAATTATGGAAAAACCAATGAAAACAAATATAAATATCTTACTCAGAATATCATTTTAAGACTTAAATTCTCTATTTAGAAATAATCTAACACCTAGCATAAAGATCCAATTTTAAACTCTTAAACCTTTATTAGACCCTCTCGCGAGAGATCTAAATCTAACCCATTATCAATTCAAAATTTTTAAATTTAAATCAACTTATGAACAATAAATAACTGCCTCTATTCTTAAAATGCAACAATACATCGATATGAGAAAAATAAACTAAGAACATGCATATCATAAATCATAAGTAAAATTGACAATTAACCATTTATTCAATACATCCATCATTAACATAATCATAACATAAGATAAGAAATAGCATAGGAATTAAGAAATAACAACTTGCATTGAAATTAAGCTCAAACTCAAGTCTTTACAGTAAAAGTATGAGGGTTCAAGTTTCCCTCAGCAAAAGAGAAGAAACTTACTTACCGAACATGATTAAAACACAAGAAAATTAAGATAAAGAGATATAATACTTATGAAGCATCAAACTTGCTCTGGATGACTTCTTAGGACACCAGTAGAAAGCTTAAGTCTTTACGAGGATTGAAACCCAAGAAAAACAACAAGAAAAACTTAAACCAAACTACTGGAAAATTATTATACAAAAACTAGACCTAAATTTCTTGATAAAATTGTCTCCCTTAGTTTTGGTGCTTAGTTTTGTATTTATAGCTTGTAAAGAGGAATTTTTATGCCTTCAGACTTTTTATTTAGTAGAGGACTTCTTATTTTAGTAGATGACTTCCTATTTTAATAGAGGAAAAGAATTTTAATCCTAACTAAACTCTCTGGCTTGGTAGAGTAAAATATCACTCCAACGAGTAATCTCATGTTACACTTCTTCTTTGGGTGGCTAAGTAGAGTGATAAATCACTCCATCGTGTGCCTTATAACTGCCTTCTACTCCTTTATAACCCACTTGGTAGAGTGAAGAGTCATTCCACCGAGTGACTTGTCTTTGGAGCTCAAGAACAAAAGCTTAACTCCTTAAAAACATCCCAAAGTTGAATTCATCACATTAGTCCTTACATTGTCTTCTTTTTCTTCAATTAAATCTCTAAAAACACAAAATTACACAATTAAGCAACTAAAACAACAAATTAAGAAATTAGATAATAAATTAACAAAATTAACATAAAAGTAACATAATAAACACACTAAATACACACTGATAATATAATATAATTCACTGCATTTTGGTGTGTATTTAGTGTGTATTTGGCTAACTTGAGTTTTCAAGTTCCTTATTACTGCATTTTGGTTTCTATTCCATTGTAATTTAGCCTTTCACCTTGCTTCTTGGTTGGTTATGAATTGAGTTTTGCTAGATATAAAGCTAGCAAACATCTCTTCTAGATTCGATTTCTATTTTTTTTATGGTGGAGGTTGTCTTGGTTGAAAATCAGAAGGTTAGAAATGTGTTTGGTGAGCTTGAGGTGATTGATATGGTGCTTGAAAATGAGTATTCACTATTGGAGGTTGGTATTATTGATGATAAGTGTGGTTGTGGTTCCCTTGAGCACATGTGGGTGCATTAAATCGGGCTCTTGGCTGGGTGTTTGAGGTAGAGTCTTGGTTGCTATCTCTCCATGAAAAATTTAGGTGATTCCTCCAACTAGGATTGTAGTGATTACTAAATGGATCATTCCTCTTGTAATCATACAATGTATTCACTTCTCCCATTCTTTAAGTGTAAGATTCAATCACCTTTGATTCACACCCTAAGTTACCTTCTTTAAAAGCATTCTCATATTGGCTAATTGCCAAAAAATTTTGACCCCTTAACCCATTAAACTCATTCTTCAATAGCTCCATTTGAGTTTTCAACATTGTAACTTCATCTACGTTGTGAACTCCTTATTTCTTGGTCAATGACCTTATGCTGGCCCATTGGACTTCATTCATTGACATCTCATCAAGAAGCAAAAATGCCTTTTCAAGTATTTTTCTCATGAAGCTCCCTTCAAATGCTGCATTTAATAAAGATCTTATAGTAGGATTACACATAATATAGAATGTTAACATCAATTGGTGCATTGCTATCTCATGGTGCGGATAACTTTTCAATAATCTCCTAAACCGTTCCTAAGCTTCGTGGAAGGATTCATCATTTAATTGTTGGAAATTATATATGATATTCCTTATACTAGTTGTCTTTATGGGTAGGAAAAACATAACCAAAAACTTTTCCTACATTTGCTCCCATGAATGGATAGATTGACTCGAAAGCATTGACAACCAATCTCTTGCTTTCCCTATGAGTGTGAAAGGAAAAAGCTTCAGCTGTATTGCACCCATCAACATTCCTTATATTTCTACCATGTCATTTATCTCTAAAAAAATTTCCAAGTGTTGCGTTGGGTCCTCAATCTCCAATCTTAAAAATTGGCTCCTTTGAACCATGGTGATCGTTGCTGGTTTCAACTCAAAGTATTGTTGTTAAGGTAGTACTACTATCCTATGCTCTTCATTTCACCTTAAAGTGGTATAATGTTGAATGGTCTTTGGTCTTTGACCACCTTGATTTCTTTCTTATTGTTGCCTTTTTCCTTCTTCATCCTTAAGAGGCACATCGAATTTTATATGTTCATTCATATGTTCAGTTTGATTTTATCTCCTTCTCTAATGTAAAGTCCTCTCAATTTTGGTGCTAAATGATCATGTGGGTACACTTTGTTCATACACTAAAATCACCTGAAAAGAATTAATAAACAAAGCAAATAAAAGATGAAAGCATAAAACAAACAAACAAATGTGCAAATAAGCATGCCAATTTTCTTTGGTAATGGCACCAAAAAAATTTTCACGATTTTTTCAGCAAGTGCACTAAATCTACAAATAATAAATAAGAGTATTTTTAAGACCCTAAGATATTGAACCTAAGGGAATTGGACTTGTGTAAGAATTCTTGACTAATTGAAGTTATGTATTAAAGAATGTCCTGATTGTTTATTTGTGTATGTTGTTTTTAACAATTTTAACAATTAACATAAAAGTAAATTAAGCACAAAGTTTAAAATTAGAAAAAGCAATAAAAAATAGAGGATAAAATGGATAGATAACAATGACTGAAAATGCTACTCGGGAATAATCCTCCCCTTTCCAAATGTAAGATTCATTTTAACGTAAAATTTATATATTTTAGATGTGGACAACCTATCTAAACCCCTAGTTTCCCATTCTAGAGCCAACTACTCTAACTACCCAATTTCCCATTCCAGAGCCAATCGAACAACATGCATAGCATGGGTTTTAAGACCTAGATACGAATTAGTTTCCCATTTCGAAGCCAACCAATCTAATACCCATTCATTTTCCTCTCTTTTCCAATTTTACAACACATAAACCCTAGATCTAACAGCCTCAATTTTGGAATTGCCATCAAAACTACAGAACATATAAGTAAAAATAGAGCATGCATGATATAACTATTATACAAGCATATATCTATCAACTTGGATAAGATTAATAGTATAATACTTGAATAACATCCATATCAAGACAAGCATAAGGGAAAAGAAACATATGAAATATATATTTAAGCAAAGAGGTTCATTTTCTTACATGGTTCAGGGATTCAAAGATCCCTAAGCAACTATAAAACTACTCACTAAATATAATGAAAATAATGAATAAAATTAAAAAAGAAACTCTGAAACCCATTGAAGATTATAGATCTGAGGCTAAAGTTGATTTCTCTATTCTTCTCCAAGCTAGAACTTAATTAAATATAAACTATACCTCTGTAATTTAAACTAAACTATGGTATTTTTTTATTGTAAGTATAAATCCTATGTAAAAATGTATCTTTTAAAAGTATAAAACCCTAAAAATATGAATAACTATGTCTTATTTATGTAAGCTTAAAGCTCTACAGAAAATTCTCTCAAAAGAAACTTAAAAAGTCCTCTTTTAAAGCCAAACAGATTACAGCTTTTATAGGATTTTCAAGAGGGACATGATAGGGGCACTTTTGTCTTAGCCATGTCTAATCGGTTAAAATAGTATTGTAGCAATAGCACACAGTTGAGACACTTTAGTCTCTACCATGTACACCCTTCTGGACTAAATCATCCTAGAACTCTGCATTAGACATGATGAAGATAATTAGTCTTAACCATGGCTTTTAGTGAAATGGTACATTTTGGGATTCCTGCAATGCACATGGCTGAGACATTTTAGTCTCTACCATGTGTAAGTTAATTCTCTACATAAAAGTCAAAATGGCACCATTAAGCATACTAAAACTTCACAAATCTTTATATTTTTCTATTTGGCATAAAAAGAGAAATTTAACACTTAGAACATGAAAAACCTATAAAATGATAAATAGATATAGATTAAATACACTATAAATAAATAATAAATTGGAGTTATCAGGGTACACTCACTCATACTTTTGTTGGTCTTGTAGGTGAGATTAAGCTTACTGCTATCTGTGTTGAGAACTTTGTTGTCGCTAGTTTAGCCTTCAATGTCATGGTCAATTCTTTTCTTTGCCTTATAATTCTTCTTTATATTCACTTGGTGAACAAAAGAAATGAAAAATTGCAACTATTTTTTTCTTTTTGTGTGATGAAAGAGACTAAATATGCAGAAAGCTAATCCAAATGTTGCATTCTCTTATTGGAAATAAAGATGCTTTTGTGTTTAAGATGTTTTTGTGTTTAAGGTAAAAAACAAGGTGTATAAACTCAATCGGTCCAATTCCCCATAGCTTGAATTCTAATGAATGACCTAAAAAAGCATATTGATATATTAGAGTTTACAATTGTAATGATCCATTGTGACAATAATTCATTAGAAAGAATAGTTTCACCAATAAAAAAGAAAGAAAAAGGATAACAAGACCCCATATAACCTACATTACTAGTGTCAATTCTTAATTCTATATTAAGAAATCTTAAGTCAAAGCCAAACCAAGAATCGCTCAATAATTTACCATTTGACGTCATAGTAATTTTACAATAAGTTAGTAAATTACTTGGAAACTCCGACACTCTTTTGCTTCTTTATCTGCCATTTGGCACTTGTATTCCCTCATTGACTAAAAACATATTTGACTAAGCTGATATATACTTGGACACATAAGTATACTGACTCTAACATGAAATACTCATTCTTTAATCAAGTAGTAAGAGAAATAAAACTCAACATCCCAAAAGGGATATCTTTTAAAAAATAGTAAGAGAATCTGTAGCCAAAAGAAAGCAAAGATAAAAGCTTACCAAACAAAGAATTAATTACCATATTTTTATTCTTTTGTTGAGATATTTGCAATATAAGAAACAAAGACAACAACACTCTCAATTATGTTTTTCTTTATAATTATCATTTTCTTATTCTACATTCCAACAAAAAGGGAACTGAAGAAACAAAAAAAGAAATAAATAATGAATGAGAATAAGTTACAGAGCACTAACTATCCAAATTGAATGAAATAAGTTTAGAAATGAAACCATGGTATAAGAATTTATATCTAAAGCTCAACACCTAAATATTCTAAAAGTATTTTAATGGCAAATGCTCTTTTCTTTGACATTTCTTTTCTAAAGGAAAAATAAAAAATAACCAAGCAAAAAATAATCCTAACCTAAGTAAGCCGTGCTATATGACTAAAACACCAATTAAAAAGGGAATGATAATAAATTAAGGGAATTAATTTATCAAAATTAGACTAATAATGTAGATATCGCCAAACCTTAGAGCCAAGCTGAATCTTCAAAGAAAATTCTCTCAATTTTGACTCAACATGAGGCACTTTCATTAGCTCTATAAAATGCTACATATTAAAGGATACAACAATTAAAATAAAATCCAGTGTTCCTAAAAATAATAAGTAGATATTCAGATTCAAAAATAACAATTATACTATATCCCAATACTAATTATTATACTCCCTTCATTTTTCTTCTCTCTTTAAGTTTCATCCCTCTTTTCGCATTTGAAGCTTTCTAAGCATGTATCATCATCTCTCTTTATACATTAACCCATTTTAATTAAACTCAAAATTAGCATTTGATATAATACAAAGGGAATAAAAGCCATAATATACAATTATGTATAATTTTCAAACATTGAACAAAAGCTATTCTGTAAACCATACAAAGCACAAATGTAAGAAATAAATCTATGCAAAGCTGCAATAGAACTTGCAAGGATTTATAAAAGCAATTGGTAGAAACACAAAATGATAAGGTTTTATATCAGATTTTTTCGTTCCCTTCTTTATTCTTTTATTCTCAATAAACAAATATAAAAAAATCAAGCAAAATATATAAGAAAGATTCCTACCAAATAGAAAAACCTAATTGGCTGCTTTAGGTTTTTGAAAAAGAAATCATAAGAACCAAACATCATAAAATTGCTTACCCATTTTGCAGATTTGATTCCCAGTCGCTTTCTATTAGGAATCTTCCCGAAGAAATGCCATTTTTTTCTATGTGATTGGATTTTTTAAGTGTCCTCCCTATTACATTACCCTCTCACTCTCTCTTATTGATCTCAATTGCCAAAAGAAACCCTTACCCCTCACCTAAATTGCTATCGCACAACATGCCATGACTTACAATTAATTACAGAAGATGATAAAGCAATTGCAGAGGAATCAATCAATGAAGCAAATAAGGGCATAAAGAAATGAAAAAATAATGACCAAAGAGTTAAAAAGGAAGATGAAGGTAGGGTTAATGGGGTAGATTTTGGTGGTGGGTAGCGATGAGTGGGTAAGGGGCCAGATTAGGGCTTTTATAGGTTTGCACTTTACAAAAAAATGGGTTTTGTGGGTTTGCATGGGTATCCACCTTTTATATTTTTTGTTTTATATTAATAAAATAATTGTTAATTACTTTTAGAGGTAAATGGATTGGAAGTCTTACTACTTTATTTTAGAGTAATAACTAACATTTTTAAAGTTTATTCACAACCAAAATTAAATCCCTCATTAAAATTTAATCTTTAATGATCGGATTAAATTCCATTCATTAATTGTATCTTCTCACGACCAAATTTTTATCCCTTTGCTAAGTTTTGGTCATTAAAACTCAATTTTTGTATAGTTTTTCTCAAGAAGACTCTAGGAAAGCTAAGTGTTCTTTCCCTATTGGTCCATTTGCCAACCTTAAGGAAATCATAATTATCTCCCCTCTATTCTTTAAATTTTTATTCCAACCCCCAAATTCCTCTTTTTCTTTTCAATTAAAACCCTAATAAAATTTTTTTCCTAATTAGATTTATGTAGGACTTAATGTACAATGACAAATTTACCTCTTTCCTTTTATAATAATTACTACTAGGTCCTTACCTACTTTACATTAACCAATAAGCATACCTTAATAGGGTTATTGATTAATCTTAATTACATCATTTGAGGGCATAAGTAGGGGCCTCACATTTCTCTCCCCCTTAAAAGAATTTTATCGCTAAAATTTGTACTTATTTTAATTAGTTGGGAATACTATGCTTGCATTACTTATTTAGGCTCTCATGTAGCCTCTTATATGCCATGATGATGCCACAATACTTTAATTAAAGGGATCTATTTGTTCTGTAGCTGTCTGACTTCCTTGGCCAAGATTTCTTTTGGTTTTTCATCACATATGTAGTCAGATTGGGCCTTTATTTCCTACAATGGTACTATATGAGGCTCATCAAATCGATATCATCGAAGCATAAAAACATAGAAGATATTGTGTAACTTTGATAACTCCAATGGAGAGCTAATCTATAGGCTACGGGTCCAACCCGTTCTACAATTTCATAGAGATTGGTAAACCGTAGGTTAAGCTTCCCTTTCTTACCAAACCACAATACCTTCCTATATGGTGACACCTTTAAAAATACTTTATCTCCAACTTGATATTCAATATCTTTTCTTTTTAAATCCGCACATGATTTTTATCGATTATTTGCTTCCTTCAATCTTTGCTTGACAATTTGTATCTTCTCCTCTATATCTTTGATAATATAGGGACCTATCATTTTATTCTTAGCTAATTCTATCAAACAAACTGGGATTCTACACTTTCAACCATATAAAGCCTTATAAGGTGGCATGCTAATGCTAGTTTAATAATTGTTATTATATATAAATTCCATTATGGACAAATATTTATCCCAACTCCTAGGGAAATCTAGGGTACATTCTCTTAATATGTCATCCAACACTTATATAACCCTCTCGGACTGACCATCTATTTAAGGATGAAATATTATGTTACAGTGCAGTTTTGTGCCTAAAGCCTACTGTAAACTTTTCTAAAATCTAGAAGTAAACCTTGGTTCCTACCTAAAATTACTGACACTGAGATTCCATGAAATCAAACAATTTCATTTATGTACAATTTAGCTAATTTATCCATCGAGTAGTCTGATTGAACCAATATAGAATGAGCTATCTTGGTCAATCTATCTACAATTACCCATACTGCATCATGCTTTCTTGAGTGAAAGGAAACCCGGTAATAAATTTTATAGTGATGTTATCCCATTTCCACTATGGAATTAGAATAGGATTCAATAACCCTGAAGGAAATTGATGTTTAGCTTTCACCTGTTGACAAGTTTGACATTTGGAAACATATTCAACTACATCCTTTTTCATCCCTGGCCACCAATAAAATTGCTTCAAGTCTTGGTACATCTTGTTACCATAGGATGCATAGTGAAAATTATGTTATGTGCTTCTCTCAATAAAGTTTTCTTTAACTCTTTATCATTTGGCACACACAATTTATTCTGATAGTACACACCTCCATCATCTTATACTAAATGCTCTGATGGACCTCTTTCAATATCGATTGAGTTATTTACTATAGTTTTTCATCACCTTTTTGGGCGTCGATTATTGCTTACCTTATGTTGGCTTATGCTTTTAGTTGAGCTATCAATGCCCCATCTGGTGCAATTCTCTATTTGGATTTCTACAACTTTACCATTTTTCAACTCAAAGCATCTACTACCACATTTGCTTTACTTGAGTGGTAATTGACTATGTAATCACAATCTTTAAACAATTTTAACCACCTGCACTGTCTCAAATTGAGGTTTTTTTTGTGTGAGTAAATACTTGAGACTTTTATGATCTATATAGATCCCACATCTTTCTTTATATAAATAATGGCACCATATTTTCAAAGGAAATACACCTATTGCTAACTCTAAATCATAAGAAGGATAATTCTATTCATGAGGCTTTAACTGCCTTAACTTATAGGCCATTATCTTGCCATCCTGCATTAACACATAACCAAATCTATTCTTAGAGGTGTCATTGTACATAAAATACTTTTTACCCGATGTTGGCTATGTAAGAATGAGAGCTTTTATTAAAATTTTCTTCAACTACTCAAAGCTAACTTGGCATCTATATGTCCATTTGAGCTTGACACTTTTTTAAAGCAATCTAGTAAGTGGAGAGGCAATAACTGAAAATCCTTTCACAAATTAACAATAATAAAGCATCAGCCCAAGGAAACTTCTCACTTTCTGCACCAGTTAAGGTGGTTTCAAACTGATACTGGCTTTAACCTTTTTAAGATCCACCTTAATACCTTCAAATGATATAATATGCCTAAGAAAAAGGGATTTCTTTAAGCTAGAAATCACATTTTCTGAACTTAGCATATCAATATTTTTCTCACAAAGTTTGTAACACAAGTCTCAAATGTTCCACATGTTCAGCTTTATTCCGAGAGTAGACCAGTATATCATCAATAAATACTACTACAAACTGGTTTAAAGAGGGTATAAACACCTTATTCATCAAATCCATAAAAGCTGCTGGTGCATTCATCAACCTGCAAGGCATGACTAAGAATTCATAATGGTAATACCAAATTCTAAAAGTAGTCATTGGGATGTTTACATCTTTTACCCGAAGTTGATAATATCTTGATCATAGATCAATCTTAGAAAACACACCAGTACCCTTTAACTGGTTAAATAAATCTTTAATTTGAGGCAAGGGATATTTATCCTTCGCTATTACCTTATTGAGCTATTTATAATCTAAGCACATTCTTAATATGTTATCTTTATTTTTGACAAACAACATTGATATGCTCTAAGGTGACACACTAGGTTTAGTAAAGCCTTTATACAACTGTTCCTGCAATTAGACCATTAACTCTTTTAGTTTTGATGGTGCCATTCTATATGGGACCTTAGAAATATGAGCCATTATAGGCAAGACTTCTATAGATAGCTCCACTTCTCTCCTAGGTGGGAGGTCAAGTAGCTTTTCTAGAAACATATTTGTGAATTCATTGACTATCAGTATGTCTTGAAGTTTCACTTTCTCTTTCTTGAAATCAAGTACCAAAGCCAAGAATGCCTTACATCCTTTCCTAAGAAAATGCCTAGCTTTCATAGCTGATATAACATTTGCTAAAGGTTTGGATCTAATACCCTATACGATTATTTCTTTACCCTCAGCATTCTTCACTATTGCCTAATGCTTAGTTATAAGTCCTTGCCTAATATCACATCAAATTCAAGGAAGGGTAATTTAATTAAATTAGTTAGAAATTCTCTTCCTTGTATCATAATAGGGCAATTTTTACACACTCTGTTCATATATAAACTATAGCCTAAGGGGCTAGTAACACATATATCAAATTCCAATTAATTTACAGTAGACATACTTTTATCCAAATCTTGAATACATATATAAAAATAGATTTATAAGCACATACACATCAGTATCAAAGAGAGCAAAAGTACCAGCTATAACTTGTAGAGCATCCACCTCTTCACGAGTTTTCATGGCATGCTTTTAGGTAGGAGGTGTGGGGCAAAGGGTCAATCAATAAATTTGAAGGCATTTTTAGATTGTGCTCTCTATTGGTTGGATCCACCTCTAACTTTTCCACATCCTTTACCTACTGAGGTGTATTAAAAGCTCCTATGCTACTCTGTTAGGACGACCCCTACTCTTATCTCAAATAGGCAATTAGCTATAAAGTGTTCAATCAGCCATATCTGAAGTAAGCACTTGTTAACATCCTACAGGTTCCCTAATGCCTCCTGAAATAATAAGTGCATTTCAGTGGTTATCCCCCACCTTGTCCTATTGATATCTCATTACTCGATCTAGTTATGGTAAATACTCTCTATTGTCTATCCCTAGAAGTAAGACAATTAACACATTCTACCGGTTGATTTCCTTGTGTAACCCTAGGTTACCTCTAGCAAAGCTTATTCTTTGTTCTCTTTCTTTTTTAGCTAATTCATTCTTTTCCACCTGAATGGCTGCTTGTATAAGTTGACAATAATTCACTAGTTACAATGAAATAGGTCCAATTAACTGCTCTTGACATAATGTTTTAAACCATCCTTGAACTGTTGGCACTTAAAAGCTTCAGTTAATGTCAATTCTGGTACATATTTGCTTAGATAGCTAAACTCCTTCTCATACTCAGCTACCATTATACCTCTTTGCTTTAAACTTAGGAACTGCCTCAACTTGTCTTTTTTTGTAAGCTTTAGTTACATATCTATTGTTAATTTCCTCCTTAAAGAACTCCCAGGTGAAAGGATCAGGCTACTGATGTAAGGACCCAATCATGGCCCCAATAGGATTATAGTTAATTAAATAGGATTAAGGGTAAATAAGGAAAAATTTAATTATTTGGTATTATTGAAGTTAAGTCACATTAAGGGTATATTGGTAATTATGCACATATGTATTGGAGTGTAGCTAAAATAGTAAGGAAGGATACAATTGAATTAAATGAGAAGTTTGGGGTTAAATGTTAAGAAAATGAGTTTTAAGGGTTAAAAATGTATAAGGGTATTATTGGATTTTCCTTAAGGAGATATTTACCCCCACTCACCTATTTAGGGTTTGGGGTTTTGTGAAATGGGATCGGCATTTGGAATTCCTAGATCTCTCTCTCTCTCTCTCTCTCTCTATCTCTTGGTTATGGGATTGAAGAAGAAGCTCTAGGGTTTTGGTGTTTTGGCATGAAGGTAATGTCTCTTCCATAGATCTCTTCTTCCATGCTTGATTTATGACCTTAGGGTTAAAGGAAGAGATGATAAGTCATGTTTGTTGTCCCTGTGTATAAGGAAATGAAGGAGAAAGAGAGTTAGATCAATGGATGTTAAAGGATATGAAGCTTGATTTTGAGGTACGAGATTCATTTTTTTTGAAGGTTTACTATACATGTTTTCCCTCTCATGTTGCATGTGCTTTGATAATGAGATTAAGGGTTTAATCCAATATATTTTGGTGATTATAACATGATTATTAACTTAAATGATCATATAAGTAAGTGGGGAAGTGAGATTTAGGGTTTAAATTCATGTTATGCACGATCGGGATTCTGGCTTTTCTTATTTCCTTCCCACTCGTCCACGCACCCTTTTCTCCTTGAGCACGCATGGCCACTCACTCACTTTCTTGTGTTAACACATGGCCACGTGTGAGTTTGCTCTTCCTAACCCATGGCCATGTGTATTGGTTCTTCATAACACACAGCCACGCATTGAATTTCTTTTGAGGATGCATGGTCACGTGATGATATCCTTCCTCCCACACACGGCCACTTGCATTTGTTCTTTCTCTCACACAGGGCAACACATGTGTTGCTCTTTGGGAACCTGTGGTCACACATGTTTTTCACCTTGGAAACACATGGCCATGCACCATGTATCTCCTTGATGTACACAACCATATGTGTGGTTTCCTCTTGGACACACAAGGCCACGTGTGTGATTTCTTCATGACCTATCTAGATTGTTTTGCATATAAGTTGAGCTAGATAACCCCAAATTGAATGATTTTTGTTGTTTTGGAAAATAGACTTCCATACCTACATTTAATATGAAGAAACCCAATCCTAAATCTGTCTCTAAATAGGTCATATTTTAGCATGAATTCATGAACAGTTTATTGCCCAGTCACTAGGAGCGGACCTCACTATTTTGTAAATATCTAGAAATATAGGAATGATATCAAGATGATTTTGGATTTTTAAAAAACTAGAAACATAATGGAACAAGTTTGTCGAGACAATATTTGCTAAAAATGCCTTTTGGTTGGTGAAAAATTGTTTACAAGTTGAACTCAAAAAACTACCTATGATTGTTCACAACTCATAACTCCGATCACGACTCGTGACATATGTTACTCGTGAACAAGTGCACGAGTCATGAAGTTTACTCCCTTTCACGAGTAGTGACACCCCTCATGGCTTGTACACTTCTCTACTTCACCCAAATATGATTTTTAAGCCCTTTTGTGTCACCAAAGCCGGTCTAAACCTTTTTAAGAAATTTTAAAGCAATTTAAGCATAAAATAAAGATAAGTTGTGAGACTAATCATGATTAATGGAAGTGATATATGAGAATAAAGGTAGAAAATGAACACTAAAATTTGAATAAATGAAAGTGTTTACTTGTAATTGATTGTATTATAATGATTATACACGTGATTTGGCTTTGCCCAAAAGTATTTCACCTTGATATTCCTCTGCAATGACCTGAGAATACTAGGACATAGCCTAGTAATAATAAGAAAATAGGTACAAGGTTACATGTTCAAGTTAAAAGAAAGGGGACATCATAATTTATGTTAAATTATGAAACTATAAAATGAAAAACTTGATTACACTCAAGGTCATAATTAGAAGTAATGATCAGCATTGATATATATATAATAACATGCTCGCCTATTCGCTCATGCCTATACTATATTATAATGAGCATATGCCCATCAATAGTGTGCTAACAACTAAGATGAAAATTACAAGTAATATGATTAAAATATGTATGTGATTACGTTAAGGTGTATAACGTATTATCTAGAATCTGATAGACCATTGAAGTGAATCAAGGAAATAAATATAAACAAGTGTTTACTTTTAAATTGTAAGAGAACCTACGTATACTACTACTGTATGGATCATAAATGCATTAGTATTGCTTTAAATAATTATGTTTGATGTGAGTAATGATAATATGAGAAAGCTGCTCGCGACAAATGGTAATCAGGTACGTCATTTAAAAATACCAACGAGTTATGTAATTCAATGTTTTACAATTGATGCTACCATGCTATGATGAGTAATTTAACTCATTATGTGATCATATATGAGTAACTATAGGGTATGTAATGCTATGATTCAAGTTGTCTTTATATGCACACATGTATATATGGACATGCATATAATACCACGAAGATTTTTAGTTGCAAGAACTATACTTCCATAATCACCTCATTGGCCTCACGATTAATATCAAGTATGATGAGATGGATCAATGAAAGTAATAGTGTATTGTGGTTGCATTATTATGTAATCCACTACGATATGTATGAGTGATGTTAATGCAACTATGTGATGATATGACTTGCATCCATGTGTAATGGAGCTCAAAACTCAATATCGATGTATAATAAGAATGATATGCATTCATTATGAATCGTGGCTTGAAGCCAAATGATGTATTCAGTAACAAAGAATATGATGAATTAAAATTGTTCTTAATTGGGTAAGTCTGTAGGTCTTAGTTCAGTTGTGGATTAGATAGGCATGCCTAGAGGGATACAGTCGCAGCTACCATAGTTGACCCCGTTTGGGTCTTGTTCCTTAATGGAACCATGGTTTGACCCCATTTGGGTCCATAGTTTGCTCCTTGCTGGAACCATTGTTTGACCCCGTTTGGATCCATTGTTTGATATCTCTGGATATCCATAGTTTGATACCTTCGGGTATCCATTGCTCCCGTTATCCACCTTTTGAACTAGTACTTAGGCAGGCTATTAAAGATCATAAAGTATACACACGATAAAGTAAAACATGCATTGATTGCTCTATTTATGTGATGTAAGCATGAGGAATGACCTATTGTTTGATTGTCTTATATTCTTTTCGAATATAAACTGTTTTATGAAATGAAATATCATGCTTTGTAATACATGATTGATATGTCTCACTTCAATTAAGGGAGATTCCCGTACGAGTACCGGTATGAGTTGGTTCCACCGATGAGATTCCACAGATGTTATATGAACTATAACATGTGCATTAAGTTTCATGTACTCTATTTATAAAATGCATACATGTGACATCGAGACCTTGTCTTATAATCTTGATATGTAATGCTGGTTCTTTATGATCACCTGCCACTCTGTCAGTCTATTTATTTATATATATATATATGTTTACACATATATAGACATAATGATAATATTCATTTAACTAATTGCAATGCATGGCATAGAATGATGCTTGTAAGAGAATCATGTTACCATGCTAAGATAACATGAAAGATGTAAAGTTGTGAATCTCATATGAGAATTTTATGATATAGGTGAAGTAATTATGCCTACTAGGACTACTTGTAGAAGCTATATGACTTAAATACACCCATATATTATGAATTAATGTTGAATGCCTATCTTAGGTGAACAAAGTGATTTAATGCAGTCAGTGGAAATCTTATACCATTGCTAACTATGATGTCAAGCCTATTGATAAAAGGATCATAAGATGTATATGAAGGTTTGCACGCACATATGCATAATGATATCATTGATCTAGCTAAATGTAACGCATGATATAAATTGGTGTTGTAAGAGGTTTAAGTTACCATGTTAAGATAATATTAAGAAACACATAAGCATGGAACAAGAATGAGAATTGAGTTATTATAAGAAGAAAGAATTATAAAATGCATGAATGATAATAGTTTGACATGAATAGTATGCTATGATGATGTTAGTGAATTAACAAGTCTAAGAAAATTCGAGCTAAGTCAAGTAAATATTCTAGATTAATATAGCATAGTATTCACTGCCCAGGTTGAAGTCTTTCTCAAATGATCAGTATAATAAACTCATATGTTAATTGGTATTATTCAAAAAGGTTATGTATATTTATGCATGATTATATGACCTAGGGAAAGAGGTTATCTATAGTACTTTGCTTCCCCACTAAGCTTTATAGCTTAGCACGAGTTTGTTTATCCATGCAGGTTTCAAGAGAAACACCAGAGGATTGGGCAAGATGCAGTTGCCTTGAGGATTTCAAGATGCTTGAAGGCCTTTTTTATTATGAGTAAATTATCCATAAGTATGATTTATTTATTTGTGGCATCTAATTATGGCCTGTCTTATTATTATTGCCTAGTCTTTAATAGGCTGATGATGATGATGACGATGATGATAATGATCAATGTTTACCCATGGTTAAGGAATTAGGGTGTTACAGTTAGTGGATTTTAACACTAGCTTCCACCAATCATATGCCGCTCCTTGAAGTAAGGACATGACATGAGTTACTTTCATGTAGACTAGGCATTGAATCTCCTCACAGACTTGTTTAATCTTCTCTAACCAAAATTTTACCTTTTTTTAATTCCTCCAAACTAGTGCCTAGAAATTCCTCCGCATTCTTGTAACCCACATACATTTCATGCCATCCATTTCCCTTAATTCTATGTTTAATATGTTCTAATTAGATTTAAGAACGTTTAGATGGGCTTTTGTAGTGTTCTAAAGGCTTAAAATTTAATTTAGTTACATATAGGAAGTCCTTTGATAGGGGCAAGGTTTAACCTTATCGAGGTGATGAATTTTGTACCATTCAGATCACATACCTTGATGGGGTTGAAAGGGACCTCGGTTGGGTTAGCTAGGGGCCTCGGTTCATGTGATAGGGAACCCTATCGAGGTGTTTGATTCTACCTAACTCAACATTTTATGCCTTGGTTGGGTTGGAAAGTAACCATACCAAGGTGAATTGGGCAGCTATTCTACCCGATCTTGCAATGAATTTTTGACATAGCAAATGAATTTTTTAGGAAAAATGGTCTTCTACAAAGTTGTTCATCTATGATTTTAGTTTCCAAAACATCAAGAATCATTCCATTTTAAATATAAATCTTTAGAAATTCATTAAAAAATTTAGACTACTCCCAGTGACAAAGGCAGTAGAAATAGTTAAGGTTCAAGTAACTTTTTGATCATCTTATAGGGGAAACCAAACTTCAATCTCTTTATATGAAATCTAGGACTTTGAGTCTAGTTTCTAACCCAATATAATAATTCAATTTGAATCCTATAACTTAAGTTATAGAAAAAAAAGTATGACTAGGTCTAATGGACCCTAGGACACATTCTTACTATCTTAAGGAAATTTTCAAAAATCTAGCCCTTATGCACTAGATATCCATATATCCATATCTTTATCTTATAAAAACATCCAACACATCGTTATAATGCAATATTTAAAAGCAAACACATGTACAAGATGGAAAGTTCCTATGCCTTTTTGGCAGCCACCCTTTTTAAGCCTCTTCCACTTCTTTCTCCTTGCTTTTGCTTTTCTCCCCTTTTTAAGCTACTCTTTTGTTATTTTAATTTGTTAGCCCTTTTTTCCTAAAATCCTTAAGTTTTTCTTCATTTCTCAAGAAGCCTCTAAGGAAGCTAGGTGTTCTTTCCCTATTGGTCTATTTGCCAACCTTAGGGAAATCACACTTAACTCCCTTTTATTCTTTAATTTCCTAGTCCAACCCCTAACTTCCTCTTTTTCTTTTCAATTGAACCCCTAATTACTTTTTCTTTCTAATTAGATTTAGGTAGGACTTAATATATAATGACCAATTTACTCATTTCCTTTTAGAATAATTACTACTAGGTCCCTACCTACTTTACATTAACAAACAAGCAGGCATTAATAAGATTATTGATTAATCTCACTTACATCCTCCTAGATTATAAGTAAGGGCCTCACAAAATAAGGATAAGAAGACATAGGAAGGGGTATGAATTGAAATAGGAAAAGTTATGACCCTTTTAGGGTTTCTTACACTTTTTAAAGAAATTTCAAAAAGTAACTTGGAAAGTGAAAAAATTTAAACTCCAAAAAGATAAAACTAAAAAATAGAATTTAAGGTATGAAAATTAGTGAAAATTTGGACAGGATTAGGGTATCATGAGTGGCATGCCTAGAATGACTTAGAACATATGCCCTCTGTAATGAGTCGACGTACTTGGTGATGAGTTGACATCGATGCAACTCTTCATGAATCGACACATCCATCTGTGACTCAATATATGACTATTCTGGAATAACTTGACACATTTGGTGATGAGTTAACATAGATCATCTAAGTTGGCACTACTGCTCTCTATAACAAGTCGACACAGGCGAAATGAGTCGACACACCTTGCCTAAAAACTCAAAAATTAAAAACAACCAAAACCACACAAAAAAAACATTAGACCATAAAGAATAGTGTGTAAAAATTGAAATAATAACAACATAATAAATAATAAACAAACCTAAAAAGCATACTAAAGAATCTTAAAATTAAAGATGTGTAAAAAGAAAAGGCTCAACAAAACTTGTGTAAAGATTAAAAGCATTAAGAAACTTGAGAAATAACCTCCCTAGGTGTAAAGAGAGTAAGCAAATTCACTCACCAATAAACACACCAATAAAATATGGCTTGAGGCGATGACCATTGACCTTAAAGACTTCTCCCTTATCATTCTTAATAACAATTGCCCCATAGTCATAAACTTTAACCACTTTAAAATGACAAGACCATCTAAACTTAAGCTTCTCAGAAAATAACCTCAATCTAGAGTTATATAAAAGCACCAAATCACCTTCACTAAACTTTTTTTAAGTATATACTTGCCATGCCACATCTTGGTATGATCCTTGTATAACTTTGCTGAAGCACCCCCTATGCAAATACCCCATTATACATGTATCATGAATACTGTTAATCATGCTTATGCTACATATTCATTTAATCATCATTTAGCCATTAAACATGCCACATGGTTTCATATACCTATATGCGTGCTACAAGTCTATTCCTGTTTTCCATTTCATACCTATTAACATGCATACTAGACTATATGAATATTACTTTATGTAAATCACATGCACACATATTCTGTCTTAGCTTTACTATTAGTGAGTTACAATATTCCGCATAGGTTTTAAACATAACATAAAATAACTAGCCTTAATACAAAACATATGATAATTGTATTACAAAATATCCTACATCAAGGTTATAAGTCGATGGTTGGCCCTTCCTGATGCAGAGAACGTCCCTCAACAAAAGTCTCGGTATTTGAACCTACACGGATAAAATAACCCGTGCTAAGCTATAAAGCTTAGTGGAGAATATCTACAGATGGATGACCACACACACAGGTCTTCAAACATACATATACAATTAATAACATATGCAACATAAATACCAAATACTTTAAAGCATAACATATTCTTCCATGTTCCTAATCATTGTACCCAGAAGAGTAACAATTATGCTCATATTCATAATTCTTATAGACAGCAATTTCCCCTGTAAACATATTCAAATAAAACATAATTCCTGTGGTAAAACAACATTATGATCCACAATATCAATCTTTAGTCAAATCACTTTAATTGTTTAATTTCTTTATCATTACTATGAATAACGTTTAGCCTGCCGTAGCTTTATTGGTGGATAACGGGAACTATGGATACACATCGGTATCAAAGAAGGATATCCAAAGATATCAAATCTATAGACCCAAACGGGGCCAAACTATACTATGGACCGGTCAAGCATACCCAAACAGGGTAGCCTTTCAACCCAAACGGGGCTGATCATGATCCAAACGGGATCATATATACTATGGACCCAATCGGGCCAACTATGGCAGCTGCAATTTCCCTATAGGCGCCTATCTATCCACATCCAAAACTCTATCGCAGGCAGAACTATATTCGTGTTCAATTCACATATTAATATTGTATTCATAGTATAATGTTGTGCACATATTCATAGTCTTATATAACTATGAATTCTCTGGTGCATAATCAGATATATGCACATTTCACATATTAATACTGTATTCATAGTATACTGTTGCACATATATAGAGTCTTGTAATACTATGAGTTCTCTGGTGCATAATCAAACATATGCACATTTCATATGCCAAGTTATACAACTGGCTATTCAAATCTGTATGACTTTACAATTTGCATCATAACATATAAGCATGACATATAATCATCATATCATATATTTGATCATTTTCTCGTTAAGCATTTCACATGTTCATAGTCATGCTGATTCATCTTTATCTCATAGGGCAATTACATGCTTATATACTCATATACATAATCATAAATGTACATACCTGTGGGTACATTCGCGTATAGTTGGTTTATTCTTATGAGCATGTTTCCAACACATATATAAACCTTTATCATCATTCAAGTCATGTGCTATACAACATATTCACATGTTTCCATATGGGCATATACACATGCCAAAGTCATACTATTATAGTTCCTATTTTATAGCATAGGTACATGTCAATATGTGCACTTTCATATCATAGGATTTACATGCGTATATATATATATATCAATTTGGCATATGACCATCATGCACAAGACTAATCACATGTATAGGTTAGATATTTCATCACTAGTCTTTATTCATATACACAATTGAATGCATTTGTATTCATATAAATCCTTCATTGATAGTCATATTACATGCCTTATTCGATTAACTTTACTATCACATAAGCAACTATCTGTCTCAAACAAATTTAAAATCATATTATCAAGTGTAGCCACATTCTGCACATAATTGTAATTTCTGTTACCTTGAACAGTCTAGAAAACAAGTCTGGATTCAACCCTAGATTACATGTACTTAGAGACAGATTTAAACTTAGGTTTCTTCATATGAAATATAGGTATGGAAGTCTATTTTTCAATGCAAAAAGAATCACTCAATTTTCTATTCTATAGCTCAACTTATGAGCAAAACATTCCATACAGGTCATTCAGTCATGAAGGGGAGTTCGACTCGTGAAGAGCTTCACGAGTGAAGCAAATAAGGCAAATCTCACGACTCGTGAAGGAGTTCACAAGTGGAGAAGGAAAAGATATACTTCAGGACTCGTGAAGAGTTTCACGTGTGGAGAAGAAAAGCTGTTATTCACGACTCGTGAAGAGCTTCACGAGTCGGACAAAGGTTCACGACTCGTGAAGACATTCACGACTCGGCAAGGCAGTCTTCTTCAACCTCACATCGATAAAATCCAGAAAAAACGTAACTTTGAATTCGGTAAATCATACTCAGTTCCAGCAATCAATTTTACATGCATTATGAACAACCTAAATTCCCATACCTTAGCTGATAAACCCAATGTCTTCAACCTCTAGCAACACCCTTTCTTTTGCTCTTCCTTCCTTCCTCTTCTCCTTCACAAAAATGAATGACATACAAGTTTCAGCACACTGTTAACGTTCTTTTCAGTTAAAATGAAAATAAGAAGAAGAAGAAGAAGATGATGCTGTAGGGCTCATTGATGGTTTAATTACCTTAGTTTAAAACCTTAAACTCTTGATTAACCAACATGCACAATTTCCTCTTCAAGATTACTTAAGGTATCAACTTTGAATCATAAAAGAGAGAGAAAGAAGCATTTCTCTGTTTTTCTTGAAGAATTGCCGTTTCCATTCTTTCTTCTCTCTCTTTAAAGTTGTCTTTTTATAATAGTAAGGGATAATTCCCTCTTTAGTCCTTTGACCTTTTGCATGCTACACAATAACCTAGCAAATCTTTGCATGTTAAACTTTAACCTCTCTATTTAATTCCTTTCAAAAATTAACCTATCCATTTATTTCCTCTCTCAAATTGACCTTTAAACATTTATTTCTATCCATATTTGACCCTTAAGTTTCCAAATCAATACATTTACCCCAAAGTAACACCTTTTTACTTCGATTGCACCCTCAATTGATATTAAACCATACTCTTTTATTTTATTTTCATGGAATTAACATAACAACATGTTAATTTACCCCCTTACTTAAACACAAAAATATGCAAATTAAATTAGGGTCATGTTAGGGACCTTACAATTCTCTCCCCCTTAAGAATTTCATCCCCGAAATTCATACCTGTTTTGAATAAATAAGGATATTGTTCCTTCATAGCTGTTTCTGGCTCCCAAGTAACTTCTTGTATAACATGATGTTGCCAAAGTACTTTAACAAGTGGAATTTACTTATTCCTTAGCTATCTAACTCCTCTAGCCAGAATTGCTATAGGTCTTCATCATAAGTGAAATCCGGCTGTACTTGCACATCTTGAACTGGTATCACATGAGATTCATCTGAGCGATACCTCCGAAGCATAGAAACATGAAACACATCATGAAGTTTGGCTAGTTCCATAGGGAGAGCCAATCTATATGCCACTGACCCAACTCTTTGGAGAATCTCATATGGGCCTATAAACCTCGGGCTCAGTTTACCCTTTTTTCCCAAATCTTAATACTTTTCTCCAAGGGGACACTTTCAAAAACACTTTGTCACCCACTTGATATTCAATATCTCTTCTTTTCAAATCAGCATATGACTTTTGTCTATCACTAGCTTCCTTCAATCTTTGCTTGATAACTTGTACCTTTTCTTCTGTATCTTTGACAATATCAGAACCAATAACTCTGCGCTCAGACAATTCAGTCCAGTAAACAGGAGTTCTACACTTTCTGCCATACAAGGCCTCATATGGTGCCATCTCGATGCTCCTATGATAACTGTTATTGTAGGCGAACTCTATTAAAGGTAGATATCTATCCCAACTTCCTGCAAACTCCAAAACACATCCTCTCATCATATCCTCTAGAATCTGAATAACCCGTTCAGATTGCCCATCCGTCTGAGGGTGGAATGTTGTACTATAACGAAGCTGAGTTCCCAATGCTTGTTGCAAACTTTGCCAAAATATTGATGTGAATATCGGATCTCGATCAGAGATTATTGACACCGGAATGCCATGCAGTCTAACAATCTCATTTACATAAAGTTCTGCCAATTTATCCATAGGTTAATCCATCCGAACTGGTATGAACTGAGCTGATTTAGTCAGCTTGTCAACTATAAACCAAACTGCATCATTCTTTTTCTGTGAAAGGCAATCCTGTTATAAAATCCATGGTAATATCCTCTCATTTCCATTGTGAAATTGGAATGGGGTTCAATAAACCAGAAGGTAACTGGTGCTCTGCTTTTACCTGCTGACAAGTCAAACATTTGGAAACATAGGCTACCATACCTTTCTTCATGCCAGGCCACCAATAACTTTGTTTCAAATCCTGGTACATCTTGTTCCCACCAGGGTGCATAGTAAATACTGTATTGTGAGCCTCTTTCAATACTGTTCTCTTTAATTCTTTGTCATCAGGAACATACAATCGATTCTGATAATACACACCCCCATCTTCCTTCACTGAGTACTCAGACTGGGTCCCTTCATGTAAAGACTTCAAAATCTGTTGTAACTTTTCATCATGTTTCTGTGCATCAATCACTGTTTGCCTCAAACAGGGTCTAACGTTCAACTGTGCTATTAAAGCGCCGTCATAAGCAATTTTCCATCTACAGCGATGTGCAATCATAGCAGCCATCATCTTACGGCTCAAGGCATCAGCTACAACATTAGCTTTGCCTGGATGGTAATCCACTATACAATCATAATCTTTAAACAGTTCTAACCATCTTCGCTGTCTCAAGTTAAGTTCCTTTTGAGTGAGCAAATATTTGAGACTCTTGTGATCTGTATAGATTCTGCACTTTTTCCCATACAAATAATGTCGCCAAATTTTCAAGGCAAACACTACTGCTGCTAACTCTAGGTCATGGGTTGGATAGTTTTGTTTATGTGGCTTCAACTGTCTAGATGCATAGGCAATTACTTTGCCATCTTGCATTAACACACAACCCAAGACAACTCTAGAAGCATCACTATACATAGCATACTCCTTTCTTGTAACTGGCTGTGTCAAAACTGGAGCCTCTGTCAGAAATTTCTTCAACTGATCAAAACTTGCTTGACACCGGTTAGTCCACTCAAACTTTATACCCTTTCTTAACAGTTTAGTGAGTGGTGCAGCTATAACTGAAAAGCCTTTCACAAAATGACGGTAATAACCTGCTAAGCCCAGAAAACTTCTCACTTCTGTCACATTTCGAGGCGGTTTCCAAATCACTATAGCCTCAATTTTTACTGGATCCACTCTGATGCCTTCAAAAGATACTACATGACCAAGGAAAGAAATCTCCTTAAGCCAGAAATCACACTTGCTCAGCTTAGCATACAACTGATTCTCCCTCAGAATCTGCAAAATAATTCTCAAATGCTCAGCATGTTCCGTTTCATTCCTCGAATACACCAAAATGTCATCTATGAACACAACAACAAACTGATCCAGGTGGGGTGTAAACACCCTATTCATAAGATCCATAAACGCAGCCGGTGCATTTGTTAACCCAAAAGGCATCAACAGAAACTCATAATGCCCATATCGGGTTCTAAAGGCTGTTTTGGAAACATCCACATCCTTAACCCAAAGTTGGTAATAACCCGAGCGTAAATCAATCTTGGAAAACACTCCAGCACCCTTCAACTGATCGAATAAATCTTCAATTCTTGGTAAAGGATACTTATTTTTAATTGTTACCATGTTTAACCGTCTGTAGTCTATGCACATCCTCATAGACCCATCCTTTTTCTTCATAAATAAAACCGGTGCACCCCAAGGTGATGTACTAGGCCTAATGAAACCTTTGTCAAGCAACTCCTATAGTTGTACCTTTAGTTCCTTCAATTCCAAAGGAGCCATCTTGTATGGTGCCTTCGAAATAGGAGCTGTGCCAGGTAGAATGTCTATAGACAGTTCAACTTCCGTCTCAGATGGAAGACTAGGCAAGTCTTCAGGGAACACATCAGGAAATTCTTTCACCACTGGAATCTCTTGAAGATTCTCATTCTCTTTTCTTGAATCAAGCACAAGTGCTAAGAAAGCTTCACATCCTTTTTTCAAAAATCGCTTAGCTTGCATAGCTGTTATTACATTAGCTATGGGTTTAGATCGAATGCCCTGTACTATAATTTCTTTACCATCAGCACCAATAAGAGTTACAATTTTTAGCTTCATAATTAATCACTGCATGATGTCTAGACAGCCAATCCATACCCAGTGTAATATCAAACTCCCGGAATGGTAACTCAATAAGGTTAGCATGAAATTCTTTCCCTTGAATTATAATAGGACACTGTTTATGCACTCTATTAACAACAACACTGTGACCCAAAGGGTTGGTTACACATATATCATATTCCAGTTCATGTACAATAGACTCATTTCTACCCATATCCCCAGTCAATTTCCTGTAACTATCCCAATGTTGCCTAGAACAATAGGGACACATTGGAGATTGCCCCCCACTCTGTTTGCCCGAAGCTCCCTTTTCCAGCTTAGACACTACAAAAGATTCTTGTCTCCTGTCCCTTTTTGCAGAACTATAGCCAGACTCAGCTGGCAGATTTCCTTGAGCTACTCTAGCTCTCTTTTCTGTGAAAGATCCACCCTTGGCCCCACTCCTTCTCTGTTCTTTCTCCCTTTCTACAATCTCATTCTTTTCAATTCGTAAGGCTGCTATAACCAGTTGAGTAAAGTTAACCACTTGCAAAGATGTAAATCCAATTAACTTTTCTTTGATACGATCATTTAACCCATCTTCAAACTGTCTACATTTAAAAGCATCAGTTAACATCTCATCAGGAGCATATTTGCACAGGTGACTGAATTCTTTCTCATACTCAGCCACAGACATAACTCTCTGCTTCAAATTGAGAAACTGCTTTAACTTCTCTTGCTTATACGCCTCTGTAACATACTTTTTCTTGAATTCATCTATGAAAAATTCCCATGAAAGGGTATTTGGTAGTTGGGGTTGCTTTAACACCAACTTCCACCAATCATAAGCTACTCCTTGTAATAAAGACACAGCACAAAATTTCTTAAGACCCACTAGACAGTGGATTTCATCAAAAATTCTCTCTAGCCTATCAAGCCAAAATTCAGCTTCTTCAGACTGTTCCAGATTAGTGCCTAAAAATTCTCCAGCACCATGCTTTCTAATTTAAGAAATTGGAGCTTTGGGTGCTGTCATTCTTTGAAGAATTTGAGCCCTATCCTGTGATATTTTTAATAATGCTTCTGCAGGGATGGTTGCAGAAACCTCATTTGGATTGGATGATGAAGATAGCAGATTGAAAGGATTGGTTCTAACCATCCTGTTACTTACAGTAGATTCCTTAAAAGTATCTCTAAAGTTCTCCATTTTCTATCTATAAGAAAACAGGGACTTCTGCATCAGGCCAACAAAACACTATATCATACTATAAAATCCTAGGTTCATTTTTAACCAGAAAAGGCTAAACCAGGGCTCTGATACCACAAATTGAAGCACCCCCTATGCAAATACCCCATTATACATGTATCATGAATACTGTTAATCATGCTTATGCTACATATTCATTTAATCATCATTTAGCCATTAAACATGCCACATGGTTTCATATACCTATATGCGTGCTACAAGTCTATTCCTGTTTTCCATTTCATACCTATTAACATGCATACTAGACTATATGAATATTACTTTATGTAAATCACATGCACACATATTCTGTCTTAGCTTTACTATTAGTGAGTTACAATATTCCGCATAGGTTTTAAACATAACATAAAATAACTAGCCTTAATACAAAACATATGATAATTGTATTACAAAATATCCTACATCAAGGTTATAAGTCGATGGTTGGCCCTTCTTGATGCAGAGAACGTCCCTCAACAAAAGTCTCGGTATTTGAACCTACACGGATAAAATAACCCGTGCTAAGCTATAAAGCTTAGTGGAGAATATCTACAGATGGATGACCACACACACAGGTCTTCAAACATACATATACAATTAATAACATATGCAACATAAATACCAAATACTTTAAAGCATAACATATTCTTCCATGTTCCTAATCATTGTACCCAGAAGAGTAACAATTATGCTCATATTCATAATTCTTATAGACAGCAATTTCCCCTGTAAACATATTCAAATAAAACATAATTCCTGTGGTAAAACAACATTATGATCCACAATATCAATCTTTAGTCAAATCACTTTAACTATTTAATTTCTTTATCATTACTATGAATAACATTTAGCCTGCCGTAGCTTTATTGGTGGATAACAGGAACTATGGATACACATCGGTATCAAAGAAGGATATCCGAAGATATCAAATCTATAGACCCAAACGGGGCCAAACTATACTATGGACCGGTCAAGCATACCTAAACGGGGTAGCCTTTCAACCCAAACGAGGCTGATCATGATCCAAACGGGATTATATATACTATGGACCCAATCGGGCCAACTATGGCAGCTGCAATTTCCCTATAGGCGCCTATCTATCCACATCCAAAACTCTATCGCAAGCAGAACTATATTCGTGTTCAATTCACATATTAATATTGTATTCATAGTATAATGTTGTGCACATATTCATAGTCTTATATAACTATGAATTCTCTGGTGCATAATCAGATATATGCACATTTCACATATTAATACTGTATTCATAGTATACTGTTGCACATATATAGAGTCTTGTAATACTATGAGTTCTCTGGTGCATAATCAAACATATGCACATTTCATATGCCAAGTTATACAACTGGCTATTCAAATCTGTATGACTTTACAATTTGCATCATAACATATAAGCATGACATATAATCATCATATCATATATTTGATCATTTTCTCGTTAAGCATTTCACATGTTCATAGTCATGCTGATTCATCTTTTATTTCATAGGGCAATTACATGCTTATATACTCATATACATAATCATAAATGTACATACCTGTGGGTACATTCGCGTATAGTTGGTTTATTCTTATGAGCATGTTTCCAACACATATATAAACCTTTATCATCATTCAAGTCATGTGCTATACAGCATATTCACATGTTTCCATATGGGCACATACACATGCCAAAGTCATACTATTATAGTTCCTATTTTATAGCATAGGTACATGTCATTATGTGCACTTTCATATCATAGGATTTACATGTGTATATATATATATATCAATTTGGCATATGACCATCATGCACAAGACTAATCACATGTATAGGTTAGATATTTCATCACTAGTCTTTATTCATATACACAATTGAATGCATCTGTATTCATATAAATCCTTCATTGATAGTCATATTACATGCCTTATTCAATTAACTTTACTATCACATAAGCAACTATCTGTCTCAATCAATTTAAAATCATATTATCCAGTGTAGCCACATTCTGCACATAATTGTAATTTCTGTTACCTTGAACAGTCTAGAAAACAAGTCTGGATTCAACCCTAGATTACATGTACTTAGAGATAAATTTAAACTTAGGTTTCTTCATATGAAATATAGGTATGGAAGTCTATTTTTCAATGCAAAAAGAATCACTCAATTTTCTATTCTATAGCTCAACTTATGAGCAAAACATTCCATACAGGTCATTCAGTCGTGAAGGGGAGTTCGACTCGTGAAGAGCTTCACGAGTGAAGCAAATAAGGCAAATCTCACGACTCGTGAAGGAGTTCACGAGTGGAGAAGGAAAAGCTATACTTCACGACTCGTGAAGAGTTTCACGTGTGGAGAAGAAAAGCTGTTATTCACGACTCGTGAAGAGCTTCACGAGTCAGACAAAGGTTCACGACTCGTGAAGACATTCACGACTCAGCAAGGCAGTCTTCTTCAACCTCACATCGATAAAATCCAGAAAAAACGTAACTTTGAATTCGGTAAATCATACTCAGTTCCAGCAATCAATTTTACATGCATTATGAACAACCTAAATTCCCATACCTTAGCTGACAAACCCAATGTCTTCAACCTCTAGCAACACCCTTTCTTTTGCTCTTCCTTCCTTCCTCTTCTCCTTCACAAAAATGAACGACATACAAGTTTCAGCACACTGTTAACGTTCTTTTCAGTTAAAATGAAAAGAAGAAGAAGAAGAAGAAGATGATGTTGTAGGGCTCATTGATGGTTTAATTACCTTAGTTTAAAACCTTAAACTCTTGATTAACCAACATGCACAATTTCCTCTTCAAGATTACTTAAGGTATCAACTTTGAATCATAAAAGAGAGAGAAAGAAGCATTTCTCTGTTTTTCTTGAAGAATTGCCGATTCCATTCTTTCTTCTCTCTCTTTAAAGTTGTCTTTTTATAATAGTAAGGGATAATTCCCTCTTTAGTCCTTTGACCTTTTGCATGCTACACAATAACCTAGCAAATCTTTGCATGTTAAACTTTAACCTCTCTATTTAATTCCTTTCAAAAATTAACCTATCCATTTATTTCCTCTCTCAAATTGACCTTTAAACATTTATTTCTATCCATATTTGACCCTTGAGTTTCCAAATCAATACATTTACCCCAAAGTAACACCTTTTTACTTCGATTGCACCCTCAATTGATATTAAACCATACTCTTTTATTTTATTTTCATGGAATTAACATAACAACATGTTAATTTACCCCCTTACTTAAACACAAAAATACGCAAATTAAATTAGGGTCATGTTAGGGGCCTTACATTTGCATTCTCATAGGCATTCATCCTTAACTCATTTAACTTATTAAGTTAAAGTAACCTCTTTCTACTATCTTGATTTATATCAAAATTCAAAGCCCTTGTTGCCCAATAAGCCTTATGTTTAAGCTCTATGGGCATATGGTAAGACTTTTATAGATTAATTGATAGGGGGTAAAACCTATTGGTATGTCAAAGGTTGTCCTATATGCTTATAAGGCATCATCTAACTTGAGTGTCCAATCTTTCTTTGATGAAGAAACTAATTTTTTCCAAAATCCACTTCAACTCTCTATTGCTTACTTCAACTTGTCCACTAGTTTGAGGATGATATGGAGTAACAACCTTATGAGTCACCCTATACTTCTTTAATAAACCATTAATCACATTATTGCAAAAACGAGAACCTCCATCACTAATAATAGCTCTAGGAGTACCAAACCCAGGAAATGTGACCTTTTTGTGCATTTACCTATCCACTTTGACATCATTAGCAATAGTAGGCAATGATTTAATCCATTTAGATACATAATCCATCATGACCAAAATATACTTATGTCCTGAAGAACTAGGAAAAAGACCCATCAAATCCATCCCTTAAATATCAAATATCTCCACCTCTAAAACTTTTTTCAAAAGCATCTTATTCTTTCTTGTTATGCTACCCATCCTTTGATAACTATCACATTTAAGCACATAATTTTTAACATCCTTAAATAAAGAAGGCTACCAAAAACCAAACTGAAGTGCCTTAAAGGTTATCTTTGAAATACCAAAATGACCACTAACCTCCATAGAGTGGTGATGCTTCAAAAAATCTTTAACCTCATATTGGGGAATATACCTTTTAATCAAACCATATGCACATCTCTTGTAAAATAAAGGCTCTTTCCAATAGTAGAACTACAATCATGCAAAAACTTCTTTCATTAATTATAATCCAACTATATGGAAGGACACCACTTATTATGTAGTTAGAAATATCAGCAAACCAAAGGACCTCTACAGATACCACACGTAAAAGATGTTCACCATGAAAACTCTCATTGATAAGCACGCCATCATCATACAATTTCAGTCCATTTTGATCCAATCTTGACAAGTGATCCTCCATAGATTCTTACTTCCTTTCTTATCTTCAATTTCCTAATCAAACTCTTAAAGCATCAAAATCCACCTTACCTTGGCTTTACATCCTTTTTGCTTAAAAGGTATTTGAAAGCCATATGATCTGAATACACAATAACATTTTGCCCTACTAGATAAGCTATAAATTTATCAAATGCATAGACAATAGCCAATAACTCTTTTTTTTTGTAGTGGTGTAATTGATTTGAGCTTCATTTAATAACTTATTTGCATAGTAAATAACAAAAGGTTTTCCTTCCTTCCTTTGCCCTAAAATTGCTCCCAATGCAAAGTGGCTTGCATCACACATAATCTCAAATGGTTCAGTCCAATTAGGTGGTTGCGAAATAGGTGCTAAAAATAAAGCTCTTTTTAATGTCTCAAAGGCACTAAGGCAAGCTCTATTAAATAGAAACTCAACATCCTTGGTAAGTAGATTGCACAATGGCTTAGCTATCTCTGAGAAATCCTTGATAAACCTCATATATAATCCCATATAGCCTTGAAAACTCCTAATATCCTTTAGAGGTGGCAAATTGGCTATCACCTCAATCTTTACTATATTTACCACTACACGAAAATGCTTAATTAGTAACAAAAAAATTACCAACGAAATTTTATTTTTGTTGGAAACGAAAATAAAATTTTATTGGTAAAATTGTTGGGACTTTTTTGCTTTAACGATGAAAATGAAAAATCATTGTCTTCCATCATTAAAAATGGAAGGAACTTTTAGCACCAAAATTTTACATTGGAAATTTGCAAAGGAATATTGATATCATTATTAAATAAAACACCAATGAAATGCGAAAATTTTTTTTAATGGAATATAACAATGAAAACAAAATTTTGTTGATAATTTAGCAAATGAAACAAAATTCGTTTTGTAATTTAGCAATGGAAATAGTGTTTCGTCAGTAATTTAGAAATAAAATTGCATTTTTGTTGGTAATTTATTAACAAAAATGCAATTCCATTGGTAATTTATCAATCAAAATACGATTTCATTGGTAAATTACCAACCGAATATTTTTTTGGTGCTAAATTACCCATGGAAGAAACATTCTGTTGGTAATTTAGCAACAAAATTGCTTTTCCATTGGTAAATGCCTTATTACCCCAAGTATAAATTATTTTCCCTTAAGTTTTCTCGCCCTTTTGTAGACAAAATTTATCCTCCCTTTTTATGCCCTCGCCCTCACCCTCGCCCTTTCCCTCTTCCTTTTCCTCACCCTCTCCTTCCCCGTCTGTACCTTCTTCTAATCGGCGTATGACCCTTTTTCTCTAGGGTTTTTGAAGAATGAGCATAACTTTATCAATTTTCTCTTCTTGATCTATTCACCTAAGTGTGAGTTTCTAGTTCATTTGCTCTTCATTTTCTATAGATGTGTTCTTGATCTCATGTTGATATTTCTAATGAAGCCACTAAGTTTAGAGTAAGTTTTTCACTTTGTTTAAAACTACATTTTTTGGGGGTTTTTCTTGTTTGTTTGCTGATGATGTTTCATTTCTTAGTCGGGGTTACTTTAGCAAATTTTTGGTTTCATTTCTTGTAACTATCTTAGAACTCTACTATTTTAAATAAATCTCTGCTGCTTAACAAAAAAAAAATTTAGTCATAAAACATAGGTTCGTTTCTTGGCATTTGAGTGAGGTTTCATTTTTCTCCTTATATTTTCTTATTCTTCTAATCTGTCTTTTATGTGTTAGAGAGTATGTAAATCATTTTTGCATAATTATAGGAATGTACTTGAACTATACCAAGTTTTCCTTAATTTTTATCCACATGGTACAATTTTTCTTTTTTTCATTTTTTTTTGCATCATTGATTGCTCTGGGTTCTCAAGTGTATGGCTGCTACTTTAGTTGATTTTTAAGTTAGAGAGAAAGTTTTACTAGGTATATATTTTGATTATTCCTATAATTTTGATTTGATCTTGGGATATTCTCAATTTTTACAGCTTTTATTACTATTTTTTCTAGTTTATATTTGGTCCCTTTCCTGTTCCTCTTTTCTTTGGGGTTCTCTCCTATCATTTTTCTGTTAATATGTTCTGTAGTGATTTTTGTAGCGTTGTGCAATGATAATTTTCTTATATGTTTCTTTTTATAATTCTTCTATGCTATCTATAAAATTGCAATTGAGACTAAAAAGTTTTTTCCTACAATTGGTTTATGGAATTGAGGAGAACTTTTTCTATTTACAATCAATATATAATCCAAAATGCTTAAAAACTGATTGCTCTTGTTCTATTTACAATCAATATAGAGGGTCCTCTTTTTATCATTATTGCTAATTGTACATCCATTTTGTTTAAACCATTTTATAATCACATGTATGTTTTTTCTCCACACAGATCTTCCTGATGCTGAGAATGATGTTGGCTCCGATGGGGAAACTAATGGTCTACAAATTTTTCCATTTCAATTTCAATATATTTTATTATTTGGGTTATCTAATTAAATAATAATAATATTTTTCTTTTTTTTTTCTTTTTGGAATTTGCAGTTGGAATTGATGATTCAGTGCACATATTCACTGGTCATATTGGTAAGTTCATATAACTTTTTTTTTATTTTGTTGTATAATTTCCATTTCTTCTCTGCATATGTTTTCTGCGGTAAATTAAGTTTATTATTTAGATTAACTATCAAATGATCTCAAAAAGAATTTCATTATTTTTGAACATAAAATAATATTAAGCATCCTTATTCTGCTCTTATCAAGGGTTACGAGCATGCTTATTAGTGAGTACCATTACAATTAAATATCTAATACATTAATTCAAGACTTTCCTCCATTACAAAAAGGAAATGCCTGGAGAACCTCTCGTCTATTACAAAATGGAAACTCTTTTTTAGATCAGGTTTAAATATTTATCTATTTAATTTAGTTTTAGATATTGTAATTAATACATGCAACTTGATTGGGACTTGAGATCCTTCTAATTACTTCTGCTTTTTATCCATTTTAGTCTAAGCTATTTGATAACTATTAATTAAGATACTTCATCCTTATTTAATTCAAAAGAAATCCATATTATATGCTAATAATTAATTAATCAATGTTATTTTAAGATTTTATAGTGATTAAAAAATGCATGGACTGAAGGTGATGTAGTTTTCTTTGTTGAACTGTTAATTTCTTTTGATGAAAATGCATTTGACCAAACTCATGTAGAAATTACAATTTTCTTTGTCTTTTCAGTTGTAAATTAATTAAAAATCTATAGTAATGTTAGCAATGAAATAGCACCAGATGGCACTATCGTGAATTTTTTTTATTGTTAATGAATTTACCAATGAAAAATTAATTTTCATTATTAAATTTAGTAACGGAACTTGTAATTTCCATTGTTAAAAATAGCAATGGAAATATATTTTTGTTTTTAAATTTAGCAACGAAACTTGTAATTTCCATAGTTAAAAATAACAATGGAAATATATTTTTGTTTTTAAATTTAGCAACGGAACTTGTAATTTCTATTGTTAAAAATAGCAACGGAACTTGTAATTTTCATTGTTAAAAAAAGCAACGTAACGTGTAATTTCATTCTTAAAAATAGCAACAAAACTTATAATTTATGTTGTTAAAAATAGCAACTGAAATCTTTTTCCATTGTTAACTTTAACAATGAAAATTATTTTCATTGGTAAATTTTAACAACAGTCAAATCTGCAATGACTCTTTGTTTCTAATTTCCATTGTTAATTTTGATTAGCAACGGAAAATCAACAATATCCTTTACTAATTTTCGTTGCTAATTGAGTATTTTCTTGTAGTGTACTTTAATCCCTTTACTTCAGATAGAATGACTGTGATGTGCACTGAACTTTGTAAGGCATCTAGTTTATTCTTGAAAATCTATGTTTAGAACTCAAGACCAGATTAAGGTTTGTTTAACATGTGAAAATCAATTGCTTCATAATAAAGAAGGATTCGACCCAATATGCCATATGTCAGACCTTCAAAAGGCATACGACAGCATCTCAAGGTATCCTCATCCATTTACCAATGATTAATTTAATTATGAGACATCTGCTGAGCATCATAAGACATTTTATTTTAGGAGTTACCACCTAATAAAATATTGAAAAAGTAAGTTCTAACCTCATGAAGATAAAACCAGAGATAGTTCGGACTTCACTCTTATATATACCTTTGGTTGATGTTATGTAGATAAGTTCTAATGATTAATTTACTTTTTCTCTTTTCTCACATGAATTATCATGCATAGAAAAATAAAGGTTCCTTAAAGCACGTTGAAAGCTGTAAAGTATAGATAGAAAGCGTTAAAGAATATGTTATTGAAAGCAATTAAAGATTATCAATAGTAAATGTAAAGATGAATCATATATAAATTGGGAAATTAATGCAATTCATTTAGATGAGAACATTGGTCCTCACTTGGACATTTACAAAAAGGCAAGCATTTTAGGTGTATTTTTGAGTAAAAATAAGGATAGTTTATCTCTCGCGGATTTGGAAAAAATAATCGTGTTAGTGAATTTTAAATAAAAAATCTTTTGCATTTATAAACAAAAATCCTTAATTTACATGTTATTTGTAGGTGAAAATTGAGACATTAATATGTTTATTAGGGAAAATTCCTACTCAAACTTATGTAAATCATTTAATGAGTTTTTAACTTATCATTCAAAGAAAAATATTTATTTACAATAAATAAAGACATGAAAAATAATAATACAAGTAAAACATGAATAAATCTGGATATTGATTAAATTGGAAACATCAGGTTTCTCATGCATATTTATAAAATTCCTTTATGTGATTTTTGGAATAAAATAGGACATTGATCCATTTTATCAGAAAAATCCAATTAATTAGATAGAAATATTTAATATGAGTTTTCTTAGTTATCATGCAAACATCCATTTTTACTATGCTATTACAAACAATTAAATAGAAAGCACTAAATATATTAATACAGGTCCAAAAATAATGAGGAAATCATAAGCTAACTCACTTCAGTTCTCTAGCTCAACTTGGGATAGTAACACGTACATTAAAAGAAATGACATGGAAAAATATAATTAGTCAATAGTGAATTAAATGCAAAATTAAATACAATAATTAAGTATATAAATTAAATTGATAAATTAAATAAATATAACATATGAAATAAAAGCATTAATGATAATATTAATAATAAAAATAATAATAATAATGTGTGTGTTATATATTCACATTGTTGTGGCTTATTCGATTCTGAACAAATAAATAATGACACACAAAAATAAGGGTTGAAAAAGGTTTACCATTTTTCTTCCTTTTAATTTACCTTATCCATTTCTTATTTCTCTCTTGTCATTTCCTATCTAATTCTTAACATTCCAGAAAATGACAATTCTTAATTCCTTGCATTAATTATGTTTTTTTTCGTTCTTCTTATCAATCAAAATAGTATTTGCACAATTCTCTTTGTATCGTTATTCATAGTTGACAATTTATAAAAGATTAAATCGAAAATGTTGACTAGGAGTAGGTCCAATCTAATCAAGTTGTAAGTTTTGATCTAACTAGAAGTACCTACAAGGTATTGAAAAAATGCTCAATTCTAGCTTATAAGGATTCGTGTTTCAAAACCCAAGTTAGTTAAGTTTAAAGAGATAAAATTATAGAGAGATAGAGTCTCAAGAGAATCCCAAAAGTCCTTTACCTAATGGAATAGAAGGATTATTTATAGTGCTCATACGTTGTGTATTGAAATGGCGATAATCGAGTGCTAATGAAGGTTATACGACAATTGCATGACTATTTTACTAATGCATTAGGAAAAGACAATGGAATGGTCCCAATTGGGTTAAATGCTTATGGGCTTTAGGTCTGATCCGAAATCTAATTGGGCTTTAGGCCTTGGATAAAATCCCACTTATATATATATATATATACACACACACACACACACACATTTTGCCCCTTTAATTTGCCAATCAGATATAATCTTGATCGAGAGTGGAAAGATTCAACTCCAAATTTTGAAATATTTCTAATCGTTTCCTATTCCAAGCCAACTAGTAATAGCTATTTTCATTAAAAAACCTTTTTAGAGCAAATTACTTTGATCTTTGTTGAGCCTTATAACTACTCTACCATGTGTCAATGAGTTTATAGAAGGTAGCTCAAATTTCAAAACATAAAAGTTCCCTCAATAAATATGCATTTCCTTTTTGTTTATGGTGTTATTTATAAAATTTACGTTATATTTCACAAAGTATTTTTGTACAAACTTCAATCATTTTTTTGAGCTAAAGAATGTGATTTCTTACTCATGATAACTTGTAAAGAATTATAACTAATGCAATAACTTTTTGCAAATTTTTCATATTTAAGCGTTAATCGTTTCTCGTGTAATCTTTAAGTGATAATTTGAACTTCTCAACCTATTAAGGTATAATTGATTGCATTGTGAAATTCTATAAGATGCCATTAATTAATAAAGTTTACATGAAATAAATATTCCCTCTGATTGAATATACTGATCGAGGTATAATTCAGCATCTCAAAGTTACATGTGATAGTTTTTTAGGACTTCTATATACCAAGTCCTTGAGATGTCTTGTCTCTCAAATGTTTGCAACTTGTAAGTGCTAAGAATAACAACCTTCAAGATCTTATAAGGCCCTTCCCAATTAGGTATGAGTTTACATATGCTAGAGTTTCCTCACACAATGTTTGCTTTCTTAATCATGAGATCTCTAATGTTGAAGGCTCTAGGCTTCACTTTGGCACTGTAATATTTGGTATTTTTTGCATGTATGCTGCTATCTTATCATTAGCATTATCCTTCCTATTTTCCAACAAGTTAAGTTGTGCTCTCTTTTCTTTTGAATTATTCTACTCATAGAAGAATTATCTTCTATATGAGGGTGGGCCAATTTTGACTAGGATGACTGCCTTCGATCCATATACTAGAGAGAAAGGAGTTTGAAGTTTCCTGATCTTAAAGATGCCTTGTAAGACCAAAGGGCACTATTTAGCTCTTTTGACCAATTCTCTTTAGCTTCACCTATTTTTTTTATTTACCCTTTTCAAGATGGTTCTATTGGATACTTGAATCATTATGTTACTTTACGAGTGAACCACTGAAGTGAATCTTAATTTAATTTTTAGACTGGCACAAAAGTCTTAAAATGCAGAGCTATCAAATTATTTGCCATTATTAGTGATGAATACTTTCAACAACCCATATCTACAAACAATTTCTTTCAAAACAAAGCTCTTGATTTAGCTTGTTGTAATGTTTGCCATAGACTCTACTTCAATCCATTTGGAAAAGTGGTCCACTACTACAATTAAGAATTTCATCTGCCTCTTGCTTTATGGGATGGATCCTATGATATTTAAACCCCACTAATTGAAAGGCAATAATACTCTGATTTATTATTGCTTTGAGGCTTTTATCTAATTATGCGCCCATGAATTTGGCATTTGTGGTAATTTTTTACCTTTGCTTATGTATTCTTGAAGATTGTAGGCCAAATATATCATGTTTGTAAGACCTTTCTATATATGGCTCTTGCCGCTTTATGCTTTCCATATATACCTCTATACATTTCTCGAGCATGTAATCCTTCTCCTCCAAGGTGATACATTTTTACTATGGATAAACGAATGACTTTTTCTATAGGTTATCATTGATGAGGGAATAATTTAAGGATTTTCTTGTGATCTTCTTAGCTTCTGCCTCATTATCAAAAAGGTGACCCGATTGGAGGTACTTTACGATTAGCATCATCCAAGTATCTTCTTCATCGATTTTTATTATCTTGGCTTATTTTTGGTTGGAAATTATTGCTTTTCAACCACAATGTCTTAATATTCAAAATTTTAGTCTTTTATAGCCATTTTCACAAGTAGGTTGATTGTTTTTGTATCATTCCTGGGAATTTTTCAATTGTTAAAGTTGTCTTTATGAACTCAAATTCTTTAATAGCAATCTTGGCCATAGCTAGACACTTTTTCATGTTTTTTTTCCTTAGCTTAAAAATTTTCTAAGACTTTGTTTATGACCAACCGATAATCACATTTAACTCTAGGGTTTTCTAGTCAAATGGAGTTGACTAGCCTTAGTCCTTGCAATAAAGCTTTATATTCTGCTATATTGTTTGAAGCTCTAAAATTTAGCCAAATGGGGCACTTCACCTGAATATTTAAAGCACCATTCAGAATGATTCTTATTCCTTCCTTTTGTTTGTTAAAAGCACTGTCTATTATCATCTCTCAAATGATGCTTTCTAGTTTGGTAATTTATTGGACTTCTTTTATAAATTTATTAACAAAATTAGCCAAAACTTATGCTTTAAGGACGATCAAGGCTTGCATCCGATATCAAATAAATATAGCTTAATAGCCTATTTAACAAGTATCCCTTCTAGGTTGGGCATCTGAAGTATCTTTTTGAGTAGTTAATCTAATCTTATGACAATAATATGGGCCTTAAAGTACTGTCTCAACTTAGTTATGCATATCATAAAAGCAAATGATTAGTTGCTCATCTTGAGATTTTTTAATTTTTGATCACCTAACAACATGGCTTATATAGTAGATTAGCTTTTGTTGGTTGTTTTAATCTCTCACCTAGATAACCACAACTGCCTCACCTAACATTGAAAGGTAGAGAAAAAGTTATTCCCCTAGGATTGGTTAACTTAGAAAATGAAGCTAAAAATGAAGTTACTTTAGTTCATTGAATGCCTTTAGACAATCTTTTCCTTAACTTACATTTTTGCTCTTCCTTAATCTCTTAAAGAATGAGATATATCATTTAGCTAAAGAGGAAATAAATCTTCCTAGGGTTGTAGTCTCCCATTAAGATTTTAGATTTCCTTCACATTTTTAAGGGTTGCATATCCAGAATTGCCTTCATTTTCTCTAGGTTTCTTTAATTCCTCATTGAGAAACCATAAACCTTAAGAATTTTCCAGAAGAGACCCCCAAATGCACATTTTTCAAGATTAATTTTCATTCAAAATCAATCTAGTATTTCAAACACCCTGTTGAGTTCTGCTTAATGGGATATCACATGGCATATACATAAAGATCATACAATGGAAAAAAGAAAAATATTGATCATTCATGCCATGCAATATACGATAAAGAATCGAAACATGCAATTTTAGAGTTTTAAAACTTGCAATATTGGATGCTCTTGAAAACTTGATTTTGCAATGGAAAATGTATAAGATAGACTTATACACTTCAAATCTGGAACACCAATGCCAAAGGAGCAGCCTTTATGCCACACTACTCTATGCTCACACACACATTTGCAAAGATAGCTTAAAATCAAGAATGCTAGCTCTATGATTATGTATTCGGCAATGGAAATGGTTTAAAGCCACAAGATCTTATCTTGTTCTTCCTTTAGGTTGCTATTGCTGGCCAAGAATACAAGAGAATAAGAAAGAGTTCTTTCCCCTTGAGTAATTCGGCCAAGAGAGAAAAAAAGAGCAAAAATGGCTACCATTTTATTCTTTTAATTCATTAATATATATCACTTCTTTTAGGTCAAGTGTGAATGCCAAAATTTATTGGTAAATTCAGCCTCCATCACTTCCTAATTAAGAGATATATCTTAATTTAAATTCTATTAGAATTTAAATTCAAATGGCATTAGTCATTTAATCAAAACAAACTTACTTATTTAAGGTGATTAGTTGTTGAATTCAACTAGGATTCCTAGCTTGAATTTTGGCTACTTTAATTCCCTCTCAAGTATTATATTTTGATTAAATACAGTTCATGATTTAATACTCAATTCATTTAATTATACATAGATAATTAATTAATTGAAATTAAACCTAGTACATGCCAATAAACTTCTCTCGTGACCAACTGTTAACAGATTTGCCTTAAACAGCTAACCATTTAAGGTAAAAACCTTGTTTGACAAAATCAGAGCTGAACAGATTTGCCTAAAACAGCAAGTTATTTGAGGCAAAAATCTGTTTACCCATTGCATACATTAATTTGACTTTAAATAAAAGTCCAAATTAATTTCTTATACACTATTTAAATATTTTAAGCCCAATGCTTTGTGTACGATCCTATAGGTCCATTTAATATTGACAATGAATTAATAAATTAATTCAAAGGCTATATATATTCTCTAGCAAGATATTATAGCATTCCAAATTAAATAAAAATGCAAATGGCATTTAGTGACCTAATGCAATTTTGCATAGTCCCTTACCCTTAAATATCAGAATTAATATAAGGCATGGAACCAGTCATCCTTATATATACTAATTCATTTCTTGATATTCCAGTGACACCGAACTTTCAGATAAATAATGATTACTCATTTTTTCATCTCGATATGGCCATACACTTCTCAATTCACTGATCAAGTGGCAGATGATATTTTCTCTCTTATCGAGAGGGGTAATCCCTTTACTTCTCTCATGCTCTCTAACATGGATTAGTGCATAACTATACTTGTCACTCTGTTACAAGCACGTTAGGTGTATGTCAAAGTACACAATAATTCATAAAGAGTTTCATAGAGATTTTAGGTCTAAGAACTCTGATGCAAAACTTGCACATGAGAAACACTTAAGACTTATACCATGTAGTGTTCTCATGAACAGATCAAATCTAGATACCATGTTCTAAATATGTATCTATGATCTCCGATTGACACTTCAGTCCTTATGATCCGTAAGACAGAACTCAAATTATCAGAGAGAGCATACTAGTCTTAATTCATTTGTTATTTCCATAACAATGACTGACTATGGATATTTAGAATGAAGTCTCATTTTTTTCAAGGTCTTACAACCATGTGCCTCACACATGATAACTTAAACTGAAATAATATTTTGTTAGAGAGTATACCCTAGAGCCCATGTAATAGGGTTATATTTCATATGTATGAGTTTATATTCTTAATAAAAGGCATCATTCATTTATTAATGCTATGTTTAAGTATATGAGTTTGTAAATCTTAAATTAATAAATGAAGACCAAGATATTATGAACACAGTGCAAAGGCAATCATGAAAGTGTTCATGATATGAGATGTCTATTGCATGTAAATGTGTTAATATATAAATATCCCTAGTCATAGAATTAATAAGATAGGGCATTGTTAGTTCGGAAAGACTAGCACATGTTATGCTTTTTGAATGGTTCAAGCAGTGGTTCTCATAACTATGATTATGAAAGATAATCAAAGCTAACATGTGGATGCTTATTAGAAGAACAAGTTCATTGGAGACCTGTATAGAGAATCCTCACATGGATATTAAATCTATGTTAGTGAGGAATCTCTTCATAGCAGTTGTACAAGTATCCTTAGACTTGAGATCACCAAAGTTATCTTAAGTAGCAAGTGGTATATTTTAACTCCATAACTGATTACTTCCAACTGGGGGTGAACATAGTTAGGAGATTGGGTATATCATGACCTACTTGAAGATAGTTGAGTGATTAACAAAGGATTCACCATCCCAGATTTAATAAGGGAAGTTATCTCACATGATTCTATAATTGCCTTGTTCAGAGAATCTCTAGCCAGCATAATATGCCAAGATGTATGGAGATCCATGGAGGGCATTTTGGAAACAATGGTTAAATTAATAGAACATACATAATTAGATTTATATGAGTTGACAAAAATCCATACTCAGAATCTAATTGAGATAAGAGTGGTGAAAGGAGTAATTGCGCGGTAACTATTTCTATGGAAAGGTATAGTCAAACCACTTGACTTTCCTGATATTTAGGTAGTCATGATGCCTAGCTAGAGGCCAATCATGACTTGTACAATAATGTATCAATAATATCAATGGGGATTGATAAAATGATTTAAAGGAGTTTAAATCATGTGAGTATTAAATAGAACTCACAATTACATATTATACTGCTAATATAAATAGGAACCCAATTGGTCACACATATATAGAGAAAAAAGGATAAAATGGTAAAATGACAAGGATAAAAATATTTGATATTATTATGGGGATAGAAAAGTGAATAAGATAATAATTAATTAAAGAGTTTAATTAATTATGATCAAGTAAAATTATTCGAAGAACTTTTGAGAAATGTTCTGTAAAATTGGACCTAATTAGAATAATGTATTTATAATTAATTATTAATGGATTATAAGTGTTATAGGGCAGATATAATAATTAATATATCCATTGGAGGAATTACAAAGGCCCAGAGAAGTGAAGTTGGCGTAGAAACCCTTCAAAAGAAGGGCCACATGCCAACTCCAAACAGAAGGCCTTAGAGGCATATTTCTTGGAAAAAATAAATTAAATATGTTACATAAGTGTTATGGAGCCTACATATTTAATTTGGTTGGATTTGGAATTCATTTGGGTAACTAAATCCAAGTATATGTACAAATGGCCTAGTTTGTGGGTTTTGTGCATAGTCTTTTGTGAAATGGCTTAAATTGGATTTAATTGAGCCCAAATAATTATAAATAATTTCAGAAGCCCAATTAATAATTCTCCAGTAATTTTAAAGAGCCCAATCCCATTATGAAGTTGGATTTTTAACCTAACTATAAAAATCCAAGTGATGGGAAATTAGGATTAAGAGTGTGTGAACACTTAAAAAAAGTTTCTTCTCTTTTTCTCTCTACCCTAGCCGCCACTCCCAAAGCTAGCTTCTAGGGTTTTTGGCCAACCCTTGTTTTCTACCAATATTTGGTTCATTCTATCATTCTCTAGTGTGGATTACTCATTGGAGGTGTTCGATGTTGGACACTATGGTTTGCGACAACCTGGTGCAAAGGAAAATCAACTGTACAACAAAAATCATAGGTGATTTTTCTTATTCTCATTAATATGTATATTTTAAATTCTTGGCAAGATCAGATATATTGATTAAAAATTTTAAATTTTGCTTATGTATGAGATGCATGTAACTGATAATTTCCAACATTGTATCAGAGCCTCGATTTTGCCATAAATATACAATTCTATATTTTTCTGCGAAATAAGTTTTATTTTTTGAGTTATTTATTTCATGAACTTTAAAATATCAGATTTTATTGTTCATGAATGATAAATATTGATTTTTGGATATAAGTGTGATCAAATATATAAAATGAAAATAAAAATGATTCTTTGAGAAAAGAATTTTTAGTTTTTGCGTGAATAGCTTTTAATTTTAGGGGCTGTTCTAAATTAATTTTTTATAGATCCATTATAAGATCATTTATATGATAATTTATGTATTTAATATGTGATATTAAGCCATAGGATCAAACGAAATTAAAATCGAACAAGTTTTGCATGAAAACTAGTTTAGTCGAAAAGTTCGATAAATTGGTGTTCTTGGTGTGTTCTTGATGTGTTTTTGTTTAGAACGATTTTTAATCTTCTAAATCTGATATATCTGATATATTAAAGTGTTTTTAATTAATTGGATTAGTTAAAATGGGCCTTAAATTAATTGGATTAATTTTAATTCATTAAAACCACTTAATGGGCTTAATTATGTTTACGAACTTGGTTTAAATTAGTGAATGACTTGGTGGGCCCAAGGAGCTGATTTAAATTAAATATTATAAACAATAATTAAGTTTATTAATGGGTTTTAAGGGCTGGAGTGGGCTTGGCTCATTCCAAAAGGCCCAAATGGTCCAATAGATACAAAACTAGTTTGTGTGTGAACACATTTAGGGTTTAATTTGGTGGGTTTCGGCCTACCCTTTATCTTAATCCCAAAATTAATTCTTTTAATTATTTAATATGATTAATTAATTAAATAATCAATTAATAATTAATTAATAATCAATTGGATTGATTATTAAGAAAAGAACACATGCATGCAAAAAGGTTTCCTAAAATGAAAGTTTCCAAAATGAAAAAGTTTCCTAATTTGATCACATTATTAAAATAACTCAAAAGAATGTTTCAAGAGTTGAAACAAAGTTAATCATCCATTACTTTATTCATTAGAAATGCATATAAGGGTGTATGATTGGCATGATGGATAGTTATGGATAAGGCCCAATGTGATTGAGCATTATGCATGTTTTGGCCCAATGAGGACCTTCATTTCCCGGCCACTTATTTTTGGTTTGTATTTCTTTTCAAATTGTAATATGTAATTAGATTACTTTGATTAGAATTAGAAATAGAGATGGAGACCACTATTAAGGAGCAAGATGGGCTGGATAGAGATCCAACAAGCTTGAAGATAATGTAATTATTTTTAATTGTTTGAATCATGCATACTACCTAGGTGTGACCTTTTGATTTCCCTCTTGTCTTGGGGAAATCAATGTAGTAAAGTCTATAACTATACCATATTTGTATGCTTATATTTATGTGATAGATATAGGATGCATACCAATGTATGCCAACCATGTATGATGAGACTTAATTAACTAAAACAATCAAACAAATACTAAGGTATATAAGCCTTCCATTAATTTGAGGAGAACCAGAGTTCTTTATAGTGTGGGTTATTGACCACAGTCAAGCTCACATTATATCGAATATGTTCAAATCTAATTGAATGGATCATCTTAGCTAGCCCATTAGCTTGTTGACCACAGTCAAGGCTAATGATTCTAGAGGCAAGATTAGGGAATGCATGTACGATATGCATGCATCAAGAGTTGATAACCTAATGATCCAATAGTTGTGTAGAGACACAATTGGTATAGAGATACCTACCTTTCAAGGGTATGGAGTTTGGCTTGTTGACCACAGTCAAGGTCAAATTACATATCAAGGATTGGATATTCACCCACTAAGAAAACCATTGGGTTTTCTCATATTATATAGTGAGGGCTATTAATTCGCAATAAAATAGTGGGAGTAAATGGATTAATTAAAGACCTTATTAATACACACATATATATGAACATACTCTCATAAGTTTTCTGTTTCACATCTAGGTCATCATTATGAGCACATCAAACATTAATATACGATCAATCTTGGATAACAGCCTAGTTGGCAGCAATTATTTTGACTGGATCAGGCAAGTGAGAATTTTTCTCAGAGCTGAAAAGATCCATTATGTCTTGGATAAAGATCGACCACCACTTTCATCAGATGATGCCATTGATGAGATCAAAGGCACTTATCAAAAATACATGGAGGATAGTGAAGCGACAGTATGTCTGATACTGGGTGCTATGTCCTCGGAGCTTCAGAAGCAACATGAGATGATGGATGCTAGAACCATCATTTTGCATCTAGAGGAGCTTTATTCTTCTTAGGCTAGAACTGAGCAATGTGAGATTGCTTGAGCTCTATTTAGCTGCAAAATGGTGGAAGACACATCAGCTGCTACTCATGCATTAAAGATGTATGGGTATATTGAGCATTTGAGTAGACTTGGCTATGTTATGGATAATGATCTATACATGGATTTAATCTTGTACTCATTGGCTCCAAGTTATGCACCTTTCATGCTTAACTTCAATATGAACAAGATCCAAGTAACCATTCCTGAGTTAATCAACGTGCTCAAGACAGCTGATGGATCCTTTAAGAAGGATCCAAAAAGTGTTATGGTTGTCACTTCTGCTAAAGGCAAGAAGCAGAAGAAGACAACTAAGGAGTAGCCAAAGAATGGTGGGATCTCCAGGAAGAAGGTTACCGAGAAAGAGAATCCCAAAGAAACTTGCTTCCATTGTGGAAAGGATGGCCATTGGAAGCTTAACTCCAAGGCCTATCTAGATTCTCTTAAGGAGAAAAAGCAAGCTGATGCTTCTACTTCAGGTATTCATATGATTGAAATTAATACTTATTCTATTGCTTCAAAACAATCTTGGGTATTAGATACCGAATGTGGATCTCATTTGTGTAATGATCTATAGGGGCTTAGAAGCTTTAGAAGAGTTGGAAAGGCAAAGATATGTTTGCAGTCAGCTACTGGACAAAACATCTCTACAACGGTTGTGGGGACTTACCATTTGCCTCTTCCAAGTGGATTAGTACTGGAATTAAATAATTGTTATTATGTTCCAGCTTTATCCAAGAGTATTATTTCTTTCAGTTTTTTATTAAATGATTATGACATTTCTTTAAATGACAAGTATTGTTACATTTTTAAGAACAATATGTTTTATGCAAAAGCTATAATTGGGAATGGTATATTTGTTCTTGATTTAGAATGAAGTCTCATTTTTTTCAAGGTCTTACAACCATGTGCCTCACACATGATAACTTAAACTGAAATAATATTTTGTTAGAGAGTATGCCCTAGAGCCCATGTAATAGGGATGTATTTTATATGTATGAGTTTATATTCTTAATAAAAGGCATCATTCATTTATTAATTCTATGGTTAAATACATGAGTTTGTAAATCTTAAATTAATAAATGAAGTCCTAGATATTATGAACACAGTGCAAAGCAATCATGAAAGTGTTCATGATATGAGATATCTATTGCATGCAAATGTGTTAATATCTAAATATACCTAGTCATAGAATTAACAAGATAGGGCATTGTTAATTCGGACAGACTAGCACATGTTATGCTTCTTGAATGGTTCAAGCAATGGTTCTCATAACTGTGATTATAGAAGATAATCAAAGCTAACATGTGGATGCTTGTTAGAAGAACAAGTTCATTGGAGACCTGCATAGAGAATCCTCACATGGATATTTAATCTATGTCAGTGAGGAATCTCTTCATAGCGGTTTTGTAAGTATCCTTAGACTTGAGATCACCAAAGTAATCTTAAGTAGCAAGTGGTATATTTTGACTCCATATTTAATTACTTCCAACTGGGAGTGAACATAGTTAGGAGATTGGGTATATCATGACCTACTTGAAGATAGTTGAGTGATTGACAAAGGATTCACCATCCTAGATTTAATAAGGGAAGTTATCTTGCATGATTCTATAATTGCCTTATTCAGAGAATCTCTGGCCAGAGTAATATGCCAAGATGGATAGAGAACCATAGAGGGCATTTTGGGAACAATTATTAAATTAATAGAACATACATAATTAGATTTATATGAGTTGACAGAAATCTATACTCAGAATCTAATTGAGATAAGAGTGGTGAAAGGAGTAATTGCACGGTAACTGTTTCTATGGAAGCGTATAGTCAAACCACTTGACTTTCCTGACATTTAGGTAGTCATGATGCCTAGCTAGAGGCCAATCATGACTTGTATAATAATGTATCAATAATATCAAGGGGGATTGATAAAATGATTTAAAGGAATTTAAATCATGTGAGTTTTGAATAGAACTCACAATCACATATTATACAGCTAATATGGACAGGAATCCAATAGGTCACACACATATAGAGAAAAAGGATAAAATGGCAAAATGACAAGGATAATAATATTTGATATTATTATGGAGATAGAAAAGTGAATAAGATAATAATTAATTAAAGAGTTTAATTAAATGATCAAGTAAAATTGTTCGCAGAACTTTTGAGAAATGTTCTATAAAATTGGACCTAATTGAAATAATATATTTCATAATTAATTATTATTAGACTATAAGTGTTATAGGGCTGATATAATAATTAATAGATCCATTGGAGGAATTACAGAGGCTCAGAGAAGTGAAGTTGGCACAGAAACCCTTCAGAAGAAGGGCCACACACCAACTCCAAACAGAAGGCCTTAGAGGCCTATTTCTTCGACCAAAATAAATTAAATATGTTACATAAGTGTTATGGAGCCTACATATTTAATTTGGTTGGAATTGAAATTCATTTAGGTAATTAAATCCAAGTATATGAACAAAGGGTCTAGTTTGTGGGTTTTGTACCTAGTCTTTTGTGAAATGGCTTAAATTGGATTTAATTGAGCCCAAATAATTATAAATAATTCTAAATGTTCAATTAATAATTTTAAAGAGCCCAATCCCATTATGAAGTTGTATTTTTAACCTAGTTATAAAAATCCAAGTGATGGGGAATTAGGGTTAAGAGTGTGTGAACACTTAAGAAAATTTTCTTCTCTTTTTCTCTCTACCCTAGTCGCCACTCCCAAAGCTAGCTTCTAGGGTTTTTGGCCAGCCCTTGTTTTCTACCAATTCTTGGTTCATTCTATCATTATCTAGTGTTGATTACTCATTGGAAGTGTTCGATTTTGGACACTGTCGTTTGCGACAACCCGGTGCGAAGGAAAATCAACTGTACAACAAAAATCAAAGGTAATTTTTCTTATTTTCATTAATATGTATATTGTAAATTCATGGCAAGATCAGATATATTGGTTAAAAATTTTAAATTTCGCTTATGTATGAGATGCATGTAACCGATAATTTCCAACACATTCTTGGATAGTTCTATCAATTGATATGCATAGGAATACAATAATAAAATAAATGCCTCATTTATTAACTTAAGTGTTTTATAACAATGTATTGGGGCTAGGACTTACACTAACACCGCTCATGTTCACATTAATTCTTAATTTTAATAATCAAATCGTCTATGTAGATTTCCATTTTTTTCTTGATTAGATCTTTGAATATCTTGTTCATCAAACACTGATATGTTGACTTAGCATTCTTCAATCTAAATTGCATGCCTTTATAGCAAAAGGTTATTTCACTTGTAATAAAGCTTGTCTTTTTTTGATCTAGAATCCATATCAAAATTTAATAATAACCTACATAAGCATCAAGGGGTGAATAGATTTCATGGCATGCTATTGCATGAAGGAACTGATCAATGTTTGGTGGAGGGTAACTATCTTTTAGGCAGGCTCTGTTTAGATTAGTAAAATCGACACACATTCTTAGCTTCCCATTCTTCTTCTTTGTGAGGATCACATTCACTAACCAGTCTGGGTAATGGAATTTCCTAATTATCATAGCTTAGATGAGTTGATATACCTCTTCAAAAATTAACTTGTTGCGACCAAGAGCATAGCTTCTTAGTTTTTGCTTAAATGGTTGGAATTTTAAATCCACGTTGAGCTGTCTTGAGCATGTTGATTAACTCAGGAATGGTTACTTGGATCTTGTTCATGTTGAAGTTAAGTACGAAAGGTGCATAACTTTGAGCCAATGAGTACAAGATTAAATCTATGTATAGATCATTATCCATAACATAGCCAAGTCTACTTAAATGCTCAATATACCCATACATCTTCAATGCATGAGTAGCAGCTGAAGTGCCTTCCACCATTTTACAGCTAAATAGAGCTCGAGCAATCTCATATTGCTCAGTTCTAGCCTGATAAGAATAAAGCTCCTCTAGATGTAAAATGATGGTTCTAGCATCCATCATCTTATGTTGCTTCTGAAGCTCCGAGGACATAGCACCCAGCATTAGACATGTTGCTGCTTCACTATCCTCCATGTATTTTCGATAAGTGCCTTTGATCTCATCAATGGCATCATCTGATGGAAGTGCTGGTGGATCTTTATCCAAGACATAATGGATCTTTTTAGCTCTGAGAACAATTCTCACTTACCTGATCCAATCAAAATAGTTGCTGCTAACCAGGTTGTTATCCAAGATTGATCATATATTAATGTTTGATGTGCTCATGATGATGACCTAGATGTGAAAAAGAGAACTTATGAGAGTATGTTCATATATATGTATGCATTAATAAGGTCTTTAATTAATCCATTTATTCCCACTATTTTATTGCTAATTAATAGCCCTCACTTTATAATCCAAGAAAACCCGATGGTTTTCCTAATGGGCCAATATCCAATCCTTGATATGTAATTTGACCTTGACTGTGGTAAATAAGCCAAACTCCATACCCTTGAAAGGTAGGTATCTCTATACCAATTGTGTCTCTGCACAACTATTGGATCGTTAGGTTATCAACTCTTGATGCATGCATATCATATATGCATTCCCTAATCTTGCCTCTAGAACCATTAGCCTTGACTGTGGTCAAAAAGCTAATGGGCTAGCTAAGATGACCCATTTAATTAGATTTGAACATATTCGATATAATGTGAGCTTGATTGTGGTTAACAACCCAAACTATAAAGAACTTTGGTTCTCCTCAAATTAATGGAAGGCTTATATACCTTAGTATTTGTTTAAGGGTTTTAGTTAATTAAGTCTCATCATACATTGGTATGCATCCTACATCTATCACATAAATATAAGCATACAAATATGGTATAGTTATGGACTTTACTACATTGATTTCCCTGAGCCATGAGGGAAATCAAAAGGTCACACCTAGGTAGTATGCATGATTCAAACAAGAAAAAAATAATTGCATTATCTTCAAGCTTGTTAGATCTCTATCCAGCCCATCTTGCTCCTTGATAGTGGTCTCCATCTCTATTTCTAATTCTAATCGAAGTAATCTAATTACATATTACAATTTGAAAAGAAATATAAACCAAAAAAAAGTGGCCAGGACATGAAAGTCCTTATTGGGCCAAAACATCCATAATGCTCAATCACATTGGACCTTATCCATAACTATCCATCATGCCAATCATACACCCTTATATGCATTTCTAATACATAAAGTAATGGATTATTAACTTTGTTTCAACTCTTGAAACATTCTTTTGAGTTATTTTAATAATGTGATCAAATTAGGAAACTTTTTCATTTTGGAAACTTTCATTTTAGGAAACCTTTTTGCATGTATGTGTTCTTGCCTTAATAATCAATCCAATTGATTATTATTTAAATATTAATTAATTATTTAATTAATTAATCATATTAAATAATTAAAAGAATCAATTTTGGAATTAAGATAAAGGGTAGGCCAAAACCCACCAAATTAAACCCTAAATGTGTTCACACACAAACTAGTTTTGTGTCTATTAGACCATTTGGAATGAGCCAAGCTCACTCCAGCCCTTAAAACCCATTAGTAAACTTAATTATTGTTTATAATATTTAATTTAAATCAGCTCCTTGGGCCCACCAAGTCATTCACTAATTTAAACCAAGTTCGTAAATATAATTAAGCCCATTAAGTGGTTTTAATGAATTAAAATTAATGCAATTAATTTAAGGCCCATTTTAATTAATCCAATTAATTAAAAATACTTAAATATATCAGATATATTAGATTTATAAGATTAAAAAATTTTCTAAACAAGAACACCAATTTATCGAATTTTTCGACTAAACTAGTTTTCATGCAAAACTTGTTCGATTTTAATTTTGTTTGATCATATGGCTTAATATCACATATTAAACACATAAATTATCATATAAATGATCTTATAATGGATCTATAAAAAATTAATTTAGAACAGCCCCTAAAATTAAAAGCTATTCACGCAAAAACCAAAAATTCTTTTCTCAAAAGAATCGTTTTTATTTCCGTTTTATATATTTGATCACACTTATATCCATAAATCAATATTTCTCATTCATGAATAATCAAATATGATATTTTAAAGTTCATTAAATAAATAAATAAAAAAATAAAACTTGTTTCGTTGAAAAATATAGAATTATATATTTATGGCAAAACCGAGGCTCTAACACCATGTTGTGAATTATCAGTTACATGCATCTCATATATAGGGGAAATTTAAAATTTTTAACCAATATATCTGATCTTACCATGAATTTGCAATATAACTTTTAATGAGAAAAATAAAAATCATCTTTGATTTTTGTTGTACAGTTGGTTTTCCTTCGCACCAGGTTGTCGCAAATCACGGTGTCCAAAATTGAACATCTCCAATGAGTAATCCACACTAGAGAATGATATAATGAACCAACAATTGATAGAAAAAAAGGGCTGGCCGAAAACCCTAGAAGCTAGCTTTGGGAGTGGCGGCTAGGGTAGAGAGAAGAAGAGAAGAAACTTTTCTTAAATGTTCACACACACTTAACCCTAATTCCCCATCACTTGGATTTTTGTAGTTAGGTTAAAAATTCAACTTTATAATGGGATTGGGCTCTTTAAAATTGTTTGAAGAATTATTAATTGGGCTTCTGGAATTATTTATAATTATTTGGGCTCAATTAAATCCAATTTAAGCCCTTTCACAAAAGACTATGCATAAAACCCACAAACTAGGACCTTTGTACATATACTTGGATTTAATTATCCAAAAGAATTCTAAATCCAATAAAATTAAATATTTAGGCTCTATAACAATTATGTAATATATTTAATTTATTTTGGTCCAAGAAATAGGCCTCTAATGCCTTTTGTTTTGGAGTTGGCGTGTGGCCCTTCTTCTAGAGGGTTTTTGCGCCAACTTTACTTCTTTGGGCCTCTGTAATTCCTTCAATGGATCTATTAATTATTATATCAGCTCTATAACACTTATTTTCTAATAATAATTAATTATGAAATACATTATTTCAATTAGGTCTAATTTTACAGAACATTTCTTAAAAGTTCCGCGAACAATTTTACTTGATCTTAATTAATTAAACTCTTTAATTAATTATTCTCTTATTCACTTCTCTATTCCCATAATAATATCAAATATTGTTATCCTTGTCATTTTACCATTTTATCTTTTTTCTGCATATGTGTGTGACCTATTGGGTTCCTGTCCATATTAGCAGTATAATATGTAATTGTGAGTTATATTCAAAACTCATATGATTTAAACTTTCTTAAATCATTTTACCAATCCCCATTGATATTCTTGATACATTATTATACAAGTCATAATTGGCCTCTAGCTAGGCATCATTACTACCTAAATGTCAGGAAAGTTAAGTGATTTGACTATACTCTTCGATAGAAATAGTTACCGTGCAATTACTCCTTTCACCACTCTTATCTCAATTAGATTCTGAATATGAATTTTTGTCAACTCATATAAATCTAATTATGTATGTTGTATTAATTTAACCATTGTTCCCAGAATGCCCTCTATGGATCTCTATCCATCTTAGCATATTACTCTGGCCAAAGATTCTCTGAACAAGGCAATTATAGAATCATACGAGATAACTTCCCTTATTAAATCTGGGATGGTGAATCCTTTGTCAATCACTCAACTATCTTCAAGTAGGTCATGATATACCCAATCTTCTAACTATGTTCACTCCCAATTAGAAGTAATCAGTTATGGAGTCAAAATATACCACTTGCTACTTAAGATTACTTTGGTGATCTCAAGTCTAAGGATACTTACAAAACCGCTATGAAGAGATTCCTCACTGACATAGATTAAATATCCATGTGAGGATTCTCTATGCAGGTCTCCAATGAACTTGTTCTTCTAACAAGCATTCACATGTTAGCTTTGATTATCTTTCATAATCACAGTTATGAGAACCACTGCTTGAACCATTCAAGAAGTATAATATGTGCTAGTCTATCCGAATTATCAATGCCCTATCTTGTTAATTCTATGACTAGGGATATTTAGATATTAACACATTTGCATACAATAGACATCTCATATCATGAACACTTTCATGATTGCCTTTGCACTGTGTTCATAATATCTAGGACTTCATTTATTAATTTAAGATTTACAAACTCATGTATTTAAACATAGCATTAATAAATGAACGGTGCATTTTATTAAGAATATAAACTCATACATATGAAATACATCCCTATTACATAGGCTCTAAGGCATACTCTCTAATAGCTTGTACATGATTATTTTAGGGTCTATACTAGGGTTGTCTTCTGGTGACCAAGCAAAAGAATTTTAGTTGATCATTAATATTTGAGCGACCTTTAATTTCATATGTTCTTATAATATGATATGATCATCACTTTTTTGCTAGGAGCTCTCTTATAAGTGACTAAGTCTTCCTCAAGGTTCATTTTTCACTTCCCTTTCTCTTTTTCTTTTACAAATTCAACATAGGTCTATTTCCCTTCCTTTATCATAGTTACATAAGCTTCCCTTGAGTCCTTTTAATTGCCTCAGAGTATAGTTATTCTCTGCTTTGTTATCACCTTTATCACTTATATATCTAATGCTCATAACAACTCTTATTTGGAAAAGCATAGATCATAGTAGATAACATTATATGCAAAATGCATATCTATGACCATAAAAAGTGCATTTGCAGGTATGCATGATAATTTCACCGCCCAGATGCAAAAAGAGATCAATAGAACTTACCATAGGAATAGTCATGTTGCTAAGTTTGATTAGAAAGATATTATTCTATTTTAGCTTGCTGACTTATAAGTTTATTTTCCTATATGCCTCTAAGTTTAACACATTAAAAGTATTTTCATTGTCCATCGGGATCTTTTATACCAAAATTTTTTTAATCGCTGCCTGTATTACTTAAGCATCTTTAAGAAAAAATTTAAAATCTCTTGCATCTTCTATAGATATAACAATCAAAGGTAACTTCTCGAGCTAAGTTAAAAAGTAAACCTATTCTAACTTTTTTTTCCTCTTGGAAAAATCTTCCCCATAAGATGATCTTCCTATAATCATATTAATCACACCTGCTTAGTCATTGTCTATCTACATCTTTTGGCTTTCGTCTCTCCTTTCTATTAGAACCCAATCATCCTCAATTATCTTGGGACCTATAAGGGCTCTTGAGTGGCTGCCTAATAAAATTTTGCAATGACCTTTTTCTATAAAAGCTGCTCTATATCATTTTTCAAAGCTTTCTATTCATCTATTATATAACTTATGTCTTTGTAGAAATCACATAACTTACACTTATCCATCTATCTGACATTTTCTTTAGCCAATTGACTTTCTTATATTTCTCTTTGATCTATAATACTAAGTTGAAAAGAGAATAATTGAGCATGGCATAGATTTCAGCTAGAATTTTAAAATGGACATTAGATCTTCCTTCATTAGATTCCTTCATTTCCTATTACTTTTCAATGTGTTTGCTCTTTTTAGACTCTTAGTCATATATCCTCCCACACGACAACATTGTGTCCACCTAAGAAACCCGAATGTCATTGATCTATTCGTAGAATATCATCCAACTGGATATATTAGTTTTCTTGTCCATCAAGTTAGCAAAATCATCAGAGGTTAGGTGGTCGAAGACTCAAACAATCATAAGTTTCTCACAATCTTCGCCAAAGTTGGCATCGATATCTCTAAGTGAAAATTTTTAATTTCAGAGGCCAACATTTGAAACATATCCATATAGTTTTGAAGACTTTCATATAGTTTTTATAGTAAGTTACAAAGATTATTTGCTATCTATGGCATTCTCACTTGGACTAGGTGTTTAGTGTTGAACATATCCTAAATCTACTTAAAGGTAGAGATTGATCCTAGAAGGAGGTCATGGAACCAATCTAGGGCATTTCCCACCAATGTTATAAGGAAAACCCCATAGAAAATTCACCATAGAAAGAAAACATTTGGCTTTGGGTGAGGTATTTTGATAGATGACATATCGAATCTATTTTACCTGTATACTTAGGCATCCTTATCTCTTTGAAACTTTTAGAAGTTTTACTTATTTAATTTCCAAAGGAAATGGTATTTCCATTGAACATGGGTTTCTTAGGCTGACCCAATTCAAACTTTTTGATGTTTTGAAGAAATAATTTTTCATATTTTTTACTGTATTTTTTTATTATTTTATCCCTTCCTTTCAATATTTTCACTTTTAGGGTGCACATGAATAATAAGTCATCTCTTATAATAATTGAAAGGGAACACAATGGTTTATATGGCTTGTCATATACATCATACCTATCATATCAGGTATGAAAGGGAATTGATCTCCCTTTACCATTGCCCTTGTAGGATTACTTACATTCATCTAATTGAGTGTTAGAGCAATTTCTTCCTTTTTTAATTACTATACCTTTGGCCCATAACCTCATTCTTCTTTCCTTTCATACCATGTTTTCTGCTTCCTAGTCCCTAGTAATTGATTGAAGTGTTTTGTCTTTCCTAATCGAATGCATGATTTTACCCTACAGCTTGTGACTGAAGCCTTTAATAAGGGCTTTTAAGTCTTGCATAGTTATAAAGTTGGAGTGATCTAGCCGATCAATGCCATTAAAGAGACCTTCATCATCAAAAGCATATAAGAGATGTTTTGGAATTCTCTCTCTGGTAATAGTAGATTTGATGCTTCGGCTACCTTCAGAGTGTTATGAGTGCTAGATCCGTCTAGGAGAATCTCCTATCATCTACTCTTAATGCAAGCATCAAATGATAATCTCACAAAGATAAAGAGATCAGCACTTCGAATCTTAAATCTATTAAGTTTAGAAAGATAAAATCTAGAGAAAGTCTTGGATAAATCCCAAAAATCCTTTAGCTATTGGAATTGAAGGGTTATTTATAATGCCCATATGTTGCATGTTGAAATGATGATAATCAAGTGCTAATGATGGTTATATTGACAATTGTAGGATTAGGTCTATTAATGTGTTTGATAGGCAAAGAAGGAAGCATAAATGCTAACCATTCAATGGCACCATCCTGATTGTGTCAAATGCTTATAGGATTTTGATCTAGTCCAAAATTTAATTAGGAATTGGGCTTTGGATTAGGAATTGAGTGTGTGTGTGTGTGTGTGTGTGTGTGTGTGTGTGTGCATGTGTGTATAATTATTATGTTAATCGCAAATTCTTTATAGTGGATGCTTGAAATTCAAAAGTGCTTTTCTACTTTAGTAGATAGTTTGAATTTTCTGACAATTCTTTGTAGCATTTACAATTATACAAATTTTTTTGTGATTTCTTAATGGGTTATTTTATTTCAATGGTTGTTTTGTTATTTAGGTTAACAAATTAGGCCTTTACAATATTTCACAATGTGATGTTGTTTTGCTAATTTTTATAATTCAAGTTGGAATTATAAACTTAAAATTATTAATTAAATTTTTTATTTATGCTACGAAGGTTTGGATTAAAATGGCAAATATTATTATGAAATTGCAATTCCACTATGAGGGAAGATTGGTTACTGACCCAATCACCAAGGATGTTAGGGGTGAGATTCACTATGAAATTATAAGATGCAGTGTAGATAAGATGCATATTATTAGGTTTAATAAGAAGGTAAGAGCATTGGCTTATCAAAAGGTATTGGGGTTTGCATACACTATCAATAAGAGTATTCATTTTCACAAGGTAAATAGTGATGCATCTATTCTAGAGCTAACTAGTGTGCTTGCTAATGGGGACTTTATAGATTTTCATCTTTTGCATATGATTAATACTCCATGTTTAAGTGATACATCATTAGATATTAAGGGCAGTGGTGAAAATATGAACCCTACTAAGGTTAAAAATAGGCTTTCGAGTGATATTAGTCGTCTTTATGTTAAGGCAATATATAAAGGCAATTCAAATGGTATAAATACACATGATAAAGACAAGATAAGGAGCTAACTAGAGCAATTAGGCAGGGTTCTAAGAATATATTTAAACAAGAAAGCAAAAAAAGAACTAGGTAGGGTAGTAAGAAAGCTGGATAGGATAGTAAGAGTAGACTTGGGAAGAGTAATAACAAAGGTAAAACAAGTGTTACAAATGAGTCAGATCGGGAGAATTATGTAAGAGAAGATGAGTTGGGGTTAGAATTTGAAAAAAATGAGTTTAAATATGTAGAATTTCTAGAAGATATTGATAATGATGATTCACTTTATGATGAAGATGAAAACTTTGTTGAGAAAGTAAGTGATATAGATAAGGAGTAATTGACTATAAGAGAGGAAAAGAGGGATAATAAAAGAACAAAAAGAAAGTTGCTATAGTTAATTTTGATGAGATACCAGTTGGGCCAATAGGAGTTGATGCAAGGTTTGAGGATTTTAATAATGATAAGGCCATATAAATATGATGGAAAGATAGGAAGGAATGAAATGTATTTTGATAATTCTGATCTAGGGGCCAAAATTACTTGTTCTTACTATAAAACTATTAAGCATAATAAGAAAGTTTGCCTTATAAAGGCAAATAACATGTATGTCACCCTTAATTTATTTTTGGAAGAATTTTTTTTACTTACTAATTTATAAATGTGTAACAAAAAATGCAAATGTATAAGGAAAAGCTAAAAGGGTTGCTTATTCCAACAGCCCAAGTGTGCAAACATGAGTTGATACTACTACCTCTATAGAGCTTTTAATACACCAAATGTAGTGCCAATGTCAGTTCAAATCCATAGTAAATTAGCATAAATAGCTTTCATGAGGTTTGCATGTAATTTATTTTTTTAAGGCTCAAAAAATTATTTGTCACTAATTAATAATCTTTACTTTAATTTAGAGTCATACTCCAAATCACAATGTTAGACCAAATGTCAAAAGCAATGTGAACTATATTATTATTATATAGAGATAAGACCCAGAAAATGTTTTTGGTTATAAGAGACCTAGAGTTAAAGGATATGGTGATTTCTATTCTAATATAAGGTCAATTCTAGAAAGAATTAGTATTGAATAGCAATGTGTTTTTAGTGACTAATTTGATGTAAATTTTTCTAAGTTATTTTTACATTAAATTGCTGGATGCAAGCTAGTTCAAGTGAGAGATTGGTCCATTAATCAGGGAACACTAAAATGCTGCTCAAACAAATGTTGATTTGGGTTTCAAGCCATATAGGCTCAAATGGAAAGACATGAATGGAATAACATAAAGGCAATTGCATTAACATAGTGCACAAACCTAAGCAAGCAAGAGCACCAAGTCACAATCTGCTAGGATCTATTATGACTTTGATTTTGTGGCAATGAAAATTTTTGATTGTGGAATTTCATCATTCTATGCTATATTAGACGATTCATTGAAATTGTCAAATAACTGTTGGATTTTATTAGAGATGACTCAATTAAATAAACTTAAAATTTGATTTATTGTAATATTTTACAATCAAAATACATTTAACATTAATCCACTCAACATTAATCTACTCAAACACACACCTCACACTATATAATTTCCTCTCCCTCACACATAATCTTACACACTAAAAAAGCACATAGTATTTTACTCTCACAAATGCACACACTCACCTGTCTCTTATATTATACACATCTATTCTAAGAACATTAAAATTGAGCCTAAATGCTCCTTATATAGATTTACTAAGTCGGTTGTTAACTAATGTAGGTTTTTCTATAATTTTCTAGATTAAAGTGCAAGTTGGTGATGGCACCTTATTCAACACTCCCCTTCATCACCAACTTTCTCTTTTTCTATTTCTTTGTTACTCTATGTCCATCTTAATCATTAAATTGTTCTTATTGAATTGATCTTTATTTTGACTTCTTTTTCAAACTTATTAATTGCTTTCTCTTTTCAATGATTTCTTTAATTGTTTGTTACTCTTGTTCTAGTTTCATTATCTCTTTCCAAGTATCCATAGAAGTTAAAAATTCTTTAAGCAATTTGACATACATCACATTCTCCTCAATTTGTTCCTCAATCTCTTATGCTTGCACTTTGACTTCTTACTTATTGATCGCTTATGGCTATTTTTCCAATTCTTCTTAAGTCACCTCCTCCACCTCATTATAATCAACTTCTTCACTAATCCTCATTATATGAGTTGATTAATTTTTTACCAACTTGTCATTACCTTTTTTAAAGCTACCTTCATCTTCATTTTCTTTAATTTCTTCTTTTACAAAAAGTTCGAATGCCTCCAGCTCCTATTCTTCTTCATTATTAATTTATTCTTTAATATATTTCACATCTTGACATAAACATGGCTCATTCAAAATCCAAGGACTATCAAAGTTGGTCACATCTTTTTCTTCTTCCACTGGCCTAAGCAATGCCCATATGGCTAGAGCATCCCATTCATTCTCACTATTTACTATGCAATTGTATGAAGCTTTCTTGTTTCTTTCCTTAGATGTTTTTCTTACCAATAATCTTGTGCATGATTTCCTTTCTTCCCACACTTGAAACATTCAACATTATGCTTACGAGATCCATAACCTCGATCATCTTTTTGACCTTGACCTTGTCGAGCTCCCTCTGAGGATGACCTTCCTCTTTTATGCTTTTTACCTCTCTCATCTTCATCACTTTCTTCCTCACTACTATATGCTTCTTTTAATCTTCCTTTTGAAGATTTGAATTTCAAATACTTTGAACCTTTTGATCCATATTTTCCTTTACCACTAAAAAGTGCATCTTTCTTATTTCTTACAAAGGCCTTCACCATTCGTACTGCCAAACGTTCTTGATTGGCCAGTAGATTCTCCAATGCTTTTAATGTTGGTTGAGTTGGCCAACCTTGAATAGCTATTATGAACCCTTGGTGCTTAAGGTTTAATCTATGGATAATAATTCTTCTTTTTCACAATGCATTGATTTTAGACTCTAAATCCAATTCTAAAATGCTGTTACACAATGGCTTCACCTTTAAGAAGTATTGATTAATCATCACCTTCCTTTTCTTGATTGCTATTAATTCATTCTCTAAAAGTTGTAGCCTTATTTCATTTTTCTTCGAATAATGAGATGTAAGAATATACCATGCCTCCTTAGGCATGCTCGCATCTTTTATATATTTTAAAATATCATTTTCAATAGAAATTTTGAGAGCAAATAAAGTCTTACAAAATTTTTCCTTCTATTTTTAAGTTGTAGTTATGGATGGCTATGTTCCTGTGACTTTAGGTGTTGCGGTCTCGCTACCACCAACTATCTCCCATAATTCCCGGCCCTCTAAATAGATTTATATAATAGTTTTTCATGAACTATAATTGTGATCATTTAACTTTTTCATTATGCCCAAAAATTGAAAGTATGCTGTTGTGACTCTTTAATTTTCTCAAACTTTATCAAGTAAGGTTGGTTTGTGGCTAACAAGCTCCATAGTCCCGAACTATGCATGAATAATGACTTTCTTTCTTGACATACCACCGATATCCCAAATCACTAATACTTCAATCTTTTGGTCCCTGACTAACTTGGCTCTGATATCACTTGTTGGATTTTATTAAAAATGACTCAATTAAATAAACTTAAAGTTTAATTTATTAATTGTAATATTTTACAATCAAAATGCACTCAATATTAATCCACTTAAACACACACCTCACATTATATAATTTCCTCTCCTTCTCACATAATTTCACACACACTTAAATTTTTGCACACACTAGCACATCATATTTTACTCGCACAAATGCATAGACTCACTAATATCTCATATTACACACATATATTCTAAGCATATTAAAATGGAGCCTAAATGCCCCTTATATGGATTTATTAAGTTGGTTGTTAACCAATTTAGTAGTTTCCATAATTTTCTAGATTAAGGTGCAAGTAGGTGATGGCACCTTATTCAACAATAACAGATCCATTTAAATGGATAATTGCACTTTCTATTGTGTTTAGCACTTCAATTGGATCCATCTTTTGGCAAACTAGATTAATAGTAAAAACTACATTTACACTAATTAGAGTTACTAGCTAAATCAAACAAAACAACCCTAACTTTATTGCATTAAGTGCTAATACAGTATATCCTATCATTGAACAATCCCTTCCATGAATATTTGGCAAATATATTTTCTTATCCGTTTTATTGAGCTTTCAAAGAACTAGCATAACTTTCTTACAATGTTTAGAAATTGGTGGATCAATCCACATGACATAATTGCACCATCAACACTCTATAAAAGAAGAAAAATTTCAAATCATTGTCTAAATTTTGTGAAAAAAATATCGTCATCATAAATCTTTGTGAAAATGCCTAGTAAATCTCGCAGGATTGGGACCAACTATTATTGTGTGACTTAAAACCCAAGGCGCAAGACCTGTGCGATCTAAAAGTAGTGAATTAGGCCTTTTTTTCAGGTGGTCCAGTCGAAACCATCAAAAAATCAGAATATGGATCCAAAAGAAAGCAATATTATTATTTTCTAAATTTGAAAATATGTCATTTTTCACGATTAGTTGTTGGGCTTTGTTATTTAAATTTTTCCTCGTTATTCTTTATTAAAAGTAATAAGATTTTTTATTGTGATTTTCAAATCTAATCTCCATCTTTGTATAACATGAACATGATATATATATTTAAGAAATGCATAAATAATTAGCAGTTCAAATGAGAAAAAGCAAGTGCTAAATTAGCCCCTAATTAAAGCATATTTTTGGTTGATTTTGGTTATAGAATATTGTAAATATTACTTCTCTAATGCTAGAAATTTACATTCCATTTATTCTCAAATAAATAGCTCCTAATTAAAACATATCTTTGGTCTAATATCATGGCATAATAATAGAGATAGACTAATGGAAGAGCACTTCCACTTTGCTCTGTTGTTAGTAACTTTGCTTTTCTTATAATATCAACAAACAGATCCAAACTCTTCAGTGCTATTTTCCTAGGCATTAGGTAAGAGTTTGAAACATTACAAACTCTAAATTGAAGAAAAAACAAATAAGCATTCATATTGAAGAAAAAACAAGTGAAATGCAAATGATCAAACAAAGAAGAAAAAGAAGAAGGGTGACATGGCATCCTAGTCGGCAGGGTGGGTCCCACATTTTATTTGAATCAACAAGATCTATTAGTTTTTAATGGATTATTTGATGGAGTCCCTTAATTGAAAGGGAATTCAAAGTTGAGAACTAGCATTGTAAAGTTTCAAATGTTGGTTCTGACATTGAAAAATATCTTATAGTATAGGCTTAAATTTTTAATTAACCATTAAATTTTACTTTAATTTTAAATAATATTGTTTTATCAAATTTTAACATAAAGACCTAGTATCAATTGAATTTTTATACTTCTTATGTTATTATATGGATTTAACTCTTTCTATGTTAAATACGAGTTTTTATTTTTATAAATAATGTTAAATTAAAAATAACTAAAAAATGGTGTTAATTGGTGGTTATTTAGCAAACCCACCATCATCACAATAATAAAATAGAATGGGTTAGTTGAGTTGTTTTGTAAAAATTGATTTTAAGTAAATAAATTTTTATGGATATCGACATTCGAATTTTAAAAACTCAACCAAAAAATTAAAATTTTTTGTTACATTTATTTTTCAAAAAAATAAAACTTTAATGTTAGTATATTTTTTGTTTTTTTCAATGACAAATAATGTAATATGAGACAATACAGTATTCATAACAATTCATACTTAAATAAAAAAATATATTATATAAAAATGATAAATTTTGATTTCCATGTCATCAATAATTCGATTAATAATACTATCTTATGTATACATTTATAATGTGTATAATGGTTGGAATGTGGAATAAAAATTTGTTTTAGAGAATGTTTTTTTTTATATACTTAAAATTATAAAAACTATAATTTTTATACATTACATATACCATTCTTTACATTACATTTACTTAGTACAATGTGATATTTACAGAGACAAAACCCAAAATATTACTTCATACTTTCCCTTCGTGTTTCTAGTGTTGGACTTGTTACGGCATATCTTGTCCCTAAGAAAGTCCAAGCTTTATGTACCTACACAGATAAACACCCGTGCTAAGCTATACAACTTAGTAGGAAACATAAATCATCAGGATGACCTCTCACCAAAGTCATCAATAACATACATATGTATGAGAACATAGTTTTTAATATAATATCTATAGTAGATAACATGTTCATAATATTGCTAAACGTTATGTTGTTTACTCTATTAGGCGTAGTTATTATATCTCCATTAAAACCTCAACTTGTGGTTTAAGAGTATATTTATTTCCATTAAACTATTTAATAAAGCAGTTATTTATGTATATAAATTTATACAAGTTACCTATATATTGATGTGTAATCGCCACCTAACCAACCTTGTTGTAAGCAGCGTTTATGTTTGGTTTTATCTTTTACTACTAACATATTTAGTCCTTTAACCTCTTATTGGCTTTGTATAAATTCCCATAACTTTTACTTGTGTGTATATTTATGCAATTTACTTGATTCATATTTATTATTCCTGGTTAGTTTTAGTGACACCCGTGATTTTCTATATATGTGTGTATATACAAGCTAAATTTACAGTTGAATCTTAGTGGTGGTTCTAAAATGATAAAGCATAGTCAGTTAGTTCTCTAAGTTTCCAACCTGACTAACATGATTCCTTAACATACAAATGTTTATGTCTTTTGACGGTTGTTACAATAATTATCTTGTATATTCGTTAATAGCCTTAATATCCACATGGCTTTCATATATGTATGCATGCATAAGTGATCCAGTCTATAGTTAACTTCAAGTATTTATCTACTTATTATTAAATTAATTACAGGGATCTATATGCAAGCCTAATTAATGCATAACTCCCACTACAAGAAAAATACAAAATAACGAGGAAAAAACTCCTCGCTAAATGATGATTTTTCGTCACTAAATTAGTTTAGCGAGGACAAAAATTTTGTAACAAAAGTCATCCTAGCTGAATTTAGCGAGGACTTTAATCCTCACTAACTTTTGCGAGAAAATTAGCGAGGACCTTTGCGAGGAATTAGCCCTCGCTAACTTTTGTGTTACTCTCGCAAAATTTAGTAAGGACTAAATCGTCACAAAATTAGCGAGGACTTAGACCTCGCAAAAATTAGCAAGGATTGATATCCTCGCTAAATTCAGTTTGGATGACTTTTGTTACAAATATGAGATTTATCTTCGCTAAATGTTGATATGAACTTATTTTTATTAATTTAATATGAAAATTCCATTATTTAAACAATAAACTAAAAAATAACAAATTTATATTTACTCAATATTTAATATACAAAAATATATATTAATAAATAAATTGTTATTTACAAGTGTATAACATTGCTAATAATATATCTAAAATGATACATGCATATATAACAATAACAATGAAAAATCATAAACAACTCATAAAATGTCAGTTGCTTCTAGTTCGTATATTTGTGTATTGATTGATTGCAGATAGTCAAGAACTCCTTCCACAATAGAATTTGCTAGCTTCTACATATCAACAAAAGAGAACTCACTTATATTAAGGTATAAAAGAAAGTTAAAGCAAACTTTGCACTTAGAAAGAATTTCATATAAGAAAAACAATTCATAAATTTCTAGCATTGATTGTTCTTTCACAGCCTATGAAGCGTGCTTTCAAACCATGACATCATTGTTCATGTCAAGAAAAACAAAAATATATATACAAAAAATTGTATCTCCGTGTCTATAGTGTTAGATATTCGAAACATTTGCCCATATAAATATAAAATAGGCAGCTTGCCACAGATCCTGATGAGAAATTGTATCAGTGTCTATTGTCTATAGTGTCTATTGTATCAGTCTGGCTTTTACCAGTTGTACCAAAGATGAGAAATTGCATTTGATGTCATTAATCTATTTATAAACACAGATGAGAGATAATAGAAGATGTGGGGATATACATATAAAACAAGGGAGTCCATGCTCCATTATGCAGATTGAGAACTTAAGGTCTTGGCCAAGCATATATGAAACCAAAACTATTCGATGCTGCACACAAACACTAAAAGTAACAGACAAAATAAATCATACATGAAGGGGGATCAAGAAATTCCACAAAGCACAATGATTTTAGTTCTAAGATAAAACCAAGTATTTCGGAGGCTTATGGTGCTTCCAAAGCACAATGATTTTAGTTCTAAGATAAAACCATCTAATTGGAATATAACTATCCAGATACTCTGCACCAAACTGATAAATTTATGTAGCCTAGAATTTTTCAGGTGTAAGAAAAGACTAAGACTTCATATCTGCATATTGAGCTAGAATGATAAAAACCTCTTCTCAAGGCAAAAGATTCCAAACAAATCAAGGGACTAAGAAATTTCAATAGCAGCAATGAGGATCATAATGTTCATACATGAAAACATGCATAGTGCTGTAACAAGTGCAAACCTTTTCCATCTCAATAGTGGCAGCTGAAATAACATCAATTTTATGAATCATTAAGTTAGATAAAAAAAGGAAAAGCTATGTAAATACACATCTGCAATTGAAATAAAAGTACAAAAATAAGTAGATATGTTTACATTCATATATTCACATAGTTAGTAATATATATTCACATGTTATGCATAATCTATGAAGTTTGATAAACTACATGAATAGATTTTGGAGGAAATAAAATATTTAATACTTACATTTGAAGGAAAAGAAAGAAATAAAATTACCTGAGAAATGCAACCACCAAGGCCCATTCCTTCAAAAAATTGATGGAAAGTCAGAGCAGCTACAAGTGCCTTTATTGTGTTAGTGGCTTCAGATTCCATATATCCCATCATGGATTGAGCTACTAGTGCACTGCTTTAAATATTAAACTAGCAGTGAAAATTACTTTTCTTATGTAGCAGTCTATTATTGGCTTGTTTAATGAATTAAAGCGTATACTTGAAGTTCAATAAATACCTATAGTAATCAGGATTTGGCATAAAGGTGCTAGTGTTGAGCAAACCATAATTTCCACCAATCAGTGTTTGTCTGCAATATGTTTTTTTATTGTACATTGATGGCATTCCTAACTGATCCAAGTACCTGTTTGAGTCGTTTGGAGAAAAGAATGATTGGTGGCCAAGTTCAAATGAGTAAATAAAACACAAGCTAACAGATTGCAGAGACTGAATTACCAGAAACTAAGCACAAATGCATTTGTTACTAGATTATGCCTACTGTTATCTCTAACGTAGATTAGGGTCTGTTGCTATTCTTAATATATATATATATATATATATATATATATATATATATTAAACTCCATGACCATTTGAGCAATACACATTAGGAGTTTTTGAAAAATGAAAACAAGAGATTAAGAAAATTAAACTCTATGACCAGTAAGAAAAGAAGAAACCAAAATGGGAAGAAAGTAAGCACCTTCAATCTTCTGTAAAAGCTTCTTCACCTTCTGCTTACAACCATCACAGTGTATGTTCAATATGAGAAAATAGGTCTGCAAATAAAAAACAGCAGTACTTTACACATAATATCAAGCTGGTATTATGGCCAAAGCCCTGAAAGTTAAGATGAGGGAAGAAATAGGCTTGAGAAGGAATATAACCTGTTTAATGAAAATTTTTAAGAAATCAGCCATCATTGCTTATAAATAAACTCCCAAAAATGCCTAGTCTTATATGTGTAGAAATATAGTAGAAAAATTAGTGATTTTACCCCGTGAATGCATCTTACTTCAAAAATAAAAGAATCAGCTCCTAACCCTTTCAAAAGATAAGGATAAAAGCAAGAATTGAGAATCAAAATTATTTAAGTCAATGCTCGATGACATAGCTTACCCCGTGAATGCATCTTACACCCATAGCATGCTATACTAGTGTAGTTGTCAAAACAAAGTATAAAAGAAAGCATGAAAAGAACAATAAAATGCAAGTCTCATACCATTTATAGCCGACAATCTCAAAAGCATTACTATGAAGTTCTCTTGTGCTAATCTGTAAAAATTTCTCAATAAAATATTCTACAATATATATATATATATATATAAACAATAATAATTAATAAAACAACTAAGCTTTAAAATTTGCAATTAGAATTTCCAGTGTTTATTTTGTCAATCATTTATGAGAGGATTCTGCTAATTTTCTATTCATTAGTGTTAAAGATATTTTCATTTTTTAATTATGTGAATATTAGATGACAAAAATATCCTAACACTAACACAGAACACTCATGTGAAAGCATAAAACAAAATTTATCACATGTTTGTAAGTTTCAATTTATTTATTATTTAAATATACTCTTGCCATGTGAAATTCATTCATTGGTCATATCTGCCATCCCCATTGTATTCTTATTTACTTTGTACATTATACATAAATATTATTGGGATCATCTATTTATTTTTTTCGATAAAAATGAATTGTTACTAGATTTTTTTTTCTGAAAATAGCAAATTATTGCTAGATAAACTATGTCAAATATTAATATTATTAAAGGGGACCATTTTATCGCATGCTCTTAAAGACAAAGTATCATAGCATAGGTAGATTCTTTTTTATATCCTGATATTTTGTAAACTTGAGTGGAACTGTAGCAATTCTAGTATTTATTTATGGGTTATAGTTTGTTTAGATGGGATTAAATTAAACTTACTCCAATTAAAGAAAAGACAATATTGTAAAACAAATTTATTTTAGTTAACCTTCCATTATTTGGTTACTGTCAATAAAACACTTGTTGACGCCAAAATTAATCCCAATGAGGATTAATAGTTCTATATATAAATTTCATTAACAAAGATACCATCAAAATCACAACTCTAACAAGTGAAATACTTACTTTCTATTACAATCAGCCCGGTATGATAGGTCAACTGTCCGTATTTTTCAAGCTAAATGTCCAAAAGCAGCTGCCAAAAAAAACAAAACAGCCACCTTACTCCGTCAGCAGCTGATAAACAAAATAGAGCACTTACTCAAATAACAGAAAAAAGCAAAAACCAAAAGGAACACAGTCTAGACCCCAATAAACCCCACTGTAATTCACATCTATAAACTACCCATCCCATAATCTATTCATCTCATGTTAGACGGTAGTTGGATACCCGAATAAGAAAACAATAACAAAAAACATTTAGCAGAGTAAGGTATCAAGCCTCCAAACCAAGGCCTAATAAAAAAACAGCATAAGAGTGAGATGAGCCATCTATCGCCACAAGGAAGAACCTAATGAGCTTGAACAAAAAAAGTAGTCCAGGAACATCGGAGACAAGGATTAAACAACAGGAATAAGAGACGTATAGAGGTCAAAACTCAACTGTAACAGACAGATTATGTAGATCTCTGCCTATTCTTTACCATCCAAACCAAAACCAAATCCAAAGCAAACCTAATCGTCCGACACCTAATCGAAGAAGAAGAAAAAAGAAGACCAAGTCATGAGAACCACCAGAGATGGTATCACCGAACAAGAAGAAACAAGAAGATCGACATGTTTGTGTGGAATAAATGGGAAGTAAACTTACCATGTATGCATGAGAACCACCAGAGGTGGTATCGCCGACTGAGCCGCCGACAATACTTGAAAAATGGTGACAGCAGTAGATCCAAAATCGACAATTATTGGGAATTAGGTTTTTCTAGTTTTCACGATTTTGGGATATAGGCATAACTGAGAACGAGAGAGAGAGAGAGAGGAGAAACAATGTTTTAAGTACAAAGAGCCTTAAAAATGGGGATACCGCCAAAATCATTATTGATCCCGCTCTAATATGGAATTAGAATATTAGGAGATTGGCTACATATCTTACCACACTAAATTAGCATGGAAAGTTTCCTTGCTAAATCTTTTATTTAGCAAGGAAAAATTACCTCACTAATTTGCGTGAAAGATACTCGCTAACAATTTTAAATGGTAAGAATTTAGTTATAGCTAAATTAGCAACAATTCTATTCTAGCTAACTTTTTTCATACCTTAAATACAATTAAATTAATTATTGACCCCTTAAATAGAAATAAGCATTTCAAAATATTAGCAAAAAAATATTTCTCTCTATAACATTTTGGAAAGTTTAATTGTATTTTTAATTGTCCCGTTATATTTTACACATATTTATTAATTAGTTAAAAAAATTTACCTAGCTAGGATTTATTTCTAGCAAAATTAACGAGAATAATATCCTCGCCAAATGTCTCATAAATCAAATGGAATATTACTCATGCTTTAGCGGAGGAATTACCCTGGCCAATTTAGCGAGGATTTATTTCAAGCAAAATTTGCAAGGATAATATCCTCGCCAAATGGTACATAAACAATATGGCATATGACTCACGATTTGGCGAGAAAATTGTCCTTGCCAATTTAGCAAGAAATTATGCCAATTTAGCGAGAAATTATTCCTAGCAAAATTAGCAAGAATAATATCATCGCAAAATGCCTCATAAATCACTATATTTATCACACTAATTTCACAACACTTAACCATTAGCGAGAATTCATTTTTCATAAAATTAGCGAGGATTAAGTCCTCGCTATATACTTCATGTATAATTAGTCACATTACTTAACCGTTAGTGAGGGATTTATCCTCGCAAAATTAGCGAGGATTTATTTCGTGCAAAATTAGCGAGGACTTATATGCTTAATAGATCAATTTCACATTACATAACCATTAGCGAGAAACTTTTCCTAGCTAAATTAGCGAGACTTTATTTCTCGCAAAATTAGCGAGGAGTAAGTCCTCACTATATGCTTTCTGTATCATTAGCCACATTACTTCACCATTAGCGAGGAATATTTTCTCACTAAATTAGCGAGGAGTTATTTCTCGCAAAATTAGCGTGGATTAAGTCCTTACTATATTCTTCATGAATCATTGGCCACATTACTTAACCATTAGCGAGGATTTATTTCTCCCAAAATTAGTGAGGATTAAGTCCTTGCTATATTCTTCATGATCATCGGCCACAATACTTAACCGTTAGCGAGGGATTTATCCTCGCTAAATTAGCGACGATTTATTTCTCGCAAAATTAGCGAGGATTGAGTCCTTGCTATATGCTTCATAGATATTTTGGCCCATGAATTAAGAGTTAGCAAGGGTTTTGTGCTCGTAAAGTAGTCGCAATTATTCCCACCAAAATTTTAGCGCCCATAATTAGCTACAAGAAAATTTATTTATCGCGAAATTAGCGCAATATCGATTTTTCACTAGCCCCCAACAATATTTGCGACAATAAATATTTTTCGTAGCAAAGTTATCGCTAAATGGTGCATTTAGCAACAAATTTAATTATCGTCGCTAATTTTCATCGCTATTCTGCATTTTTTTTGTAGTGTCCTAATTCAAACTTATTTCTATTTTTTAATCCTGAGTGTTCCTTGCATTTTACTATTGGGCTTACATGTGCTATACTCGTGATGATCTTCTTTTATTCGTATGTAAGCTTCTAGTTTGTTAACACTTAATAGTTAAAAGAATTTTCCCAGTTTATATATATATCACTTTACGGTGACATCAAAGTTAAAAGTTTATGCTTTGAATATTTTCACATACAATGGACAATGTTCCTTTTAAGTTTATCACATATTACACCGTAGATTACTTCACACGAAATATATAACACATGTTACTGTATGTTTATAATATAGTTAATGACTAATTGTTAAATAGTTAGGCACGTCTTCGATTATAATTTATAATCCTAAAGGCAAAAGCATTAGGTAAGTTCAGTTTTAATTATATACATGTTATGCTATAGTATTCCATAATCATTTGCTCATCATATAATTTTTCTTAACCTTTATATCTTCTACTTATTATATATATATATATATATATATATATATATATATATATATATATATATATATATATTCACATAAAGGTAATATTCAATTGAAACTATGAGATTCCATGTTATCGCTATTCAAGTCATATTCTTTACTATAATACTTTAACTATTTTCTATTTCAGGCTTGCATATCTTTAAGGATGTGGATAACGGGTTACTATGGTACCCAAAGGTATTAAAAATGTGGACCTAAATGGGGTTAATCCTATGGACCCAAATGGAGTCAATTCTATAGGCCCAAACGGGGTCAAAATTGTGGTTTAAAATGGGGACATTCTTATGGCAGCTACAATATACCCTTATTGGTATGCTCATATATCCACATCCTAAACATAAACGTAAGCAACTATGATTCTTTTTCTAACTTCTTTACTTTTTCTCTTTCCTACCTTATTTATCTGGAGCTTATTTGCATGAACATGTCTAGAATTAAAGAATCATATGCATATTCATTCATCTCTCTATATAATCTTATAATCTAGGACATATTATCTTAGTGAATTAGAATTAGTTATGTAATTAGAAGCACCTTAATGTATCATTACATTAGAATAGCTAATATTAATACATGTTCAAGCTTATATGCCATCATTCAACTTATGTATTATAATTCATTTATAATTTGCTTAATCTAGTTGTCTAGTATGTATGCATACATGGACAAGGACCTTTTTATAATCATAGTAACATAACCTTAAACATTAATGCATTACTACAATTTCAAACATTAATGTAACTTTATCTTCCCTAACTATAATATCTTTAAACATCTATTTATCTATTTATACCTTCCTTGCATCTTGTGTTTAAACATGTTACTACATGCTTCAAGCTCAATTTTTATCATCATACAAAAAGATTCAGCTTTCAGCTTCTTCATATAAATTTAAGGTCTATGAGTATAGTTTCTATTCCAATTAGAATCATGCAATTTGGATCTCTATAACTCATTTTATAGGTTAAAAATTGTGACTAAGTCTAGTAAACCCTAATATGAAAATTTACTAGTTTGAAGATAACATTTCTATTTCAGTTCCTTTACCCCTTTATGAATTATATCCATGTTCAAATCTTCTTAACACTTCTAAAGCATCATCTAAATTTATTTTATTGAAACAAATACACATATGCATAGTTTTAAATGTTCCCATACCTTATTTAACCACTTTTCCCTCTCTTCCTTTCTACTTCATTTTTCTTTCTCATTCGTTGCTTTTTCTTTTTCTTCTTCTTCTTCTTCTACACATATTAGATTTCACAAACAAATATTTATCCCCTATATCATTTCAAGCTTCCACAAATAAGTCTAAAGAAAAGAGTAGGAAGAGAAGAATACTTTACCTTTAAGTACTTTACCCTAAATTCTCTCTCCTACCCCCGTTGAGCAACCTTGAACATATGACTTTCAAAAAAGGGAATTGATAAAAATAAGTAGAACTTTTTTATGTTTTAGGACCCCTTAAATGGCCGACCACCTTTCTTGTTCTAATTCCTATGAATTTACTTTTATTTTTATGAGATTTCTAAACAAGGCTACATGTCTTCATCCTATTGGTCCCTTATTTGACCAATTTTAATTAGACTTCACTCCTTCTCCTTCCTTTAATTCCTATTTCTCTCTTTTATTTCAATTAAACCTTTATTTTGTCTTTCCTCTTAATTGGGCACATGTGTAGCATAATATGAAATGACCATATTGTCCTCCCTTCTTTAAATTAATTCCATTCAAGTCCTTTTCTACACATTCAATACTTGTCTCTTTATATTATCTCCATTATACATCCTAGACATATTCGATTATAACCAATGTATAAATTAGGCCCTTATAGAATATATCTTGAAGAGTAGTGAGTTCAAAACTAGAGAGAATATGCAATTTTGTAGTCTCAAATTCTTGAGGGAGATTAGCTAGAAAACTCATAAATGCCATTTGTTATCTCTGAGTTTGTAGCCTTGAAATATTTGTACTAAGTGGTAAAAGAACATTCAATTCAATATATATTTTGTTGAACTCCATAAAATAAGTTATGAGTGACTTGGTCTCATCCTTTTCAGCAAGATAAAAAGCCTTGCAAACATCATAGAAATGAACAACATTGCCTTTACCAGAATATAGAAATGTGAAATAATCTATTAGGTTTTTCACATACTCACAATGATCTACTAATCAATAAAGTTCATAATTTGTAACAACAAACGAGCATCATCTCTAAGCTATGTTTTATGGATAGAGGGTTCTTCAATTAAATAATCATCTTTTTTAATACTTTACAAATAAATCCTTATTTTCCTACTCCATTCTAAAAAATTATATCCATTTAATTTATGTTCAGTTATTTTGGTAGGTACTGAAATAATTTCAGTTACAGTAGATTTACTATCTTCAAAGGACTTGCTCCTATCTACCATTATATTACTAATCAATGATAAAACTCCAAATATGACAACTATTGCAAAAAATTTCACCAACCAAATATCACAACAGTAACAAAATATGATGCAAAAATTAAAAACCTAGATCCACCAACAACAAAATATCAAACAAGCTTAAAAAAAATCCAAAATACCATATAAGATTCCAAAATATTATCCAAAAAAAGCCAAGTCCACTGACCAAATAGACGTTGTATCAATGCAAGAAGCATCAAATCAATGTCGGAGTTGAAATCAAAGGACCACAAAAGAGAACACACACCAACATGTGAGGAAGAGGTTAAACACACCAACGGCACGTATAGATCACTCGTTAACAGAATGGATGCTGGATTTGGTAGAGAGGTCGAAAATTGGATTGCACACCCTTTAACACTAGTTATGAGACAAACTGATCATTGGAGCCGATAACCCAAAGAGGAGTAGAATCCTCAACCAAAAAAACAGGAAGCAGAAACAAAAAAATTCAGGAAACCCAAAATTTCCAAATAAGCCTAATGCTTTGATACCATGTAACAAGACAAGAGTGGAATAATTTTTTGTATATTAACTTTAAGAATTTATAGGTATTTATACATAAAAGAAGAAGTTAACTAAGAAAACTAAATCAATTAGCCTAATTAGAAAAATACTATACAAGTTAAGCTAATCAACTAACTAGGAATATATACATTCTGTAACAAAAACAATTTGCTCCAAATAGTAAAATAAGGCATGATATATATTCTCAAGAGACTAGCCAGGAATTTAATTCGGTAGAGAAAAAAACTACAATAATTTACAAAAAAAAAATCCATTCTTATAAAAACAACAGAAATAAGTGCAAAATTTACCTTCAAAATATTAAAATAGATACAAATTTGTCATTAAAATTTATTTTTTAAAATATCCTAAAATATTGAAAATTGTATATATTTGCTCTTATCAGGTTAAATATAAATATTTTTATTGATGGCTAATATTAAAATATTTTGCAAATTTATCTCAAACTATTAAAATTGTCCACATTTGCATTTTAAAGTATTGAACAAGGACAAATTTGTAATATCTTTAATATTTTGAGGGGTTTTATCTGAAAAAAGAAACAAATTTCAATGGCAAATATGAACCATTAATTTAAAGGTAAATTTGGTTTTATCACTAAAATATAAGGAACTCATTTAAATATTTCAGTAGAATCAATTTAAAAAAAAAAAGTTAAAATTAGAGAGTGTTTTTCAATTTTTTCTTAAGTGAATGGGATCTTTTAAAAAAAATTAAAATTATAAGAATTTTTTTTAAAACATTTTATAGTTAGTGGGGTCAATTATGGGGCAGCTACGCCCTGTATATTTTGTTGTCAATTTCAATTGCCAAGGGAAGATTTATCAGCATGTGTGTGAAAAAAAAAAAAAAAAGAAAGAAAAGAAGAAGAAGAAGAAGAAGAAGTCCAGAATAGTACAGATACAAAAAAGTGTAATTGAAGGTGCGCAGAATCTGGTACTATTCGGGTATTTGCTAATATTCATCAGTTTTAAGAATCAAATATTATTATTGCCGCGAAAGTTCAAAATAATTTGATACAATTAGTGAAACTGGGGATATCTTGGTATATTTTTTTTATTTTTAATTATTAAATATACTGGCAATACGATAAAGTATTTTGAAATTAGTTTTAAAGAAAACATAAGTATCTAATATCAGAACGTTAAGAACAATATATATATATATAATGTAAAAGTATTTTACAATTCAATTCGACCAAATATACATTAATTAACTTCACAAAACATAAGCTCAAGTTAGTTGATAAATGCTTACCATCTTATAGATATATTTCAATTTCAAATATAAATACATTTTAATTAATACTATATTTTTCAAAAATTATAAAATAAATAAATAAATAGACATATATTAAAGACAAATACAATTAAAAAATTTAAAATATTTCAATATACAGTTAGATTATTAATTTTATTAATTTTTCAATAATTAACACTAGAAAAAAAAATTAACATTGTATAATATTAACAAAATCAATAGCCAATATGCCATAATGGCTAATATATTTATAGTTCGCTTCTATTGATTTTAAATTAATTCAAATGTCATGAAATAAATGAAATTAATTTCCATTCCCGATTTTCGATTGGATACAAACTTATGATCCTTTAAAGAACCCCATTTATTTTAATTATTCATTTATTTGAAATGATTTATACGCTCTTATATTATATATTAAATTTTGAATTTCCTACTTGCTTTATGCAAACTTAAGAGCCCATTGATGTGTTTTTACCCATTCAAGCACCAATTGTTTTTTGGACGGTTGAGATGCCTGGGCGGACGGTCCTCCCAGGCGGACCTTCGCCCGAAGCCATAAAAGGGTTTGTATGACGCTGCAATCATGATTGTCGGTGAAGACATTTTCTTAGGCCATTCTAGACCATAGGCCAAGATGGGCAATGAATTTGACATTTGGTTATCTTTTCTTGGGACGAAACGGAATTGAAAGGACCTCGATTTTTCCTTCATCAATTGATTTCAAGGAGGGCTTGAACTTTTCTTTTCTTATGTTTCCCTTACATTCTGCTTGGTATGGACTAGCATTGAACCATTCTACACTTCTATCATTGTTAGGCTAATAATGTTCCTTACCCAAAAAAGACATGCCCCATATTCGACCATATTATTTGTAACCTTGGATCCCAACTTTTTGGCTTGTGGAATTAAGGTCAATCACAGTTTTCATTATTGCTAGCAGCATCATATGTCCTTTGGAAGCCTCAGCCACATCCTCTGATAAAGCTCTAGTCTGGGCTCTTATCATTTATGCGTTAAACTGCTTCAACTCATCAGTTATTGAATTAGTCATCCGGCTTTGTCTCTCGTTAAATTCAAAAGGAGCTATGGTACCTACCATGGTTAGTAATGTTTAGCTTGGTGCGTGCATGACATGTCCACAGCATCTACAGTCAAAGGGTTTAATCATATCAGTTTGATTGGTTTAAGATAAGTTATAATAATACCTCAACCTAACAGAATAGCCTTTCGGATGGAGTAGCTTAGGTGTGCTTTTCCACAAGTCATCCTGTTTTGTGAACAAGGCTTCACAGCATTCTACGAATAATCGAACTAGGAGCACAACATATAAAAAGAGAGAGAGAGAGCCTGTACAATCATGGGGAAAGAGAAAATGAAACCTTAATTAATTTACAAAGAGAAAATGAGACTTTACAACCGTATACATAATCAAATTAACATTCTTTAGTTGCATGACAACACTTAAATGCGGGAAGAACCGGAGACGGTCTGTTCGTATCACTTTCTATACAATTTGCACAAACAGCCCTTTATCCCAGATTATCCCATTCAAATATGTGCATATTCACATTTAACTTACATGTGAATCGACCCTAAAACCTGGTCCACAATAACAAAAGGATAAAAAGCAACAACAGAATCCAAGATTGATCCTGCAACAAACCAGCAGAAAGGCTTCATTTCTCAGCAATCTGCTTCTTATCATCATCCCTTGGTTAAATAATGTCACCCTACAACATCAGCAAATGCTCTCTGCCTCTCCTGAAATATTAAGCAGCATCCATAGCTCAAAGGGGAGACTGCTCCTCAGTGAGGACACATAGGCTGATTCTTTATTTTCTTTACCAGATTTATCCACCAAGAATACCTACACACTGGTTAGCACTCACAGCTTGCATAAAAATACCTTCACAATGATTGGTATTTCAGCTGCCATATAAGGCAGCAATGAAGATTTCACTGTTAACTCTTGTCTGGCTTCTCATCCAAACTGTCTCTTGGGCTCTCCAGTGAATCCCCAGAGTAAGACCCATCTGGCTGACGAATACAGATGTTTAAGTTGGCGGATTGGAAAGGTTCCTGGATGATCCACCAACACATGGCATCAGCAAATAAAATTAATGTTATAGAACAAGACAATACTAGAGAAACTTTGGGTCCAAAAGGGAGGTCTGTCCTATATGAACAATCCGAGACAAATGCAAGTCCAATTGATATAAAGGAAGGCATTTTCTTCCAATTCTGGACACACCTTAAGAAGCCTTTTGTAAGTAATAAAGTTGTCCAGTATAATATAATTTAGAGCTTAAAAACATGCCCTAATAGATCACCAGAAAAAAGAAAAAAAAAAAAGAAGAAGAAGAAGAAGAAAAGCTGCGGCACTCAGGCAACTTGACTCAACCAATCATCCTAAAAGAAAGGAAAATAGAAACCAAGCAGGTGAATTTTCAAACAATCATTTGCTTGTAATTCAAAGCCAATCCAATTAAATACAGCAACTTTTGTCTAAATTGTTTCCAATTAACTCAACTATATTAAAATGCGGCTATATTTTGTCTAAATAGTTACCAAACTAAAACATTTCCTATTTAAACAGCAAAGACGTCAAACTGGTTGGATGGATCAACCAGTGAATAAGTTTGATCCCTCTTGGATCCATCCATTATCAGCATTTCCCATTGTAGGGACAGAAAGCTCAAACTTATTACCTGTTCCCCAGCGTCTTGGCCCTCAGAGTGAAAAAGAATTGGCCAGCATTGCTTATCTTCGTTCATTAAGCTCGAATTCTGAAAGTGACTCACCAAGGCAGCCTTGCCCTGAATCCGTGCATATGCCAGTGAAGCAACCTTTTCACTATTAAACTTTTCCCACTTCTTCCCATTAAATGCCTGCATAAATTTCTGAAGCAGATGACACAAATTTCCGCAACAACAGTCTTTCACAATTAGATGCCCAAACTTTGCCTTTCTTATTTTTTATTTTTCACAAACTTTTTTCTTTCTTTGACAGCAAAGTCCTAGATTACAAAATAAAATGCATAAAGTTGTCCTGTAAAAGATGCACAAGAAAATTGATAATGCACAACTGTTTCAGGAAAAAATTAAACAGATAAAGTAAACCTCATAGAATGGAATGATGTGTGAAGGAGACACCATATTGATGAAGGCATAACCGACATTGCACTTATTCTGCACCCAGATGGTTTCAACTATTAGAAATATCAACTTCAAAATTTATAGAATCCCAAAATGACAGCTCCCAGAATCTATTTACCTTAAAATCAATGGGCAAATAGAGAAAATCATATGTACCCCCGTGATTTTCATCAATGGCTGCCAGCAGCATCTTGGAAGTGTATCTAGCAAGAGCGCAGATACAACAAAGAAAATCTAGCCTTAACCTTAAAGCAAACATCTAAATTACTTACAAGAATTTAGCATTTCTTACTTGTTAGGAATGTTTTTGATCATTAATGTAGTCCTACCATCTTCACCACTAATTATTTTATCTAAATCCAGCTGATAATGCTTTTTGCTATCTAAATGGTTTCCACAATTCTCAACTCGCCGACTTCGACCACGCAGAGCGGATCCCTCAGTGCTAAGTGATCCTGGACCTGAATATGAGCCACTGCCAAATAGCATCTGATTATGCCTTGGCAATGACATCATCTGGAAACTATGAGCACCATTTTCAGTAATGCTTCCTGGGAGCCCGATACCAGCACTTGATGATGCACAAATGTTCACATTGTTCATCAGATAATTTCCTGTGCCGGGGTTCACAATCATGCCCCCCAGTGCAATTGGTCTGCTGAAAGATGCTTCTGGTGACTCTGGAAAGAAGCCAAAATGCCTATCAAGAGGAAGACCAGAAGGGGCAGACCCCACATGATGGTGATAATGTGAGCCAAGGAAAGAGCTATGCCGACTAATGTGTGGAAGACCCTGTCCCTTCCCACCAGATTCATATGCATGTCCAATGGATGATGTCGGCCAAGCAGAACTGACATGCTCAGCATATAGAGTAGGACTTCCCCATAGAAACTGAGGACCAGATAATGTTCCAATAGAAGATGATTTTGCATTAGAATTTGAATCACTTACACCAGAAATTGGAACAGGACTTGAGCTTAGTTTTTGGTCAGAGAAGGAACATGAATGCTGATAAGTTGCTCCTTGCTTTGATGCATTGTTAGTAAGCATTTGATTTGCAAGGCTGGCTCTCCCTTGGTCCTTACCAATTGGAGCAATCTTTGCAGAGTTAGACATGTGCGAGGGGCCAACTGAAGCTAATCCTGGCAAGCTATTGCCGTTAAGGGGGCTAAAACTCCCTGGAGCTGGGCACTTGCTAAAACCATGCAACAAATGATGATCAATTGGACTGCCATACTGTGCCCAGTTACCTATCATGGATTAACACCCATTCAGTTCATGATACAAACTGCATTCAAACGCAACAAACAGAAAGGAATTTGTGGAGTAAAGCATGGGAATGTGAAGAAATTAGACATACAGAAAATTTTTTCCTTTACCTGGAGGAGAGTTGGCCATTGGTGAACCAACTTGGTGCCGGAAACTTCGAACTTCATCTTGTTCCAGCTCTAGGCTTAGTTGCTGCATCAAGCTAAAAACAAAGCAGCATTTGGATTACATTCTTATCCAGTATGATTGAACGAAATAAAATGAAGTTATTAGGATGTATAAGAAATAGAGGCATGCATGACAACTGTTTATCTTATCATGCAAACAAAGGCTGATTCAATGTAAAAATATGAAATGCTTATAACAGGAAACAGAAGAATTAGAATATATACAAACTTGAGCAGCAATATCATAGTAAAAGTTGACAGAGAACTTGGTATTGACCACAACCAGGAAAACACTATTTCAGGGAGGGTTCCAAAATACAGCACTTCAGTAAGTGTAACAGTAAGGATGATAATCTATTTCCTTTACATGCTTACCAAATAGAAGGTCCTCAATTTAGATCACAATCAAGACTGCAAATTCTCGTTTTATTAGGAATTTCAATATATTCCAAGCAAAAAGGCCACCACAGCTGTATTAGTCTTAAAGCACAAAGCTCTTTTAGAAACAATAATTTACCAGTTCATGGAAAACTAACGAGTACTCAATTTGCCAAATGTAAAGTGATGGGAATTTTTCCTGCAGGATCCTTTGTCTAAAACTTTCCTGGTGATGGTAAACATAATTTAAAAAACACTTTAAAATAAGCTTAGCAATATTCATTTTATTAATGACACAGCAATATGGAAAAGGAAGGGAAGAATGATATATTCCATTTAATCATGAATAAAAATTAGTTCCAAACAGATATGCCAAAGGCAACACCCTGTACTCACTTTCGGCGTGCTCCTCCAGGGCGACTTGGTTCAAGCTTGATGCATTTCCCAGCTATGTCACTCCTATTTAATGCTCTGAGAGCTGCTTCCGCCGCTCTAACATCATAAAATTCAATGAATTTATGGTGTCGCTTGTGAGGCGTTTCTCTTATCTGTATTTTAAAAGAAATACATCACTACTTATACTGTGAGTAAGAGAAGCTCATACATTTACTTCAAATACAATGTAAGATCAATTATAAGAACACTTCACATCTAGAAAAATTTTACCTCTTTGACCTCCCCATAGGCACCAAATATTTGACGGAGATCATCATTTGATACAGATGCATCCAAGTTAAATATCACTAGGGTTCCTTGATTTATGTCCTTTTCAGAAGGATTATCCTGATACCTTGCAGGAAACACTGATTAACAGAAATTTTCAAGGAATCAACTCTGTCATTAAAAAATGAAAACTGTAAAGATCTCTACAAACCTTGGGAATTGAAAAATGAATATCCAGTTTCCTTCGTCTTAAGGGCTTATTTTGTAATGCACGCATAGCGACCCGGGCATCTCGAATATCATAGTAAGATATCATCACAAAGCCCCTATGCTTGCATGCTGTGTATAAAGTTCTAATATCTCCGTATTGCTACAAGAGTGCAAGAAAGTTTTAAGTAAGGATTGGCACTGGCAAACTAATATCTATCTAGAAGAGGGAAAGGAAAGAAAAGAAGACCAAAAACAAAAACTTAATGTGGAGCTCACATAGAAAAGCTCAAATTGCCAATATATTTTCTTTATTGGCAACAGTGAAAAATGTAAGATGTTCATTTTTGAAATGGAAAAAACATTAACAGCAGTAACATACTTTTCATCATCAAGATCACAAAGAAACTAGGAAAAAAGAACACATGCCTTTGTCAATTGAGTTTTTGAATATATGTTTTGCATTTACCTTAAAGCTATTATTTATTATATTTGGGCACAACTGTTATCAATGTCAAAGTTTAGTACTATAATTGTTAAGACTAAGGATTGGATGACTGCAAAAAAATTTACCCAAAGTTTTATATTGTAAAACTAAATTTCTATATCGTGAGTAACCAATAAAGAGATCACGAAGCCCCATGTGAATTCAAAAAGCAAATGATAATTATGAATCTTCTATTACCAAAACAAACAGATATAAAAGAATTGACCATCCACATTCTCCTACACATCACTTTAATTCGAAATCAGTAAGCAAATAATGTTAGAAATCAGTATGCACATTAAAATTGCATCAACTTAAATTCTTTAGTACATAGATTTAAAGCAAGATATGTGTTTACTGGGTATGCATTAGCATTGAACTCTAAAAAGAGAAGGAACACAAATAGGTATAAATCCTGTCACCTAAAATTCCCTATTTTGGTCAAAATTCCAATAGACTTATTATAAATGGAAACAAATAACTGGTCGATACGAATTGATCACATATGCAACAATAATACAAAATGAAATGAGTGCTCATCTAAGAGTAAACATCACTCGCCAGAATAATCAAGAAGCAGACAAACACGATACAGGTCAATGCAAATTACTATTTGAATTTCGGGAAAATACCTCAAAGAGAGATCTCAATTCTGTATCTTCTACATTACTATTGATATTTCGAACAAATAATGTTCTTGAAGGATGCTCCCCATAAGGGTGTTCCCCAGCCACTGCTCCCACACCATTTGAAAGAGCATAATGGCCCACCCCGTTTGCTGCAATCCCATCTGCTATGTTTAGCTTTGACATACCAGTACGAAGGCTCTCTTGGGTTTCAAAGTCCAATTCTATCCCCCCTCCACTACCAAAGATGTCATAGTCTTCTAAATCCTCCACTTGACTAGGTAACTCACTTAGGTCAAAATCATCCAGTATTCCTGCAAAAAGGTCTTTTTCATCATCTGGAAGCAAGTTTCCGAGTGCATTTGGTTCCACATCTTCAAATTGATCTTTAACTTCATTTTGTAAAGGTGACCCTCCATCTAGTGATTGGCTACACTGCACTGAACTGTTAACGTTCAGTGCATGAGAATTATTAAGGTTGACTGCACAGGCAAAAGAAGGTGCCAACCATGAGTAATTGTTACCAATAATTGGAATCTACAGCATTTTTTTTATAATCTCTTTTCCCTTTTTGTAGGAGCATATATTAAGAAGAGATTAACTTACAATTTTCATGTGGAAAAACAGGCAATGAACTAGAAAACAAGCTGGCATCACTTGATGAGTGATGTGCATCATTGTTAATTGGGATCCCCCACGCACTTGTGCCTACTTTTGTGGATATACTAACCGCGGGAACTTTTGATGGATCTTTGCAAATAGATATGAAATGCCAGCCAATCAATAAATTACATGATATTGCAAGAATAATTTCAAATGGTGGGGAACAAGAATGAAAATGAAGAGATAAAGGAATATGCACCTGAAGATTGGCAGGTTAATATATCCTTCCAACTTTGCTCCATGTGATATCTTCCTGATAGCACAGAAAAATTTTTAAGGAAACAAAATGTAAGGCCTAAACAAAATACATTTACCCATGAGTTATCAGTTAATAAAGTTGTTATTTTGGCCGATACATTTCCAATCTTTCTCAGTACACATTTAAATGCACACGTAACCTAGAATCAAAGGATGCCAACTAGCCAAAAAAATTCTTAAGTAAAACACAAAGAACAAAGAATAAGAAGTCTAAACTCATAAAGCATATCTGAAAAAGCCAAACACGTCAGTGATTAAAGGAAGAAGGAGAATAAGGAGAAGAAAGAGAAAATAATCAATAATGACCGACGTGCTAGAATCAAAACAGAATCTATAACTGTCGGTAGAATCATGATAAGTGACCATCAACAATCAACAACCCTCACGGCCAAATAAGATCAAAGTCAAATCATGCATAGAACAACAATACAACTCAAAATTAAAAGGATCAAAAAAGAAAAGAGGAAAAAAAATAAATTTGGCAGCTCAAGAAGTTCATCAATCCCAAGTCAAACCAACACGGCACACTAAAAAGCCTCAACTGAAGTACTCCGAAAGCAAATTATACTAATTTATCATTCACGATTCCATCAACAGCTCAAAATTTACTCTAGAAAATGAAAATAAAAATCATACAATGCAGAAAGCAGAATACCTTGTGATAGACAGAGAGAGCAGTCAAAAATATGAGAGGTTCCCAATAAAAACAAAATAAAATAAAGTTAAACTAACAGAAAGCCAACAGAAAATGAGTTTCGTATAAGCCCAGGTATATCTTTCTTATACTCTTCTACTTCCTTATCTCTCGCCGGGAAAACCAGACATTTTGCACATACAAACTCCTAGAATCAATTTTTCTAAAGTTAAATAAAATAAAATACTGGGTTTCCATTTTTTTTTTTGTCCTTTAATAAATTATGTGATTAAAAAATTTGAAACGTGGTTAAAAATGAAAAATATTCAGATATATGTGATTTTTTCTTTTTTATAGCAGAATTTCAAATTCGAAACCTTGTATAATATTGGCAGCTGTCAATGTGATATTTTTTAATAAATAAAATCCAATATAAAAATATTTAGTTTTATGAGGGGTGTTCGAAAATTGAAAGAAGCGGCTAACACAGACGGCGTGTTTCTGGGGACTATCCTTACCATTTCACAATGAGTTCCATAACTCAAGTTTTTTTATTGTGTGATATGATATTTTTCAATAACGTTAATACTAACGTATTGTATCACGTATATTTAAACATATGATATAGCATGCAACGTCAGTATTTTAGTAAAAATTATCGTCGAAAATCAATCAACATGATTTTTTTGTAAAAATATGATAAGTTAAGTGATATTTAAGTCATAAAAAATAAGTCAATTATTTTTGAACGATTAAACGTAATTTCAGTGATCATGAATGAAATGGACTCGCATAAAAATATTACACACTAATGTAAAATTAATTTAATTGCAATATAATTAATGCAAAGTCACGTTTCCGTTAATAAATATCAAAGAATATTCTTAGTCGACAATACTTGCATAATACAAAGAGCAAGACTATATTAACAAATAATTCATAAAATATTTTTACCAATAAATACATACGTCGATCCATGATATTATGCAAAATATTATCCATAATACATGCATCCATAATATTATTCAAAATATTTTCTACCATAGGCTATGTTTGGTAGCCTGTAATGTAATGTAATGTAATGTAATTAATTCTGTAATGAATCCTATGTTTGTTAACAAAAATATAATTAATGTAATGTAATCTTATTTACTGATGTAATTTTGAATGCATTAGTAAATGTATTCCCCAATCCTTCCCTTAACCCAAGTAATTTCCATTATATTACAGCCTCTCTCACTCTCAACTTAACCCATTGTCCTTCTTCCTCCTTCACTTCCACTGCCACCGCCGCTGACGTCACCGCCATCTCTATTTATACCGTCCTCTTGTTGATGCCTTCCTCCTCCGGTGACCACTCTCTGCTTAGCTTTTCTCTCTACGGTTAGTTTCCCCTCTCCTTCATGATCTATCCATTTCGGTTCGGGAAATTTCTTCATTTTCTGCCCTGTATTTCTTCATTGTGTTGCTTCTCCTGCAAATAGATTTTGAAGTGGTGAAATAATGGGTTCTCTACTTTGCTTTATGATTTGGGTATCTGATTTAATTTGGGAGATTTAAAAAGGTCTCATTCGTTTTCTTTACATTGTTAATCTGGTTGCTCGATATTGTCTGAGAAATTGTCTTTTTCTTTGCTCAATTGGATCGATTTATCAATTTACTCTGGAATGTTATTTTATACTTGCTGATTCTTCTGTAGATCTTGAAATCAAGTATATATTTTATTGTTATATTGAAGATGGGATTGTCTTTACGATCTCAGATGCTGCTGGTATTTTTGTCTTGCGAAGGCTCTAAGTTTACATGCTGCTGACCTCATATTTTTGCAAATGTTTTTTATTGTCTTTTGCATTAGGGAAGATACCCCTGTTTCATCAGTATGGATATTTCTTTAGTGGAATCAGGTTGTATTCATTAGCTAAAATAGCTGACTTCCTCTGCCATATGGGGGACTATGTGTTTCTCTTTTATGATTCTGTGGGTATGTCGAGTTTAGGTTGGGGTCATGTTTGATTACTAAACTGTCACTCTGCATCTTCTAACAGATGCATTCATGGATTCCATGGATATGTGAGTAGGTATAGTTAGTTTGTAAAAATTCTCATCGAGTTTAGGTTGGGATCATGTTTGAGGATTTGCTGCATAGCATGGTTTCCTTCAAATTTTGAGCAACTAAATCTGCAATTTTGATTAGATTTGTGAAATTCGAAGGTCCCAGCATGTTGAAAATTGCATGGAGTTTAGACACTTCAGAACTATGACGCTGCACTCACAGGTTCATATTTAGTTATGGCATAAACCCACCCTAGACCAACTTGTTCATATAGCCTTCTATATGCCTGCAATTGTGACCAACGGCTAGCTTGAGATTGATAAGTAGATTATATCAATCAATAGCATGAGATTGATCATGATGTTAATACACATAGACACCGTGGATGCCAGTTGCAGTCTCTTCTCAATTATGTATACTTGGTCTCTCACAGTGACATCTGTACAGTGGGGATGATGAATAGATAAAGAATATTAATAAGGCATTTCATTGGTTTTTAAAGGAAGGGGATAGATGCAATACCTTTGGTCTACCATGATTGGGAAATTAAAAAAGTACTGAACCTAGCATGAATAGCATTGTTTCATTAGGATAGCTTGAAGGGGAAAGATTTTTAATTGTAAAAAACATTGATTAAATCGTAACCTTTACCCTTGTTGTGAATTGCTAAAGAAACATTGATAAAATATTTTATTATACTATTAGCAATTTTAAATCTGACATGAATATGATATGTTGCCTCTATATACTGCTCAAATCAGTTAAGTGGAACTTCTCTATATACTGCAGAACACTAGAATTCTTATAAATTGTAAGCTTCTTTATGAACTGGATAGTGATTAATTACGAGGAGTTGTTAATGCTTATCTGTCCTTTAATTTATCACATCTAATGCTTAGCTGTGCCACTGTTGAGGGCTGATTCAGCTTGAAATTGCTCACCATACAACATATGTCCTGAAGAATTGCTGAACAAAAACACATGTCCAAGTGCTTGCCAACCTCAGGTACCCTTCCGCCACTATTCAATTTTCTTTTTGATAGTGGTGTCCTTAATTAAACTTGGCGTTGTGTAGGGCTTAAATTATTTGCTTTTTCATGGTGTACATAAATTATTTGCTTAAAGAAAAATTACATGAATACCTGGAGATATGAACTAACAAGTGTTAATAAATAAAAGATTCCAAACCCAAAATTCGCTCTCCGATTTTCAGGATTGCTGTGATTAAGAAACCAGCTGCAACTTCTGAGAGCAAAGAGCCAGTTGTAGCTGAAGGGAATAAACAAGTGGAGCAAAAAAGTAATGGCACAAGCAGTGGACTTCTGTCATTATGTCAAAACTACGGTAGTGATGATGATTAATTAATTAGATTATGGTTGTTGTACTCATTTCCTCTATAATGATATGGTTCTCAAAATTCTTCCCATTGTATTTGTTTCACATCCTTTATTCCTACTCTCTTGAAAATTTCTCAAGATTTTAACTTGGGAAAAATGATTAATTTGGGGAAATGAGGTGTGAGAACTTATGAATCAAGTTGTATATTTGAAAATTGCATATTTTCTTATTAGGATGCTGCTTATTAATATGTAAACTTTATTTTGAATATTATAGTTAAAAATTATATTTTTATGAATTTGCATTTTTAATATAATTTTTTTAACATTATGTTTTATTAAGTTTTGATTTTTATATATTTATAATATAATAAATATATAAGTATATAAAATAATTAAAAAAATAAGATAATTATATAAAAATTAATTGCTAATTATAAATACAATTATATTTCAAAACATGTATATAATGCAACCAAACATAGGAATGTATTTGTTATTACATTACATTACTAATGTTACCAAACATAGTAATGTAATCAAAATTACATTACATTACATTACATTACATCCTTTAATCCATTACGTTAGTCATTACATTACATTTCTTTACGTCATACCAAATATAGCCTAAGTTCATACATATCGTAACTTTTAAAAGGTCCAAATATAATGATTTCCAAGAACATTGAATCCCTTAGTGATGCCTTTCATTACCCCCAAGCATCATTCCAAGCAAATACTCTTTGCGTCATTCAGCCGGCAAAACTGATGAAATCAACCATCACGTTTCTATCTCAAATAAAAGTCATGTAAGCTTTTGTTTCCACATTTTGTTCCAAATCCAAGGTCGAAAGCATGCCTAAAACTTTTCGGTAGTTCCAGGTTGTTCTTATGATGTAGATGTATTAGGAATTAGTGCATCTTCATAATCAGCGATGGCTTCACATTCATTAAAAGTTTTTAAAGTACAAGTATTATCATATATCATTTGGTCAATTTCATCAATGCTTAATGAGCCTGGGTTATCTCTTTTTTTTTTAAATTATGAGCATCTTTTCTTCTCATGTCGCTTGGAGCATCACTGCTCTTTCTAGTAGTCCTGTCTTTTCCATTAAATTCAACCAATTTATTATAATTGCGCACTTGTGTATTCATTAATTCCAGCAATTGCAGGATTGACCTATAAAAAGTTAGGAAAAAAAATCAATTCACAAATGTATCAAATGTATAAATGTTATTGTGAATTGACCAATAAAAGTTAAGACATGCATCAAATTATGTATAATGTGAATTAATTACCCCAATCATCTTCATCAACAGAAAATATTTCAATCCCTGGATTCCAAGCAAAACCACTCAAACTATTCTGACAGTATATATCATACCATTTAGTAAATTGGCTTTTAATGTTCTTCATGCGATTATGAACTCGTTCTTTGTCTAGTGGCTTATCTTAAAATTTTTCCTTCTAACTCATTCACAATGTAATCTAATGCATGTGTTATAAATGCCCCACCAACTCTATTCCCAATAGTAAGTTGGTTCAAAAAAGCATTAACTAAATCATCATTCATTAGATTCAAGCATACACATGTAATAAAACCATCACCATTTGTGTCTTTTTTGGCATTTTGAAAGCTAAATAACAACATATAAATGTTCCAAAGTATGTCACATTATAAATATTCCAAATCATCAACAATATTCCAAATAGAAATGTATGATACAATGCCACATCAACAAGTAGAAAAATTATTCACTAAAAATATAATTGGCCCACATATGGGCAACTTTAGAATCCCTACGTTGTTATTCTTTCTTAGTTTCTTCATTATTATCCCTATTATTAGGATGTTCACTTTGTTTTTTTTTTTCGATCTAAAATTTCAGCATCAACTTGTTCCAGTAGTCCATCCATTAGACCTATGTTCCTTAAATAATTATGCAAAATACAACAAGCAAAATTGATAATCTTTTGCGTTTTAAGACAATGATAAGAAAACGTTTCTTAAATACTACAAAGGCTCATTCAATTGCATTACGTAATGATGCATGTTGAAGATTAAATAAATCTCAAGGACTTCGAGATCCATTTTTTGAGTACTCTTTCAAGTGATAACATGCTACGGTATAAATCTTATTAACCTAGTATCTAAAACTAAGTATAAAATGAGTAGGGTTACCCTAGTATCTAAAACTAAGTATCAAATGAGTAGGGTGCCGAACGGTGGGGAATTTCGGAGTGGTATTATATTAACCAAGTAGCTACTAATTAAGATGGATAGGCAAATGCAAGATGATGTAATTGGTTGTACTAATTTCCCTGTGATTACTAAAATTATAGAAAACTAAATTCTAATTCTACAGATAACAAATACAATTCAATGATGTTATTAGAACTACAAGAGTGAATTGGTCAAGTAATATGATATTCAACTTAACACAGATGCATGCAAATGATTGAAGACTATGGCCTACTATCCCTAAGAGCAACTCTTATTGTCGATTAAGGGGGTTCCCATTTAAAGTCCACAAGCACTCTCATGTCATTGTGAAGACAAATGAAAACCATGAAAGCTTATTCTTATTCTTTAACTCCTCAAAGTTACACCCTTGTCTCCAGGTGATTCCTATCCTTTAAGTAAACTCAATTGCATTTCCACCAAAATACCCCAATTCTCATTGTGAACAAATTGATTAACAAGTTACATATGGTGATCAAAGCATATATAACACATTCAAATACTCAATTGAATCTAAATCAATCGTGCATTAATAAAGATATAGTTATAAATGATCAATTCATTCTTACAATCCTAATTAACAAAAATTAGTCTTGATATATTGTGTTCAAAGCAAGCAAATACAAACAAGAAGAATAAACATCAAACAAAATGATAAAGAGAGAATAGAAGAAATTGGTTAATGACTCCTCAATGCTTTTTTAGAAAAATACTTGAATGACCTCTTTGAATCTTTTTTCTTGCTTGGAGTTTGTTGTTTTCCTCATGATCCTTTTTGAATTGTATAGTTAGTTATATGTTAGTTTTTTCATGCCCAAAATAAGGTCAACTACATGTATTTATAGGCCTCAACGTATCCCAATCGGTGTCCTTTCGAAAAGGAATGTAAAAAATGAAAAGTTACTAGAAAGGTTGTATTGGTTAGGTTAGGTGACTGATATTTCCAAATTATGCCTATGTTTTTGTTTATTTTTAAGTGTATTTTAGAGTTCATTTAGTGTTAATTTCATGTGTTTTATGTTTAAGTTTAATATGTTTTAAAATTGTAGAGTTTAAGGTTAATTTGTGTTGATTTTACAAAATTAATGACCAAAATTTAGAAATGAACCCGACTGGGACAAAGATTGGTTTAATTGGGTCACATGAAGCAACTTTCTTTTCATCCAATAGTTGATGACTTGGATGGAACACCTAAGTGGCTCTACGGAGTCACCTTTGAAATTTGAAAGGCAAAACCTATTGACCTAGTTGGGACACCAGGTGGCTCCATTGGATCAATTTAACTTGATGTGTGAATTGGATGATTTTTAGCAAGTGTTTGACTCCTAGTGGTAGCTAGACTTCTAATATATTAGCTTTTTTAGTGCTTTAACATTATAGACGATTAGTTAGACTATATTCTATCAAATTAGACTTAGTTTTTTCATTCGAGCATAATTCTTTTAGCTTAGAGATATTCTCTTAGGGTTAATTCAAGCTTTTTCTTCTGATTTTTCTAAGAGCTGAAGATCAAGTCAGAGTTCATCTTATAAGTATAGTATTTGGTTTTTCATTCTTTTATTCAATTTCAATAATGAACGGAGAGTACTTTTTTTGTTGAGGGAACCTTGAAACCTCATTTTCCTATTGTTATGACTCTTGAATTTAATATAAGTTCATTATTTCATGATTCCTTTACTTAACTATATCTTTGATTATATTTTTATTTGTGTTTGATGTATCGAAATATGTTTGAATTTTAATTTAAGTATTAATCAATGATATATATGTTCTTTCTCTTATATGCTCGTGTTTATATATTTTTGTGTTCTGGAAATTGAGATAAGATTTTATGATCATAAGTGTATTGAGTTAAAGAATTTGAATTATGAATAGATGGAAGTTGGATTTTTCTGAAAGTAGATTCAATCAAAATTTAGGAATGTAAAATCGGGATTTATACTAGATATTCGATTGTTATTAATCAGGAAATATTCGATTGTTCTTAATAAGGGAATCAAATATTCTAGAAGGTTATTTTGAATAAGATATCTTAATTTAATTCTTTCTTTTATAACAAGCTTGTATTACTTTCAATCGAGTCAATTTCAGTAGGAGGCAAGGTGGATAGTTCCCTTAGCATAAGGTTTTAGTCATTAATTTTTATCATCAATTTAATTAACCTTTATTTTTAGTTGATTTTATTTTTGTTCCTTGTTTTCAATTCATTTAATTGTTCAAATTAATATAGTTTAATTAAAAATCACATTCTAAAATTTGAAAATTCTTTGACACAATTTTTATTTCATAATCTAAAACTCACAATCCCTTGGGTACAATATTTGAGGATCTTAATTATATTTTCTTATATTACTAACCAATCTAGTACAGTTGCTAGACACCGATCAAGTTTTTGGCACTATTGCTTGAAATTGGTGTTTATTTTAGATTTTGTAGTGGATATTATGAGTTATTCTTTATTCTTTTATTCATTATTTATTTATTTATTCTTTTTAGGTGTCAATAGTGCATGGTAAGAACTGATCCAATCATAGCCATTGACCAGGGGTGAGCAAATTTCGATTCAAATCGGAAAATCGAACCAAATAGACCGTTTTTTTAATTTGATTCGATTTTTTGGTTTGGTTTTGATTTTCAATTTAAAAAATTTTGGTTTTTCGATTCAATTCGATTTTCGAAGGAAAAAATTGTAGAAAAATCGAACTGAAATTCTATATAATTATATAATTTTTTTGATTTTTTAATTGAATAATTATTTTGTACATGTAAATTATCTTATTTTGAGTTATAAATTATATGAGTATATTTATTAATTATTAATATTTATTTTTTAGGTAATAATTTGAAATTTTGACGATTAAATGAAAAATTTTAATTAACGGTTTTGTTGTATTATTTATTATATATTTTGGGATTGTATCTTTAAATTTGATTTATATTTTGTACAATTTAGATGTTTTTACTTTAGTATATTATGATTTATAATTTTGTATAATTTTTAGATATAATTTTTTTATTTTTTTTAAAAATAGTTTTAATTTTTGATTTTTCGGTTAACTGAACCAAAACGATCAAAAATTTTGGTTCAATTTAAATTCGATTATTCTATAAATTTGGTTTGGTTCGATTGATTAAAATCTTAAAAGTTCAGTTTTTGGTTATTGAACCGAATCAACCGTTGCACACCCCTACCATTGACAATGTAATTGAGAGAACATTACATAGATGAAGATAACAATAGCAAGCAAATATGGACCTACAAGATATTTGCAAAATGATCCACCTCTCAATAATAAGCCACTAATTAAAGGACAAAAGGATCCTATTCAAATTCTGAAAAATCCATCATGCTACTTCTAGGTGGAATGAAGAGCATAGGACCATCATGCTACCTCAAAATAATCATTTCAAGCTAAAACCAACTACCATCACATTGGTGCGAAAAAATTAATTTTTGAGATTGAACATTGAAGATCCAGCTCAACACTTAGACAAATTTCTGGAGATAAGTGAAACAGTACTATGGATGCTATTCAACTAAAATTATTTCCATTTACTCTTATTGACAAGGCAAGGGACTAGGTACAAATGTATTCCCAATCAATATATTCGGTCTTGAAAGCAAATGTAAGAGAAATTTTAGTGAGGTTCTTTCCTCTTACCAAGATGACGAATATCAGGAACAATATATGTAAAATTCAGCAACTCTATGAAGAGAGGTTTAAGAGACTTTTCGAGAGCTATCCCTACCATGAAATAGCTATGCATCAACTAATGTCTACTTTTTATACACGTGTTAACCAAATGACTAGATCTTTGTTAGATGCAGCTTCAAGTGGGAGTTTCATGAATAAGGTTTTGGATGAGGCATTCTTATTGCTAGATGAGATGGCTATGAATGAGGCATAATGGGCCAACACAAAAGACAGGTGTGTATATTATTGACAAAAAAGCCATACTTAGAGTTCAAATGGAACTCCTAAAAAAAGAGTTGAGTGGACTCAAGGTATAAAATGTTGCAACTGTTTCTCAAGAATGTGGAGGTTTTGATGGAGGTAGTGTAACAAGTGAGTTGAAGGTGAATAAAGCTTATACCCAAGGAAATAGAGATGTCAATGCTATTCATAACTTCAAGAGAAATGACCGTTATAGTACGCAGGTTTGTGAGGAGCCATTGATATGCTTGAAGCTTGTGTTTCGTGAGCATATATCTATCTTAGAGATGTGTTAGCTTAATACTATGACCTTGGCTAGATTCTATACACTTTCCAATGACTATGTCACCACTCTATAGATTGCCATTAATGTAGGGAAAATCATCATTATCAAAGCTGTCAACATGTTTGGTCTTATTTTGTATCTTTCCATAATTTACATTCTCATAAGGCTTTCACCTATTTTCCAATAGTTTCTTATTGTCAATCTCAGCCTTAATGCGAGTTCCCTACTCCCTAATTTAGGTGAGTGACTTATTAACTACCTGCAGGGATGTATCAAATCTCTGCCCTACAGTCACCAGATCAACTCTAATTACCTTGCACCTTTATCTATAAAAACTGCACTGCCACTGGCAATGCCTATAGAGACTGCACTGCTGCTAGCATTGACTATAAAAGTCTAATCCTATCACCTGATAGCCTTCTCTATAGCTGTCAATCTCTTCAATATGTCATTAGATGAGGGGGGCTAATGATGGATGCACCAATGGCATAGTGGATGGAGGTGCCTTTAGGTGTGTTGGTGGTGATGGAGCAGTTGATGTGGATGCACCTATATGCCTGTATGGTGGAGGAGTGGTAGAGTTGGATGCCTTCGGATGTCCATAAGGAGAAAATCTCCGTATCCATTTAGCTGGCAATCGTTGGTGTCTAGTCGATGATCGAGGATGTGTTGGTGGTTGAGGTGATCCTCCTAGAAGATTTTGTAGGTCTATTTGCATTTTGATCTCATAGTCAAAGTTAATGTTTACTCTGTGATGCTCTTAAGGCTCATCCCCTTAATCATCCTGATGTCCTAGCTTTACTAGAGGTGCCTGTAGGACTACTGGTGGCTGATCTTAAACATCTCCCTCTATAAGTGCATTTAACATTATAAGGTCTAGACCACACCTTGCTCTGGTATTTAGTATGGTTAATAGTTGATATTGACCCTTAAATTGGCCCTACCATCTTTATGGTAAGCATAGCTTGTAAATTAACATAAATATCCTCTTAACGATGGTCCCTAACCTACTCCCATTTGCCCCCAACACTAGTAGTAATTGGGGCATAACACTCTCTATGCAAATGTACATGGTGGACTAGGTGGCCAACTTTGACCAATAAGGCAATGATTCATAGGTAATGTCCACATATTTGTGCTCTTGCATACCCCGTAGACTAGTGATCTCACCTGAATTAACAAACTAGGATGTGCATTATTGGTATTTATCGGTTACATGCATCTCATACATAAGCAAAATTTTAAAATTTTTAACCAATAGATATGATCTTTCCATGAATTTACAATATACATATTAATGGGAATAAGAAAAATCACCTTTGATTTTTGTTGAACAGTTGATTTTTCTTCTCACCGGGTTGTCGCAAACCACAGTGTCCAAAATCAAACACTTCCAATGAGTAATCCACACTAGAGAAGGATTGAATGAACCAACAATGGAGGAAACAAGGAGCTGGCCAAAATCCCCTTGATGCTAGCAAGGGATGGTGGCTAGGGTTGAGAGAAAATGAGAGAAACTTGTTTTCTCTTAATTGTTCACACTTACCCTAAAACCCTATCACTTGGATATTTATAGTTAGGTTAAAAATCCAACTTCATAATACGATTAGGCTCTTTAAAATTGTTGGAGAAATATTATCTGGGCTTTTGAAATTATTAATAATTTATTTGGGCTCAATTAAATCCAATTTAAGACCTTTTACAAAAGACTATGCACTAAACCCACAAACTAGGCCATTTATGCATATACTCGGATTTAATTACCCAAATGAATTCCAAATCCATCCAAATTAAATATGTAGGCTCCATAACATTTATGAAATATATTTAATTTATTTTGGTCCAAGATTTAGGCCTCTAAGGCCTTCTACTAGGAGGTGGCATGAAACCCTTCATCTGGAGGGTTTCTGCATCAACTTCACTTCTTTGGGCCTCTTTAAATTTCTCCAATAGATCTATTAATTATTATATCAGCCATATAACACTTATAGTCCAATTAATAATTAATTATGAAATATATTATCTCAATTAGATCCATTTTATAGAACAATTCTAAAAGGTTCTGCGAACAATTTTACTTGATCATAATTAATTAAACTCTTTAATTAATTATTCTCTTATTCACTTCTCTATTCCCATAATAATATCAAATATTATTATCCTTTTCATTTTACCATTTTATCCTTTTCTTTATATGTGTGTGACCTATTGGATTCCTGTCCATATTGACAGTATAATATGTAATTGTGAGTTCTATTCAAAACTCGCATGATTTAAACTTGTTTAAATCATTTCATCAATCCCTATTGATATTTATGATACACCATTATACAAGTCATGAGTGGCCTCTAGCTAGGCATCATGACTACCCAAATGTCAGGAAAGTCAAGTGGTTTGACTATACCCTTCCATAGAAATAGTTACCGTGCAATTACTCCTTTCACCACTCTTATCTCAATTAGATTCTGAGTATGGATTTCTGTCAACTCATATAAATCTAATTATGTATGTTCTATTAATTTAACCATTATTCCCAAAATGCCCTTCATGGATCTCTATCCATCTTGGCATATTACTTTAGCCAGAGATTCTCTGAACAAGGCAATTATATAATCATGCAAGATAACTTCCCTTAATAAATCTGGGATGGTGAATCCTTTGTCAATAACTCAACTATCTTCAAGTAGGTCATGATATACCCAACCTTCTAACTATGTTGACCCCCAGTTGGAAGTAATCAGTTATAGAGTCAAAGTATACCACTTGTTACTTAAGATAAATTTGGTAATCTCAAGTCTAAGGATACTTGCACAACCACTATGAAGAGATTTCTCACTGACATAGATTTAATATCCATGTGAGGATTCTCTTTGTAGGTCTCTAATGAACTTCTTCTTCTAACTAGCATCCACATGTTAGCTTTGATTATCTTCTATAATCACAGTTATGAGAACCACTGCTTGAACCATTCAAAAAGCATAACATGTGCTAGCCTGTCCGAATTAACAATGTCCTATCTTTTTAATTCTATGACTAGGGATATTTAGATATTAATACATTTGCATATAATAGACACCTCATATCATGAACACTTTCATGATTGCCTTTGCACTGTGTTTATAATATCAAAGACTTTATTTATTAATTTAAGATTTACAAACTCATGTATTTAAACATAGCATTAATAAATGAATAATGCCTTTTATTAAGAATATAAATTCATACATATGAAATACATCCCTTTTACATGGGCTCTAGGGCATACTCTCTAACAATCTCCTACTTGCACTAGAGCCAATCACTCATATGTCTTAGACCTATCCTATTTATATGGTGATCATGCTTTATCTAGAAAAGTCCTTTAGTGAGGGGATCCACCACATTATCATCTGTGGGGACCCTTTCTATTTTCACATCATTTTTAGCTACTATTTCCCTCATGAGATGGTAGCGTCTGAGAATATGCTTGGATCGCTGATGAGACCATGGTTCCTTTGCTTGCGCAATGGCTCTATTGTTGTCACAATATAAAGGAATCGAATAAAAAATGCTAGGCACCACTCCTAGTTCAAATATGAACTTTTTGATCCAGACTGCTTCTTTGGCTGCTTTCAAAGTAGCAATGTACTCAGCTTCTGTCGTGGAATTAGCATTTGTTTCTTGTTTGGAACTCTTCCAACTAACTGTCCTTCCTCCCATTATGAACACATAACCAGACTGTGATTTATAATCACCCTTGTCAGATTGAAAGCTGGCATCTATATATCCATTTACTTCCAAACTGCCCTCTCCATATACCAAGAATATATCCTTAGTCCTTCTCAAGTACTTTAGAATATTCTTGATAGTTGCCCAGTGTTCCTATCCAAAATTGGATTGGAATTTGTTTGTGACACTCAAAGCAAAAGCTACACCTGGATGTGTACATAACATAGCATACATGATAGAACCAATTGCAGATGCATATGGTATTCTATTCATGCTTTCTTTATCCTCTAGTGTCTGCAGATACATAGAATTAGAAAGGTGTTTCCCATGCACCATGGGTATAAACCCTTTCTTAGAGAGATCCATATTGAACCTCTTTAATACTTTATCTATATATGTACTTTGAGAAATACCTAGCAACCTATTGGATCTATCTCTATAGATCCTTATTCCCAGAATATAGGATGCTTCTCCAAGGTCTTTCATAGATAATTGCTTGGATAACCATATTTTAACATATTGGAAAAGAGAAATTTCATTTCCTATAATCAATATGTCATCCACATATAGAACTAGGAAGACAATTGCACTCCCACTGACCCTTTTATACACACAAGTTTCATCTTCATTCTATGAGAAATCAAACTATTTGATTGTCTCATCGAATCGTATGTTCCAGCTCCTAGAGGCTTGCTTCAATCCATAAATGGATATTTGAAGCTTGCATACCTTTTCACCATTTCCTGATGTGAACCCTTCTGGTTGTGTCATATACACATCCTCAGTCATATTTCAATTTAGGAAAGCTATCTTCACATCCATTTGCCAAATCTCATAATCATAATAAGCTGCAATGGCTAAAAGTATTCTTATAGACTTAAGCATCACTATAGGAGAAAAGGTTTCATCATAGTCAATACCTTCTTTTTGACAATAGCCTTTTGTTACTAAGCGAGCTTTATAGGTAACTATATTACCTTTCATGTCGGTCTTGTTTTTGAAGACCCATTTGTACCCTATGGATCTTATCCCTTCAGGTGGTTGAGTTAAAGTCCATACTTTATTCTCATACATGGAGTCCATTTCAGACTGCATAGCCTTAAGCCATAAATCACGTTCTGAACTGGTCAAAACTTCTTGATAGCTTGTAGGCTCATTGTCCTTTACTATAGTTATACCTCTATCCAAATCAATGTGAAATCCATATCTCATAGGGATAGAATGCATCCTAGTAGATCTTCTAGGATTTTGTGTATAATTAAGTTCAACTATAATCTTATCATTATGAAATTTAGTCTCGGGTTCAATCGATTGATCTACTTCTATTTGTGGGTCTTGAACTTCACCAAGTTCAATTTTACTCCGACTGTCCTCTCGTAGGAGAAATTCTCTTTCCAAGAAGACAACATGCCTTGAAACAAACACCTTTTGTTTTAAGGGATGGTAGAAATAATATCCAAATGTTTCTTTTGAATATCTCACAAATAAACATTTGTCAAACTTAACATCTAGTTTATCTGACATTGTCCTCTTCACATTAGCAGGACAACCCCATACTTTCATATGAGAAAGTGTGGGTTTCCTGTTATTTCATATCTCATATGGAGTAACATCAACCAATTTACTGGGAACTCTGTTTAACACATAAACAGCAGTTTCTAGTGCATACCCCCAAAAGGACTTAGGCAAGTCTGCTTGGTTTATCATAGATCGAACCATATCTAATAGTGTTCGATTTCTCCTCTCAGATACACCATTGTGTTGTGGTGTATATGGTGGAGTCCATTGAGATAAAATTCCATTATCTCTAAGATAATCTTGAAATTCTTGGCTTAAGTATTCTCTACCTCGATCTGATCTAAGAATTTTAATACTCTTACCAAGTTGATTCTCTACTTCATTTCTGAATTCTTTGAACTTTTCAAATTCTTCTGATTTATATTTCATTAGATAGATATATCCAAATTTAGAGTAATCATCTATGAAAGTAATGAAGTAGGAGTAAGCTCCTCTGGCATATATAGTCATTGGACCACATACATCTGAATGTCTTAAGTCCTGGATCTTAACTTAATAACTTACAGAAATGCTCATTGAACCATTAAATCATTCTAAACTCATTTAAATTGATAGATTTAACTTTCTAACTGCATCAAAGAGGACACACATACTAAAAATGAGGGAAGTTCCCACAATAACTGATGTGAACAACATAATAAACCTAATTCTTGTATCTTATATCGAAGCTTCATCTCGTCAAGCTCTTAGTTCTAATTTCTTCCTTCCTTACTCTTGATCTAACTTCTTATCTTTCTTTCCTTACACAATGGAGATAATAAGCATGATTATCATCTCTTTAAACCCTAACACCAGAAATTAAGTCCAAAATTGTAAGGAGAAGGGTTGTAAAAGTGATAAGGAAACATTACCTTTAAGATGCTACCTTACAAACCCTAAGCTTCACCTTCTTCAATTCATAGTCCATAACTAGACAGAGAGAGATTGCATCTCCCTTCTCTGCCCTTTTTCCTGATCTCCACCATCTCCAGGAAACTTAAAAGAGTGAGGGGTAAATATCTCACCAAAGAAATTCCAAAATTACCCTTAAACAATTTAACCCTCATAACTTGTATTTCTTACATTTTAACCTAAAAATTCTAATTTAATTCAATTGCATCATTCCTTAACATTTTAACTATACTCCATTACACATATGCACAAATAAAAAATACCCCTTATGTGACTTAACTTTAATTATGCAAAATAATCAAATTTTGCTTTACTAAACCATAATCCTTATTAATTTAACATAATCCGATTTGGACAAGTATTGGGGCCTCATAGATTTTTCCCGCCAACCAAAACTACAAGTATTCATAACAACATAATGAGTTTTCACCAGATGAATGAGGAGCCTTTCCTTAAGGCTTTGGAGAGGTTCAAGAGGCTATTAAGGAGCTGTCCACATTGTGAGATAGCTATTTACCGATTAATGATGATATTTTATACTGGAGTTACACAATAGATAAGGTTACTATTGTATGCATCATCAAGAGGTTCTTTTTTAAACAAGTTATCGAAAGAAGCTTTCAATTTGTTGGATGAGATGGCAATGAATAACTCTCAATGAACTACTCCTAGATTTGTTCCAAGGAGGTAAGGGATGCATAATGTAGATAAAATGGCATTACTGAAGGCACAATTAGAGTTGGTTAAGAAGGAGTTAAGTGGGTTGAAGGTGCAAAATGTGGCTTTAATTGTTCATGAAAGTAGGTCATATGTTCAAGAAGGAGGAGTTATAAAAAATGTAAATGTGGTAGGAGACTATCGTAGAATTTATCCTTATAGCAATACACACAATCTGGGTTAGAGGAATCACTCGAATTTCTCTTGGAAGGATGGAAATCAACATGCCTCATCTTCTCAACCACAAGCAAGAGCCCTTTTCAACCAAAATGCTAATCACAACCACAACCAACCTTAAACAACCACTCATTACCAAGGTCAGAGTTCAAATCAGCCTTAACCTCAAGCATATCAGCCACTAGGTTATCAACCAAGACCACCTATGCAAGAGAAGAAGCATTATCTTAAAGACATGCTAGATAGTTTCATAAATAGTCAATAGCAATTTGTGAATAGTCAGTAGCAATTTATGGCTAGTCAAAAGATAAGGTGGAAAGTATAAGAATAGTGGAATTAAAATCAAGACGTTTCCATGAGGAACCTAGAAACACAATTGAGCTAGCTTGTAAGCTCAATATCTAATAGACAACCAATGACTTTTCCTTTAAATGTGGATTTGCATCCCAAGGAGAAGGCCATGGCAATTACACTAAGAAGTAGCAAAGAGGTAGCATAGGAAGAGGAAAAGGTAAGTTATCATCATCATCATCTAAATTTGAGGAGCCGACATGGAAGGTAAGTGACTCTAACCTTAGGATAGAGGTAAATGTAGGTGTTTCTGCAATTGACAAAGGTAAAAGTATAGTAAACCCCAACATAAAGGATCTTGACATAAATAGATTGCCATTTCCTGCTATAGCTAGGAAGGAAAAGAAAAATGAACAATTAGCTAGGTTTTTAGAAATATTCAAGAAATTGCACATTAATTTACCTTTTGCTGAAGCCTTAGCTCACATGCCCAACTATGCTAAATTCATGAAAGAACTTTGTTCAAATAAAAATAAATTAGAAGGGTGTGAAATTATGTAACTTACAAAAACTTGTAGTGCAATAATCATGAACATGATTTTGCAAAAAATTGAAAGATCTAGGTAGCTTTACTTTATCCTGTGAAATTGGTAAAACTTTTGTTAAAAATGCCTTGTGTTACTTAGGGGCCAGCATTAATTTAATGTGCAAGAAACTCAATCTAGGTGACCTCAAGGAGATAAGAATGAGACTTTAGCTTGCAGATAGGTCAGTGAGAAAGCCTATAGGGATAATAGAGAACCTACTAGTGAAGGTGGGAAAATTCATTTTTCATGTGGACTTTGTGGTCATGGAAATGGAGGAAGATAGAAAGGTGCCACTCATTATAGGGAGACCATTTTTGAACGCAGCAAAAGCTTTGATAGATGGTCATGGTCAAAAGGTCACCCTACGATTTAACAATAAAGAGTTGGTAGTGGATATGAACAAAGCTCAAAAGCATCCATAAAGTGATTTGGAGAAGTCAATCTATTTTAAGGATAAGGTGGATGAATATGTAGAGGAAATTCAGGAGAAAGTGTTACTAACAACCCATTGAATTTGAGTTTAATGCATTCTTTAGAAAATGAAGAGTTGGATGAAGTAAAAAGAGAATTGATATCGGGGCCAATTTATCATCTCGTGAGTTATAAGTGTATCCCAAACTCTTTCAGTTGCATTTCACTATATTTATATTTAAAACTATAAATCCCACAAATAAAACATATTGAAAAGTAGTCAAAGTATCAAAAATTGAACTTCCATGTTTCTTACACAAAGATATGTCTAAAATTTTGTATTTCCAAACCTTCTTTTGCACCATAATCCAATTAAATGGTTTTTGTAAGGACCCAATCATGGCCCTAATCGGACTATAGTAAAGTGACGAGAATTATGGTTAATTAAGGCAAATGTTGAATTATTTTGCATTATTAAGGTCAAGTCCTATTAGGGATATTTTGGTAATTTAAGCATCTATGTAAATTGAGTATGGTTAAAAATTAAGATAAAGAAGGATATAGTTCAAACAAATAAGAAGTTTGAGTGTTAGATGTTAAGAAAAATAAGTTGTTGGGGTTAAGATGAATAAGGGCAATTTTGGAATTTCATGATGAGATATTTCAATAGCTTATTGGAGAAGGAAAACAAGGGTTTTGAGAGGGGGGATTAGCATTTTGAGGGATAGCTCTCTCTCTCTCTACTGGTTACGGGTTAGAGAAGGGGAGCTAGGGTTTGTGAGTGAAGAAGAAAGGTAATGTCTTTCCTTGAAGATCTCTTCTTCCTCTTCTTTTCTTCATTTATGATTTTTGGTCATGAGGGATTACAAGATCATGTTGTTGTTCCTATGTATAAGGAGAAAGGAGAAGCAGATAGATCAAGAATAAGAAAAGGAAGAAAGAGTTAGATATGTGGATTTTTGAAGGAGATAAAGCTGGTATTGAGGTATAGGACTCTATATAAATGGTTACTTGATGATTTTCCTATGTTCTTGTATGTGTCCCCTTAGTTGAAGTGAAAGTTAAATTTTTTAGTGTTTAGATGAGCAAAGACTGATTTTAATCTAAGTATTTGAGGTTATTTTTGGGATTCAAAATCATTTGAGCTGGAAATCGGGATTTTTAACCTAGACTGCCGAAATGCCTTGTGTGGCCGTGTAACCTGTCCCTTCTTCCTCTGTGTCGCCACGCATACCTTTGTTTCCCCTTAGCTCTTTGAGTGGCCATGTGATTCCTTTGGATTTCCATGCATGGCCATGTGTTTTCTTTGGTTCTTCATACATGGCCACATGATGGCTTGTTCCTTTCCCTGCGTGGCCATGCACTGCATGGCCTTTCTCCTTGCTTAGCAACATAAATGTTTTATTTCTTCTTCTGCGTGGCTGTGTGTTTGGCCTTTGGTTTCCTTGCATGGCTACATGAATGGCTGTCTTTCTCCTTATGTGGCCACGTGAATGGCTTACTTCTCCTCCTGCTTGGCCACGCGTTTGGCCTTTGTTCTCCTTGTGTGGCCGTGTATGCCTTTTCTTCTTTCTTGGGCACGACCACTTGTATGTTTCCTTTTTAATGGTTCTACTTCACACTTAAACTATAAATTCTTCATGAATCATGAATTTCGCATTATAAAATATAATTGGAGAGAATTAAATGGAGCATAAGTAATGTACATGATGATTATGTTAATTAAAGTGGTGGCTAATAAGACTTATGATTTCTAAATGAAATAATTGAGCTGTACAGTCTTTTTAGGGCATTATGAATGACATAGGTTGATGTTAATCTCAATTATGAGTACTTTCACTATTTGTGAGACACCGAATGTATGTATATAATATATATAGGATGAACTAAATGTACGAAGATTAAATGAAGTATAATGAAGCAAAGGAAATGGTTTTGAAGAACCACTCAGTTACGTTCTTCTTCAGTGAATATGTTTTTACGTGTGGAGTCATGTGATCATGGTTTATATGACAATATGTATGGTTTCATTTTCATGAACTATCACCAGGTATTACCAGAGTCAACCTTGAAATTCAAATCATGTTGTTACTTTATGATCTTATGTTCAATGATGTGTATTGCATTAGGTTCTTAAAACATTGTTTTGAGCTAGTATTGCATAATACTTAGTTACCATTATGCTAGAGCATCGTAGTGCATGATATAAGTTATCTGGTAGCTATGCAAGTATATGAACAGGTAATATGTATCATTGAATATCCAGGCTTTTAAGCCAGTATTGCTACAAAAATGAATAATATGTGTTCAATTGTGGAAAACGGCTTTAAGTAAAAGTTATATTAAATAAGAAAGAATATGATGAATGAAAGATGTTCTTAAAGTGATGAAGCCTGTGGGTCTTAGTTCGGTTGTGGATTAGATAGGCATGCCTAGAGGGATTCTGCAGCTGCCATAGTTGACCCCGTTTGGGTCTTGTTCCTTTATAGAACCATAGTTCGGCCCTTTGGGTCCATCGTTTGATACCTTGGTATCCATTGTTCCTGTTATCCACCCTTTGAACTAGTACTTGGCAGGCTATTAAAAAGTTTAAAAGACTCGGCAATTTAGTCAAAATGAAGAAATATATGTATATATATATATGTGTGTGTGTATATCATTTGCTTCACCTATATAATGTGAAAATAATAATGGCCTACTATATTTCTTGGTTAAATTTTTTTTTTGCTAGAATGATTTCAATGAAATGTAGTTCTCTACTTTGTATTATATAACTATGATTGCATAACATATGTGAAGTATTAACACCTAAAATAACTCTTATAGATGATGTATGATATATATACTCCTTTATGTTTTGATTGAACATTGAAGGCATCTTATACATAATAAATGTGATTAAATGCTTACGATGAAAATTGTACTATCGATTTCTATGAGGTCTAGATGATTGTAAGAATAATATTAATGTTTAAGATTGCATATTCATTTGGTATAATAAGGGTGAGATCGTTTAATATTGTAAACTTATATGTTTTCCTTAAATTTAAAGGGTGTAATGATTTTACGATATTTTATTAGAGTTTATCCTTGGAGTTGGGTTCCCTAGTAAGCTTTATAGCTTAGCACAGGTTTGTTATCAGTGTAGGTACTGGTTAAGCTCAAGTGGATCGATAACTGGTGGCTAGTCAGCCTTTGAAGAGAAGATCTGACTGAGTGCAGTTGCTTGAGGATTTCATTATGTATTTTCTTTGGCATTATTTTAGTCCTTTTAAATTATAAGTTTGTTTTGTGGCATGTAATTATTATGGCATGTGCTGTTTATTATTATCCATGCCTTGTCGTTGCTAGGTTATGATGGTGATTGATGTTTATGCATGGTTAGTGGATTAGGGTGTTACAATTAGTGGTATCAGAGCCTAGGTTTAGTCTTTTCTGGGCAATATGAAATTATGAATGGTTCTTAGAGGTTGAGATGATAATGGTCTAGACCAAATACCTGTACTAGATGTTATTGTCATTGAGATGCAAGTTTTGATGATTGCAAGGAATTTAACTTACGATTGATGGATATTAGAGTACTAATAGGATGTTAATTCAAAATTGTGAGATGACATCTAAGGAATTATCGGTATCTCTCACTCCCTGATATTGGAAGCGCATAAAAGCCTTGATGATCTATGATTGAAGTATAGCATTAGTTGATCATAAGTATATCTAGATTGTTTATTAAGATGTTTGAGGAAAAAGTTTATATGATAAAAAGATAATTGAGTTCTGGTATTGCTGAGCATACAAGATGTTGAGGTTAATAGGATGCTCTATATATGCTTTATATATATATATATGTTTGTCAGGATTTTCCTAATTAGCTTGGGCAATTGAGCATGTTTCATTATATCAGGATGAGATAAGACATGTACAGTTTATGAGAATACCCATTGGCATTCTATTGCATATATGAAGTCATTAACGCATTGCATAACATCCCATATCATATAAAAAGCATTGCATCGTATATCTGGCCCAGCTGAAAGGGGAAAAACTGATAAGAAATGTATTGAGCATAGGAGTATCTGAAAATCAGAGGCAGATACTAGTGATAGATAGATGAGTTTGTTATGGTTATAGTTGTTTGTAAATAAGTTTGAGTTTAAAAATTTATAGCATTAAAGATAAAGATGATATGTTTGAATTTCGAGGACGAAATTCTTTTAAGGAGGAGAGAATTGTAAGGACTTAATCAGACTATAGTAAAGTGACGAGAATTATGGTTAATTAAGGCAAATATTGAATTATTTTGCATTGTTAAGGTTAAGTCCCATTAGGGGTATTTTGGTAATTTTAGCATATATGTAAATTGAGTATGGTTAAAAATTAAGATAAAGAAGGATATAGTTGAAACAAATAATAAGTTTGAGTGTTAGATGTTAAGAAAAATAAGTTGTTGGGGTTAAGATGAATAAGGGCAATTTTGGAATTTCATGATGAGATATTTCAATAGCTTCTTGGAGAAGGAAAATAAGGGTTTTGAAGGGGGGATCAACATTTTAAGGGATAGCTCTCTCTCTCTCCCGCTCTCTCTCTTTCTCTACTGGTTACAGGTTAGAGAAGGGGAGCTAGGGTTTGTGAGTGAAGATGAAAGGTAATGTCTTTCCTTGAAGATCTCTTCTTCCTCTTCTTTTCTTCATTTATGATTTTTGGTCATGAGGGATTACAAGATCATGTTGTTGTTCCTATGTATAAGGAGAAAGGAGAAGCAGATAGATCAAGAATAAGAGAAGGAAGAAAGAGTTAGATATGTGGATTTTTGAAGGAGATGAAGCTGGTATTGAGGTATGGGACACTATATAAATGGTTACTTGATGATTTTCCTATGTTCTTGTATGTGTCTCCTTAGTTGAAGTGAAAGTTAAATTTTTTAGTGTTTAAATGAGCAAAGAATGATTTAAATATAAGTATTTGAGGTGATTTTTGGGATTCAAAATCATTTGAGCTGGAAATTAGGATTTTTAACCCAGACTGTCGAAATGCCTTGCATGGCCGTGCAACCTGTCCCTTCTTCCTCTGCGTGGCCATGCATACCTTTATTTCCCCTTAGCTCTTTGAGTGGCCACGTGATTTCTTTTGATTTTGCATGAGTGGTCGTGTGATTGCTTTGAGTGGCCACGTGATTTCCTTTAGATTTCTATGCATGGCAGTGTGTTTTCTTTGGTTCTTCATGCATGGCCACGTTATGGCTTGTTCCTCTCCTTTCGGGGCCACACACTGTATGGCCTTTCTCCTTGCTTGGCCACGTGAATGTTTTATTTCTTCTTCTGCGTGACCGTGTGTTTGGCCTTTGGTTTCCTTGCATGGCCATGTGAATGGCTGCCTTTCTCCTCATGTGGCCATGTGTATGGCTTACTTCTCCTCCTGCTTGGCCATGCGTTTGGCCTTTGTTCTCCTTGCGTGGCCTTGTATGCCTTTTCTTCTTTCTTGGGCACGGTCACTCGTATGTTTCCTTTTTAATGGTTCTACTTTACACTCTAAACTATAAATTCTTCATGAATCATGAATTTCATATTATAAAATATAATTGGAGAGAATTAAATAGACCATAAGTATTGCATTAGGTTCTTAAAACATTATTTTGAGCTAGTATTGCATAATACTCAGTTAGCATTATGCTAAAGCATCCTAGTGCATGATATAAGTTATCTGGTAGCTATGTAAGTATATGAACAGGTAATATGTATCATTGAATATCTAGGCTTTAAGCCAGTATTGCTATGAAAATGAATAATGTGTGTTTAATTGTGGAAAACGGCTTTAAGTAAAAGTTATATTAAATAAGAAAGAATATGATGAATGAAAGATGTTCTTAAAGTGATAAAGCCTGTGGGTCTTATTTCGATTGTGGATTAGATAGGCATGCCTAGAGGGATTCTACAGCTGCCATAGTTGACCCTGTTTGGGTCTTGTTCCTTTATGGAACCATCGTTCGGCCACCTTTGGGTCTATTGTTTGTTCCTTGTTGGAACCATTCATGACTCCATTTTGGTCTAGTATTTTGTTCCTTTATGGAACCATAGTTCGGCCCTTTGGGTCCTTCGTTTGATACCTCGGTATCCATTGTTCCCATTATCAACCCTTTGAACTAGTACTTGGCAGGCTATTAAAAAGTTTAAAAGATTGAGTAATTTACTCGAAATGAAGAAATATATGTGTGTGTATATATATATATATATCATTTGCTTCAACTATATAATGTGAAAATGATAATGGCCTACTATATTTCTTGGTTTAAATTTCTTTTTGGCTAGAATGATTTCAATGAAATGTAGTTCTCTGCTCTGTATTATTTAACTATGATTGCATAACATATGTGAAGTATTGATGCCTAAAATAACTCTTATAGATGATGTATGATATATATACTCCCTTATGTTTTGATTGAGCATTGAAGGCATCTTATACATAATAAATGTGATTAAATGCTTACGATGAAAACTGTACTATCGATTTCTATGAGGTCTAGATGATTGTAAGAATAATACTCATGTTTAAGATTGCAGATTCATTTGGTATAATAAGGGTGAGATCGTTTAATGTTGTAGACTTATATGTTTTCTTTGAATTTGAAGGGTGTAATGATTTTATAATATTTTATTAGAGTTTATCCTTGTAGTTGGATTTCCCATTAAGCTATATAGCTTAGCACGGATTTGTTATCAATATAGGTACTGGTTAAGCTCTGGTGGATCGATAGCTCGTGGCTAGTTAGCCTTTGAAGAGAAGATCTGACTGAGTGCAGTTGCTTGAGGATTTCATTATGTATTTTCTTTGGCATTATGTTAGGCCTTTTAAATTATAAGTTTGTTTTGTGGCATGTAATTATTATGGCCTGTGCTGTTTATTATTATCCATGCCTTGTCTTTGCTAGGTTATGCTGGTGATTGATGTTTATACATGGTTAGTGGATTAGGGTGTTATAGTTTTTTTTCTTCCATAAAGAAATAAAATGATTGAAACTGTTAGGCAAAGTTAATTAACTTAATTTAATTTCATGCTTAGTATAATTTTCATTTACCATTTAAAGTAGTTTAATAGTAATTTTAATTTGGTTATGATCCAAATCATTTGGCATCTTAGATCAAAAGAAAAAGAGCCATGTGGCATTTTTCATCAGGATTTTCTACATAAATACCATAAAAAACTTTCATGTTTCCCTCATCTCATTTTTAGCTTTATTGCCATTTTTAAAAATGCCATCTTTCGTAATTTTTCATTTCATAAATTTTCAATTTTAAAAATGCCCCATCTTCTGCTTATTAATTATAGTTTAAACTCCTTTTGTTCTAAAAAAAGATTTCTTTCAATTTTTTCCATTCTTTGATTTCTTATCAATTATATTTCTACGATTCCATAATTCTACCATTCTATCTTTCTCTATCTGTGATTCTATCATCCTACCAACTTAATTTCTTAAGTCCATAAACTACAAATCATTTAGTTCAAGATTTAATCAATCTATTTATGATCTTTCATCCATTCTATATCATATAATTGAATTATAAAGAGACTCAATAGGTTTTTAATGTCTAATAATATAAAACATGCAATCTTCTTACAATTTATTTCTAATTGATATTTGATGTAATGAATAATAATAATAATTATTATTATTAGTTATATGTTATTTGAAGCTTTTTAGATTTCTTATCTTAATTGAAAGTTAGTTGCATACCATTTGTTTAATGAAATTTTGTGTGAAACTAGTTGCATACTACTTTAATAAAAAGTATACAGGGTATACCTTTAGGGAATACAGGGTATACCTATAGGGAATAAAATGTATACATATAAGGAATATGATATATACAATGTATATAATGTATATACATATGGTATACTATGTATAAATAAAGGTATACAATGTATACGTACAACTTATACAATGCACATAAAGACTGTATATAATGTACCACATACGGTATTTAGTGTATATATAAAAGGTATACAATGTATATAGACATGGTATATAGTGTGTACATATATGGTATATAATGTATACATATAGGGAATGCAATGTATATAGGATAGACATATTATTTCCTTAATAATATACTTAGTCATTAATCATTTACATGCAGAAATTAATGCTTTTTGATTCAGAACAATTGATTGAAACATAATAATAATAATAATAATAATAATAATAATAATAATAATAATAATAATATTATTATTATTATTATTATTATTATTATTATTAATCTAACATCAAGGAAACTAAAATGCAAAAAAAAAAAAATAAACTATCCAAAATTCTTTCTACATAAATTTAAGGATTCCATATTATAATTGCTTAATTAATATGAGTTGAGGAGAAAATTTCCACTAATCATCAAAAAAATCAACATATAAGTCAATTGTCTTCTCAATTTATGCAACTTTGACTCCTATTTTTTCTTCTGCTTATTTTTCTCTAACTCTAATCTCTACTCATTGATCGATTTCTAATAAGTGTACTAGATCAATTAGTAATATAGAGAAATAAAATTAACACCCTCAAATATCATACCCAAGGGATTAAAAATTTCATAATTTTAAAGAAGAAATTATGTGAAAAAATTCCCAAGTTTTGAGTGTGAATATTTACTAAACTAAATTAATTACGAAAATAGGTAACTTAGACAAAAGAAAGTAAAATCTAAAAATAATTAAAATAGAAATTAACTAAATTGATAATAAAAATTATAACTAAAAACCTTTGGCTAAGGAAACTACCCTCCTTGCTTCCTACTAAAGTTGACTATATTCAAAGTTATATAAGTTCGTTATGGAAATTGAACTAAATTCAGGTTCCTTATTCAAAAAATCTTTCTAGAAAATTAGGCTCTCTGATTAAAAACAATCTAATAACTAGCGTAGATTTCAAATTCCTAGATTTTGTTTAAATCTCCATTTAGAAAATCTAACTTAGATCTATTCAAAATTCAAATATTTTTAACCTAATAACACTTATAATCATAATATCCTTATCTTAATTCTCATAACATAATAACATATTAAGCACAAGTATATTAGAGAAAGGTATATATATCATTGATCAATACTCAAATTCACATTCAATCATCCATTTGATACATCAAACATGAATCAAAATAAAATCAAGAATATATATGACCATAGGAATAATGAAATAACAAAACTTGTATTGGATTTAAAGCTCAATTATGAGTCAATATAGTAGAAAAATGAGGGTTCAAGAATCCCTTTACAAAAGAACGAATCTACTCACTATTCATTACTGAAATAAAGTAAATGAATGAAAAATCAAATACTATACTGATAGAATTAGCTCTGACTTTGATCTTTAGTTTTTGAAAAACCAAAAGAAGAAAGCTTGAATTAACCCCAAAAATAATATCTCTAAAGATACTCTACTGTGTTTGAATGAAATCCTAAGTTCTAACTTAGAGAAAAATATTCTAACTTATGATATATAATGATAAACCACTATAAAACCGAAAGTATATAAAGTCTAGCCACCATTAGGAGTCATTCTTCTACTGAATAACTTCCAATTTTGTGGAAAAGTATAAATCGGCTAAGCGAATACACTTTATATCCCAAATTAGGTCAGTCAAATCTACCTTCATGTTTTATAAGCGACCCAACCAATGTCACGTAATTTGGCATAGCCATTTTTTTGTAGATATACATCATTTTATAAATTTAATAAATGTGTTTGTGTTCATTTTATTATGTTTTGTGTAAATTTTTATATCTTTTTTGTTTTGTAGGTTGAATGTGCCTAATTGGATGAATTAAAGCATAAATGAGAGATTTTTATTACAGAATTAAAGAAAAAGATCTTAAAGAGATTTTAGAGCCTATGTCAACTCATGCCAGAATGTGCCGACTCATTACAGTAACTCAGGATGCCGACTGAAGCCTTACTGAATCAAGTCGTAAAGAAGTTAAAAGTGTGCCGACTCATTACAATAATACTAACTTGTTATAGAGGCTAGCCGTACCGACTCATGTAACTCGGTACCAATGTGCCGAGTTGTCACTAAAGCCATCCAATACAACCTTTCACACACCTCTTAAAGATAACACCCCTATCAAAAAATGCATCATTTGGGATACCTTTAGGCTAATAAATACATGAAGATAACTACATTTTAGAGATAAAAAACTACCAAGTAACTTCCAAAACTATTAGAAATGATTATGAGGGAAAAGAATACACCAAGGAAGAGAAAAGATCAAAAGAGGTCATTCAACATTCAAGTACTTTTCTAAAGAAGTACAAAGGATTTATCACCATTCTTTCTTCTCTTTCTCTTTAGATCTTTACTTGATACCATTATCTTCCTTTTGTATTTTTTTTGAAAATGTAAATTCAGGCTAACTTTGTTTGTTGGAATTGCAAGTATGAATTGATCTATATTAATACAATTATCTTATTTCAAGCATAAATTATTTAAGTTCAGTTGGATGCTTAACTTTTTATGTATGCTTGATCACCAAATATAATGTGTTAATCAATTTGTTTATAATGAGAATTGGAGCATTTTGGTGAAAAGCAATTAAATTTACTTAAAGTCAAGAAATCATTTAAGAGAGAGGGATTTCACTTTGAGGGGCCAAAGAATAAGCATAGAACTTTATGGTTTTAATCTATCTCTATAATGACATGAGAGTGCTAGTGAAATTTAGTTGGAAATGCCCTTATTTTACAATGAGAGTTGCATCTAGGGATAATAGGACTTATTCTTCAATGATTGCATGTATATGTGTTTTATTGAATCTTTATTTGATCAGTTCATGAAATGTAATTCTAATATCTTATTTGATTGTTTTGTAGTTACAAATTTAGGTTAGATTATTGGTTTAACTTAGTAAACAATTTAGTATAAACAAATTTACTCAAAGTTATTATTGCCTATCCATCTTAGTATCTACTCGGTTAACTCTTATATATATTGATTCCTAAAATTTGACACCCTACTCACCCTATCTAAGTCTTAGAGACTAGGGTAATAAAATTTACAACACATCAAGTTTTTACTACCATTGTCGAGCAATCGAATAAGTTATTATTTTTATAAACTTAGGTTAGAAAAAGGTTGATTTAGGCCTTTTGTTTGATTTTCTTTGTTAGTTTGATTAATTGTAGTAGTTCAGTTTGTTTTGTTTGTTTTCTTTTATGCATAAAGATAATAGTAGAGATAATCTTCTTCCATTTGATCTTGAAATTAATAGAACTTTATGTTCTTTGCGCAAACATCAAAGATAGCAACTAGAAGAGGAAGACTAAAGTTCAAATATCATGGTTGATAAAGATAGGCATACTTTGGGAGATTTTGCTATGCCCAACATATTGAGGAGTTTTGGAGGAATTGTGGCACCTTTCATTGCCAACAAAACTTTGAAATCAAACCAAGCTTTATCCAAATGGTGCAAAATAATCAGTTTAGAGGTCTCTAAGTATAAGATCCTTATGCCTACACATTGGCTTTTCTCAATGTTTGTGCAACTTTCAAAATAAATGGAGTAATGAATGATACAATTCGGCTTAGACTATTCCCTATTTCTATGAAGGATAAAGCATAATTATGGCTGGCCAGTTTACATAGTGAGTCCATTACTATATGGGATCAATTAAAGCAAGCATTCCTTCATAAGTATTTTCCACCCCATAAGACAACCAGCATTAGAAATGAGATTACGACCTTTAGAAAACATATAAATGAGACCATTTATATAGCATGAGAGAGATTTAAAGAACTCCAAAAGCAATGTCCTCATCATGGCTTCCAAGATTGGATGATTCCTGAAATCTTTTGTAATGGCTTGATGGATGAAACTTGAAATATAGTCAATTCAGCCTTAAGTGGCTAAGGGATGAAAAAAATAGCCAAATAAGTAGTTACACTACTTGAGGAACTTGCATCATAAGGACATATCGGAGATGAACCAACTATTGCTAAAGCAAGAGGAGTTTTGGAGCTTGATACAATCAATTTGTTAATAGCAAAGGTAGATGCACTCACTAAATTAGTAAGTAAATATTAAGTTAATTCTATTGATAATTCAAGTATTACTTGTGAATTGTGTGAAGGATCTCATTCCTATGTACAATGCATAGTGAGTTCTAGTAAAGAGGCAAATTTTATCAAAAGAGGTTTTAACCAAGGAGGAGGATTCAATTCTAACTCTTGTAACCCTCACTGAAGAAACCACTCTAGATTTCATGGTCCAATACCTCATCATAACTTAACCCTCAAATCAATCCTATGCTTAGACCATAAAACCCATATGGTTTTCCTAGAAAGCCACCCTTTAATCCTTCACAACCTCAATCTCATCTTGAATCTCTTATAGAATAATTTATTAACCAATAAATTACCACCAATAAAAATAATGAGGAGCAATTTAAGTTAGTGAATGCAAAGCTTGAGCAACTTGCTACTTATAATAGAATCTACAAGACCTAAATTGCCTAAAAAACCTTTTCTAGTTCTCAACCTATGGAAAAGCTACCTAGCCAACCCGAGTTCCCTCACAAGGAGACTTATCAAGCCATAACTTTGAAAAGTGGTAAGGAAGTTGAGTATAATGATGTAAGAGGTAAGAAAATGGTTAATAAAGATGATAACTTAAGTGTTAAGTCTAAAAAGTCGAATGAGCATATTATTGATGTTAGTAGTAAAGATGTTTTGGTGTTTAAAGATGATAACAAAAAGCATGACCATTCTAATAAAAAGAATGAACCTAAAGTGGATATGAAGGCTTTACCTTTTCCTTAAAGGTTCTTAAGTCATAACTTAGACAAGAAATTTGGTAAATTTCTAAATTATCTTAAGGATATAACTATCACCATTCCATTCATGGTTGCTATTTGAGATATGCCATCATAGGGTAAGTTTTTAAAAGATATTGCTGCACATAAAAGTAAATTAGAAGAATATGGCTTAGTTTTTCTAGTTTAAGAATCTAAGGTAATGTACTCTAGGTCTCTATTAAAGCAAAAGGATCTCAGTTGTTTCACGATTCCTTATGTCATTGGTGGTATTCCTTTTGAAAAAGCTCTTTATGATGTAGGTGCTAGTGTGAGCCTTATGCCCTATTATATTCATAAGTATTTGTATTAAAGTGAACTCAAGCCTATTAGTATGTGTTATCTATGGTCAATAAAACTATAACTCAACCCATTGGAATTGTAGAGAATATGCCTATAAAGGTAGGTAAATTTGTTATTCTAGAAAATTTTATTGTTTTAGATATAGAGAAGGACTTAAAAATTCCAATATTATTTGAAAGACCTTTCTTAGTTATAACAGGTGCTATTATTGACATGAAATAAGATGAGATCACTTTAGAGTTGAATAATGAAAGTGTAGAATTTGATATTTTTAAGATGATGAGATCTTCACATATTGAAAGTGTAAATAGAATTGATTCTTTAGACATTATTGATGACTATGTTGATGATGTTTTGCATAATTGTTTGAGCTAAGAGCTTATTGAACCTTATGCTAGTAGGGATGCTCAAGTGCCTCAATTAAAAGCCAATTCATTTTCTTTTCACAGGCCCTCAAGCTTTGAACCCTTGAATAAGGTAGAGCATAAAATGCACCCACCAAATTGCAAAGTACTTAAAAAATTTATAAGTATATAAAATGCCATGAGAATTATGAGTTAATATGCGAGCCTATGTTTATTCTTAAGCCTCGAAGTTTGAAGATTGTCTATCTTAGTTAGAAAGTCTAGTTAGATTACTGACTTTATGCTTTCTATTTTGAGTTTAATAACTTGAGATAGTGGGTTAAATTTATTAATTGTGCTATACAACTTGTCTACCCTATCATTATTGATGCATTGGAGCTACTTGTTGGCTATTTTATTTGATGTAGTCACTCATATAAAAGATTATTTTAGGGAAGCTTTTTCAAACTTAGAAGATAAATGCTTTTGTTAGTTCTTCCACATCAATTTTTTTTTATTCTTGCTTGAGAAAAAACAAGGTTTAAGTATGGAGAAATTTAATATCAAGCAATTTAACATAGCTATGAGTTATGTATCATTTTATGCATCAATTTTGTGTAGTTATGCGTCATTTTATGAGTTTAATGCATGTGTTTGTGTTCATTTATTATGTTTTTTGTCACTTTTTATATCTTTTTTGTTTGTAGGGTGAATGTCTCTAATTTTATGAATTGAAGCATAAATGAGGGATTTTTATTAATGAATTGAAGAAAAAGATCTTAAATAGGTTTTAAAGCCTATGCCGACTCGTGCCAGTGATGCCATGTATTTTAACATAGTCGTTTTGTTTAGTTTTGCATCATTTTATGAGTTAATGCATGTGCTTTGTTATGTTTTAGTTTTCGTATTATGTCTTCTTTGTTTTGTATGATTAAATATGCCTAATTGGATGATTTAAATCATAAAAGAGGGATTTTCACTAAATAATTGAACAAAAAGATCTTAAATAGGTTTTAGAGCATATGTCGAATCATTATAACATGTGTCAACTTATCATAGTTACTAAGAATACTGACTCAAGCTTTGTTTTGCTGAGTCATAAAGCAGTTAAAGTTTGCTGACTAATTTCGATGGTGTTAACTCATTATAGAGGCTTACCATGCCCACTCAAACAATATGGTACCAGTTTGTCAACTTGTCACAAAAGCCAACCATTATGACCCTTCACACACCTCTTTAAGATTACACCCCTCTTCAAAAAAGCATCAATTGGGACACCTTTAGACCTATAAATATGTGAAGATAACTACATTTTAGATATGGAAAAACTACCAAATAACTACCAAAAGAATTGGAAAATATTATGAAGAAAAGCAAAGTCCAAGGAAGAAGAAAGGATTGTGGAGTTATCAACCAATTTATTCTTTTCTCCTCTTTATCTTTTTACTTGATGCAATTATCTTCTTTGTGTTTGTTTGCTTTGACAATATGTATTTAGGCTAACTTTGTTTGTTAGAATCACAAGTGTGAATTGATCTTCATTAATACAATTATCTTGTTTTAAGTATGAATGATTTAAGTTTAATTAGGTGTTTAACTTGTTATGTATGCTTGATCATCATATATAATGTATTAATCAATTTGTTCACAATAAGAGTTGGAACATTTTTGTGGAAAAGTAATTGAACTTAAAGTTTAGAAATCACTTAGGAGACAAAGATTTCACTTTGTGGGGTTAAAGAATAAGATAAGGATTTCACTTTGAGGGATTAAAGAATAGGCAAAGAACTTCATAGTTCTCATCTATCTCCATAATGACATGAAAGTGCTTATGGACTCTACATGGGAATGTCCTTATATTACAATGAGAATTACACTTAGGGATAGTAGGCCTTATTCTCCAATCATTGCATGCTTATATGTTTCATTGAATCTTTATGTGCTCAATTTATATCTTGTAATTCTAATATCTTGCTTGATTCAATGGTAGTTATAATTTAGATTAGATTGGTTAGTTTAATTTAGTAAACACTATAGTATAACAAATTCCCTCAAAATGATTATAGTGTATCCATCTTAGTATCTATTTAGTTAATATAAAATAACACTTATACATATATATTGACTCTTGGAGTTTGACACCCTACTCACTCTATCTATGTTTTAGAGACTGGGGTAATAAATTTATAACGCAACAAATTTTTGTTACCATTGCCAAGGAGTCAAATAAGTGTTTATTTTTATTAACTTAGGGTAGAAAAAGGTTAATTTAGGGCTTTTTCTGATTTATTTTGTTTATTTTATTAGTTTGTAGTAGGAGTTTAGTTATCTTTTTTGTTTGTTATATTTTATGTTAGGAGTAATAGTAGAGATAATCTTCTTCCATTTGATCCTAAAATTTACATGTTTTGTGAAGAGATCAAAGACAATAACAAGAAAAGAAAGGCCAAAGTTCAAATATTATGGCTAATTAAGATAGGCATACTTTGCGTATTTTGCTATGCCCGACATATTTGGGAGTTTTGAAGGAATTGTGGCGCCTACCATTGCTAAAATAACTTCAAAATTAAGCCAAGTATTATCCAAATAGTGCAAAATAATTAGTTCGAGGGTATCCAAGAAGAAGATCCCTATGCCTATATATTAGGTTTTCTTAATATGTGTACAACGTTCAAGATAAATGGAGTGAAGATGATGCAATTTAGATTAGACTATTAACTTTTCAGTTAAAGATAACGCATAAATATGGCTAGCTAGTTTGCGTAGTGAATCCATTACAACATGGGATCAATTGAAGCAAGCATTTCTTCATAAGTACTTTCCACCCCACAAGATGGCCAAATTCAGAAATGAGATTACAACCTTTAGACAACATGTAAATGAAATAATTTATGTAGCATGAGAGAGATTTAAGGAACTGCAAAGGTAATGTCCTCATCATGGCTTACCGGATTGGATGATTCCTTAAATCTTTTATAATGGTTTGATAGATGAAAATTCAAATATAGTCAATGCAGCCTCAAGTGGCAAATGAATGGACAAAACAACAAGAGAAATAGTCACTTTGCTTGAGGAACTTACATCACAAGAATATATGGGAGATAAACCAACTATGGCTAAGGTAAGAGGAGTCTTAGAGCGTAATACCATCAATTTGTTGATAGCAAAGGTAGATGCACTCACCAAATTGATAAGTAAATATCAAGTTAATTTATTTGATTGTTCTAGTATTGCTTATGAATTGACTGGAGGATCTTAATCCTATAAATAATGCACAATAAGTTCTAGTAAAGAAGCCAATTTTGTTCAATGAGGTTTTAATCAAAAAAGGAGATTAAATTCTAACTCTTATAATCCCCAATGGAGAAACCACCCTATATTTTCATGGCCCAATGCTTCATCACAACTCAAGATCCAAAGTAACCCTTTACCTAAACCACAAAACCCACCTGGTTTTCCTATGAAACCACCCTTTAATCCTTCACAACCCAAATCCCAACTTGAATCCCTTGTGGAACAATTCATTAGCCAATAAATTACCACTAATAAAAATAATGAGGAGCATTTTAAGCAAGTTAATGCAAAGCTTGAACAACTTGCTATCCATAATAGTATTTTAGAGACCAAAATTACCCAACATGCCTTCTTAAGTTCTCAACCTATGGGAAAGTTACCTAGCCAATCTGAGTTCCCTTATAAAGAGACTTATCAAGCCATAAATTTGAGAAGTGGTAAGGAAGTTGAGCAAAATGAGCTAAGAGATTAAAAAATTGATGAGCTAGGTGGTAAGTTTAAAGAGTCAAATGAGCATGTTATTGATGTTGATAGTGAAGATGTTTTGGAGTTTAAAGATGATAAAAAGAGAAATGACCCATTTAATAAAAATAATGAAACTAAAGTGGATCTACAAGCTTTTCCTTTTCCTTAAAGGTTCTTAAGGCGTAACTTAAATAACCAATTTGGAAAATTTCTAAATTATCTTAAGTATATCACCATCACTATTCCATTCATGGATGCTATTAGAGATATGCCATCATAGAGTAAGTTATTGAAAGATATCACTACACATAAGAGTATATTAGAAGAATATGGCTTAGTTTCATTAATTGAGGAATCTAAGGCAATTTATTCTAAGTCTCCACCAAAGCAAAAGGATCCAGATTGTTTTATGATTCCTTGTGTCATTGGTGGTGTTCTTCTTGATAAAACTCTTTGTGATGTAGGTGCATGTGTGAGTATTATGCCTTATTCTATTTATAAGTGTTTAGATTTAAGTGAGCTTAAGCCGACTAGTATGTGTTTATCTATGTCCATTAAAACTATCACTTTTTCCCTTGAAATTCTTGAAAATGTACCTATAAAGGAAGGTAAATTTGTCATACTAGTAGATTTTTTAGTGTTAGATATGGAAGAAGACTTAGAAATTCCTATATTATTTGGAAGGCCATTCTTAGTTACAGATGGTGCTATAATTGATATGAAAAGAGGTAAGATAACTTTAGAGGTGAATAATTAAAGTGAAGAATTTGGTGTCTTTAAAATGATGAGATCATCACCTATAGAAAGTGTAAGTAGAATTGATTGTATTGACATTATTGAGGAATGTGTTGATGCTTTTTATGATTGCTTGAGGTTAGAACCTATTAATCCTTATGATAGAAAGGATGGTCATGTGAAATAATTTGAGGATAATGATCATAGATGAGGAACTTTAATACATCTAGTAGTTTAGGTTAACTAGCTTTATTTAGATAAGTATTTCTTTATTCATATATTTTATTTTAGGAGTTTTTAGTATACATTTTAGGTTTGTTTATTGTTTATTATGCTATCATTATTTCATTGTTACACATTAATATTTATGGCCTAACATTTTTCCTTTTTTTTGTTGTTTTTTTTATCTTTTAAGTATTTTTGGAAGGTCTGCTGACTCATGATAGTCATCACTATAAGTGATGAATTATTTAGTCCATTCCAAGTTATCACCATATATGCTGACTCATTTCAAAAGAGTGATGTATCAAGTCATAAAAGAATATGCCGATTCGTGAAAAGTTATATCCATGCCTAGTTGTCACCTTCATGCCCACTCGTTACAAGTAGCATGCATGTCGAGATATGCTGACTCATGATGACCCCTAACCCAACTAAATTTTTCTCCATTTTTATGTATTAAATTATCTTTTTTTGTTTTTATCTTTGGTATTTAATTTTGTCATTTTTCAAGCTTTCTTTTTGAAATTCCTTTAAAAAGGTATGAGAAGCCTTAAAAGTTATGTCTTTTCCCATATCAAGTCATAACCTTTCCTACTTTTTACCATTCCTTTTTAGATTTTTCTTTTCCTATAAATACAAGTCTTCATTTCTATTTATTGTTGCAACCATTTCCAATTCCCATTAGGGTTATTTCCCTATAATATTTTCTCCCACTAGTTTCTCTCAAAAACCTCCATAACAAGTTCTTATTTTTCTTATTTCTTTCATTCACATGTACCATTAACAAGGATATGTTTCTCTTTTTTTGAATATTTTCATCTTTAAGATACAAAAAACTAAGGGATCCACTTCATTAAGGCCTGAAGAAGAAGCTTCACAAGAGGAGGACTTCACTTCCATTTACAAGGCTCTATTTCCTATCTCTTCTCATAAGGAAGGTGCTAAGTTCATCTCTTTTAAGCCTAGAGAGATGGTGTTTTGCATGTATATTCCTACTTTACTCTTGAGAGATATTGGCAGACATGAACCCCTTACTTCTTTTTTAAATGCATATGGTCTTGCTAGATTTGTTTCAATGCATGAACCAACTTATATTAATTTGGTTATAGAATTTTACACAACTTTTGAAGTGAATAAGAATGCCTTTAGGATGTTAAAGTTTCGTATGTTAGGAGAAAATCACAATCTTACATATCCATTCATGTATATAGTTTTTGGATTTAGGAGATATGATATATGTGACCCTTTAAAGAGTTTTAATGTTAAAGAATTTTAGACATTTTTTATAGACTTAAAAATACCATTTTAACCTAGGAAGGGTAAAGCCATGTTCATTAAGGATTTGAAGTTTTGTCTTTTATATAAGGTGCTTGTATGTGTGATTTTCCATTAATTTAATTTTAATAGGATTTCTTATCAAGAGTTGTTTCTTATGTGGTGCATTCATAATAACAAGCAAGTATGTTAGAAATATTGGATCTTTAATTAAATGCTTGCATGTGCATCTAAGAAGGATAGCCCCATTACAGATGGCCATGTTGTGATTATTATTGCTAAAGCTTTGAATTTTGATTTTGAAAACTCCAACCATTTGGATGAGTGTTCTTATTTTACAAAACAAACATTGATAAGAGGTGAAGTGGTTGATGCCTTATTGAGGTTTATTCTTGCCTATTTTTGTTCATGTTAGAGGGGATTAGCTCCACCACTACCTCAATAGAGTGAAGAAGAGAAGGAAGAAAGTGAGGTAAAGGCTAGGATTTATGTGTGCCTTAAGAGGCAAAAACTCATAAAGCTTTAGCTATCATTCCTGCCCCTTCTTATAGAGGTGCAAGTAAGTCTGGTTATGGTCCTTCTAATGGGCAATCTCATTTTTCTTCAAGCAGATCCTTTAGGGTATGGGAACAAGTGCTTGCCAACCAATAGTCTATGCAATATCAATTAACTTCCATGGAGACTTTGACTAGAAATTTTGTAAGGAGGCAAACAAGGATGGAACACAAAGTTGATATGTTTATTGCTCAAGTGGGTTATATGTCCATCTCTCCTTCACCTTCTCCTTCATATGATTAAGGAAAGAATTTCTTTTCCTTCTCTTTTTTTATTATTATTGGGTTCATATTAGGGACAATGAGAAGTTTTAATTGTGGGGAAAGGGATGTAAATATTTATGTTTTAGTTTTTGATGTATGTTTAGTGTTTAAGTTATTGTTGTTTTGAATGTTGTGCTATGCTAAGTTGATGAATATTTATTCATTTATCATTTTTATTTTCATTATAAGTTTTCTCTAAGTTTGTCTTGATATGATTAAGTGCACAATAATTCCATGTCAATAGCTTGGTTATAATGATCAATTGGTAGAATCTAAGTTTTATATAGTATAGTTTTTAAGTTTTTCTTACTATCTCTTATTGTTATTTTCAAAGTCTATATGATGTTTAGTCAATTTTCTAACTCTATTTAAGATTGGGATAGCATGATTCAAGTTTAGTCTTTAAAAACTTAGATGGTCTTAGGGAAACTATAGCTATAATATGCATAGCTCACTTTTATATAATGGATGAGGGCCCAAATAAAAAAAAAGAAAAATATCACTACATAAAAATCAAAGTTATCTTATGGGATGGAGCATAAAATTCACCCATTGAGATTGACTAAATCAAAAGTGTGGGATGGAGTATAAAATGCACCCATAAAATTGCAAGTATTTAGAAAATTTATAAGTGTCAAAAAATGGCATGTGAAATATGAGTTAATGTGTGAGCTTAAACTTGTCCCAACGACTATATTTGTTCTTGAATTTCTAGATTTTAAGATTGTCCATCCTAGTTAAAAAGTTTGGTTAGATTAATGACTCTATGTTATAGATATTGATTTTGATAATTTGAGATAGTGTGTTAAATTTATTGACTATACTATTCAACTTATCTACTCTCTCATTGTTGATGCATTGGAACTAGTTATTGGCTATTTTATTTCAAGCACTCGCTCATATTAAGGATGAGCTTAGGAAGCTATTCTCTAACTTAAAAGATGAATGCTTTTAAAGTCCTCTCACTTGAATTATTGCATTCTTGCTTGAGGACAAGCAAAGTTTAAGTATGGAGGAATTTGATGCCATGTAATTTAGCATAGTCATTTTGTTTAGTTTTGCATCATTTTATGCATTAATGCATGTGTTTTGTTATGTTTTAGGTTGCTTTTTATGTCTACTTTATTTTTTAGGATTAAATATGCCTAATTGGATGATTTGAAGCATAAAAGATAGATTTTCATTGAAGAATTGAAGAAAAATATCTTAAAGAGGTTTTAGAGCATTTGCTGACTCATTATTGCCTATATTGACTCATCACAGTTACTCAAAATGTCGGCTCAAGCTTTGTTAGGCCGAATTATGAAGTAGTTAAACGGTGTTGACTCATTACAGAGCCTGAATATACCAACTCATGCAACTCGACACACGTCACCAAAGCTGACCATTGCAACCTTTCACGTACCTCTTCAAGATTACACCTCTCCTTAAAAAGGCATCATTTAGGATATTTTTGGGCCATATATATATATACATATATATACATACATACATACATACATACATATATATACATACATACATACATATATATATATATACATACATATACATACATACATACATACATACATATATATATGTAGGTATGTATGTATGTATATGTATACATACATATATATATATGTATGTATGTATGTATGTAAATATGTATATATAAATATATACATATATATATATATATACATACATATATATATATATATATATATGTATACATACATACATACATATATATATATATATGTATATATTTATATATACATATTTACATACATACATACATACATACATACATACATACATACATATATATATATATATATATACATGTATATGTATATATATATATATATATATACATGTATATGTATATGTATACACACACACACACACACATATATATATATATATGTATATATATATATATACATACACACACACACACAGATCACTTATTTCAACTTTTTGAATTTTTGAATAATCTCTAGACATCCAATAAACTATAATAATTAGTAATCAATGATATGCCCTTCATCTTCTTCAATTTCGATTATTGATTTTACTAAGCAAATCATGAACCAAGATAATAGTATAAATCACACCTATCAACAACTGACAAAAATTGACCAACTATTGTAGATGGAGTTTATATTGAAGATGTACTTGAGTTTATACTGAATGTGCAGTCCATCAAATGATATAACTGGTTTGAGCCCCTATAGAATAGAAATTAATTAGCTTGAGCAATTTTCTATTCAATATCTTTGTCCCTGTAGAAATCACAAATCCTATAACTCAAGGAATATATATATATATATATATATATATTAAATATTCAGTTCTAAGTATCTTTTAACTAATATAAAGAAAAATAAATACCCTTAGTTTTTTATGCCTATAGAGCAAAATACTTCCATATACCAAAGCCAAAAGAAAGTAATTGAAGATAGATAGTGTAATAGGTGTATTAATCCCTAAAAAAACAAAACCTACATAAAGTTTGAAACTTTAACACTAAGCCATAGAAAAACAAAAATACTTCAGTGAGTCAAAGTTTAAAGATAATTGCCAAGATCAGCAACTAAAGAAGATGTAAAGCTGTAAAGGGCAAGCACAAAAGAAACCAGTTAACCCAAGAACAACAAATATAATATCCTAAGAGTATATTTTTCCCTACCAGTTGGGGTTAGTTATACCAGACCAATTCAATGTTAAAGCATAAAAAAGCTATAGCATAAGCCGTCAACATTTGATGTGAAGCATGAACTAGAATAATAGAATTATTAGATTTTGATGCATTAATCATATTTAATATGGTGGTTTAGTTGTTAGTTAGTAGTAGAAAACTAAGTACAATTTTTTTGCTTAGTAAGAGTTGTTTTACCCACAGTTATGGCTTTGCCAGCATAACTAACAAAGGCATTATGGAAGGAAAATTGTTAATCTTGGTTTTCTCTTTTATCTTAAAAAATAAACAAATCTTAGTTCATTTCCCACTTTGTGGTCAAGCCTAAACTTTGAGGAAATTCTTTTTAAAGTTTAACCCTCTTAACATTAGCTGCACTAAAAATAAATCAGTATTTGATAATTTACACTTGAATGCCTAAATGATCATAAATGGTATATAATTGGAGATTTAGAAATAAGAATGGTTTGCTTCTATTTTGGTAGAGCCATATGACGTAAGTTGTTGCGGCTAAAAAATATTAAGTTAACCGCTTTTTTATTTATTGATAGACTAACTAAGTGCAAATGAAAATTAAAATACTGACATAATTCTAATAAAAAAGATTCTCGACAATAAGTTTTTCATCTATTGTTTAATTAAGTTTTTCATCTATATATTTCTACACATGCCTGCTCATTGCTAAAATAGAATAAGATTACAACAGAATGCAATTAAATAAAACAAGAACATAGGACACAATAGAAAAAGCCTCAAAATGAAAGCAACTCCTGACAACATAGATTGTTAGATATGGAATGCAACATGTTAATTTTTAGCAACAAAATGGGCAACAATCCAAATGCAACTAAATGAAGAATTTTTTTTAAAGTTACAGTCAGAAGAAGATTGGATGAGAATCAAGGCCAATTTGATATTTTTTGGATGAATCAGGTGTTTGTAAAGAAAAATTGAAATACAAATAGGTAAAAAAGACAAAATCAAAATATAAAAAAAGATATTAAAATTGGAAAAGAAATGAAAAGTACTTGAGGTATTCAAGATTAGTGAAGAGTTGAAGACACTGAGTAGGATCACCAGAGACATTGGAACTAAAAAGAGCAGAAAAAATATAAGGGACTTAGTGTAATGCTTGAAAAGCCAATCCTTCTTGAAAATGCTAGTAGTAGGTAGTTGAAGATGGATAAAAAATAGGAGGCTCATTGTTAGAAGGCAAAAGAATAGAGATTTTAGAAAAGTTCGGCAAGGCAAGAGTATTGACTTGTGGCTGCTATAAGAGTAAATACGTTAAGATTATGGAGTGATGCTTTGGATCATCCAACCAATGCTGAATAATCGATGGAGTTCATAACTCCTTCAGATAATTTTCCATTTCCCTCTATTATAGAGGCGACTGCATTATAATTGTGAATTATACTATGTTTTAGTATATTTTTAGGTGTTTAAGTTATTTAATTTAGTGTTAATTTGTTTGATTTCATGATTAATTATTTAATTTGTGTGTTTGTAGGTTTAATTGCAAGTTTTTGATTTTTAAGGGCTAAATTGAAGAAAAAGAGGACTTAATTGAAGAAAAGAGAAGATTTGGGGCAATTTTATAATTTTGTAAGTTTAAGGCAAGAAAGCTTTATGAAGAATAGAGAGTAGGAACTTATGATAGTTGTAAAACACCTCAATCAAGTTCCTAAACACCTCACCCAAGTTTCATATCAATTCACTCGAGCTTAATTCACCTCACCTATGCTTAAAGCCCTATTTTGAATTTCTAACTCGGTATAGTTGTAAAATGCCTCAACCAAGTTCCTAAACATCTCACCCAAATTCCACATCAACTCACCCGAGCTCAATTCACCTCACCCAAGCTTAAAGCCCTCTTTTTAATTTCTAAATCACCTCACTCGAGCCTTAAACATCTCTCCTAATTTGTTTTCACCTCTCTTGAGTTCCATTACACCTCTGTTGAGTTAAGGATTCCTAAATATGGTAAAACTCTATTACACTTTGATTTAGGAAGTAAAAAGGTAGTCAACTTCTTATTTTGGTAGTATAAAAGCATACTTAAGGCACTAGACTTGAGCGCGGGCTATTATTACAATTATTTTTTTTTGTTTTAGACCTAGTTCTAGTTAGTCACTTGTACAATAGTTCTTAGTTAAGTTTTATTATTTTCTTAATTTGCAATTCTCTTAAAGACTTGAGCTTTCTATTGGTGTTCTAAGAAGCCATCAAGAGCAAGTTTGAAGCTTCATGAGTATTGTATCTATTTGTTTTAGTTTTTCTTTTGTTTTAATCATGTTTGGTAAGTAATTTTCTTTTCTTTTGCTGAGGGAAACTTGAACTCTTGTACTTTTATTATAATGACTTATTTTAAGCTTTGATTTAATGTAAGTTTGATTATTTCTTAGTTCTTGAGCAAATTCTTATCTTTGGTTGTTATTAAATTGATGATTAACTTATTTGATAAATAGTTGATTATTGTATTAAAGTATAATCAATGATATGTTTGTTCTTGCATTAATTTATTTGTATTGATGCATGATTATGTTCTGAAATTTGAGATAATTGTGTATTGATAAAAGTTGGTTAAGACTAAGAAAAGTTAAACTAAGAATAGATTAAAGTTAAGTTTGCTTGAAAAAAAGTTTAATGGATGTTTAGGAGTTTAAAACTGGATATTTATGTTAGGTGTTAGATTTTTCTTAATAAAAAGATTTCAAGCTTACAATGATAGTCTGAATAAGATATATAAATTTATTTTATTGATTTTTCTATAATCACTTGTGTTACTTTTGATTTGAGTCATTGCAATAGAAGTTAAGGTGGAAAATTTCTTTAGCATAAATATTTTAGTTATTTCTTTGTATTTAATTTATGGTTCTTTAGTTTTTGTTTTTGTTTTACTTTACTGTTGATTTTGTTCAGTTCTTGCTTTGACTTAAAAAAATTAGGAAATAATATCAGATTAATTCAATTCAAACATAGGTATTTTTCTTAGCAATCTATGTTCCCTTGGGTTCGATATTTGGGGTCTTAATTTTATTTTCCTATATTACTAGCCAATCTAGTATACTTATTAGACACCGATAAAGTTTTTTGCACCATTATCGAAGAACAACGGTGTTATTTGTTTAATATATGTAATTGAGTTTGTCTGAGATTTTTCTTTTATTTTGTTTTTGATTTGGTGATTATTCTTTGCAAGAAAATATTGAGGCATTTCTCAAGATGATGCAAGATGGCCAAGATTATATATTATTCCTTTTGAAATAGCAAATGAATGATTTAAAATGAATGTTGTGGGAAATAGAGTTCTTGCATACACATTTACTAAATTCTTATTCACCATTTTTGAATGATTCTTATTCTTTATGGATGCTATAAGAGTCCACCACTTTGAAAAATTAAGTTCTTATGGAAATGCTTGAATGTTAGGAGAAATAGTTTAAGGTTGAAAAGGAAAAGTGGGAGGCTACATTTAAAATTCAAGAGGAGAAGTTAAGGAATCAGGATGAGACAATCAAGAGTTAAAAGATTTTATTGTGGGATTAAGAAAATATAATTATGAGTCAAGAGAGTCTATTGAGGGATCAATAAAATGGAATTGAAAGATTGTAATCCTAACTAGAACTCTTGAGTATTTCAATGCAAATTCAAGGTGATGGTAATAAGGATGAGGAAGTAAAACATGCATTAATGGTGGATAAGGAAATATCTAGTTTTGAGGTGCATAAAGTAAAAAAAGGATAACTCATCATTAAAGACAAGTCATGTGCTTGTTTGAAAGGTGTGCTTCAGCCTTTTATGGAGAATTTATCACCAAAGGAGCAATAAGTGTTCAATTCTCAAGTGGAAGCACTAAATTCAGTCCATTTGATGATTTTATTTAGGCTAGAAGAGCTGGTAGATTTTGTATTTGAAGAACCAAAGGTGGATTCATACTTTATTGAAGATATGGGTTTTCAACTTTGGTGAACATTGATAAGTTTCTTCTACTGCTGGGAGAAAATGAGGAGCAAAGTCTAAAGAGACCCTTATTTGGGTCATAAGCTCTACCTCCAGAGAGTAATATGAGTCAAGCTAGGACTCAATAAACTAGAACTCTTCTAATTGTTTTCTTTAAATTTTGATCAATTTTTTATGAGTTGTGTATGTTATTTTTATTAGTAGTTATCATGTCTTTAGTTTAATCTCATAGGTTTTTATAGTTCAATTTATTTTCTTCATGTTTCTTAAGTTTATTGTGTTTGTGTCATTCAATTCATAACTTTAATAGTTAGAGGTTGAAAAAGAAGCTACTAATGATGTTTGAGCTTAATCATTGTAATTAAATTAGTAAGTGCTTCTAGGGTCATTAAAGAGTTCATATGGTTTTTGGGTGTAAATTAATGGGAATTACAATTTAGTTAACCTTAAGGTTGATTTATGCTTTTGAGTATGTTTTTCATTGGTGCGGTGTGCTCATTCATTATCTTTGTATGCTTCATGAACTAAAGGGAGAATTATTTATTTGCTAAAATAAGAGTGGATTTGATATACACTTTAACTAGTTTATAGGCTTTCATATTGTTTTGGTATGATTTTGATTGAGTTTTAACTGAAAATAGACTGATTATTTAAGGTAGAGATTTATTTGAGTGAGTTATGATTCATAGAACACTTGATATATTTTTTAACTGGTTTATAAGCTTTTATAATGTTTATCAATGGTTTTAGTAGAAAAATGGTTGAGAATTGAGTGTGTTAAGTAAATTGTAAATCATAACATTGATGATGTTTTGTGAGGTTTGATTAGTTTATGGGGGATTTAATTAGTGAAAATAGAGATAATAAGCTTGAAATTAAATATCTGGATTTATAAGCCTTGAAAACACGTAAAACTAGGAGTTCAGTGCAATTTTGAGCAAGCAACAACCCACTCACCTAAAAGATTTGAACTCACCTGAGGCCCCATTTGCTTTTGTCACTTTTCAAATCACCCTGCCTAAGGAATTTAGGCCTTACCTGAGGCCTTGCTACATCTCTTTCCCGTACGTAGTGCCTCAGCTGAGTGTATTATGCCCTCATCTGAGGCCTTTTGGCCCTCTATCCCAAGTTTTAAGCCTCGAACAAGGGGTTTCATACCTCAATCGAGGGGCTTCTATTTCCTTGGCAGCATGTCTCACCTCTTTCAAGTAGGCCATTCCCTCACCCAAGGAAACAAAGCCTCACCTGAGTAAATTTGGCCTTTTCTGAGCTTTTTTTTTTGCCTCACTTGAATGTTATTAATCCCTCTTCTGAGTTAGCCCACTACTCGCTTAAGGCCTTTTAGCCTTATAACCCCACTCACTCCAAATCTGCAGCCCTCAATTGCACTCACTTTTACACTTCCTCACCCAAGTCACACACACCTCCATCTAAGGGACTCAAAGTTTAAATTTGGTTTTCCATTATTTTGCTCCTCATTGCATTAAGTAAGTAAACTATCACTTGTTTAATCTTGCATTTTCCTTATATTTATTGCTTGGATTAATTTTGAATAAACAGTTGTTGATATGATTTGCAAGATTTGATTTTTTAGGGATTTAGAATAGTATTTTTGGTAGAAATTTGTAAAAGAAATTATTGTTGCTTCAAAGCTTTGAAAGGTGTTGCCCCTCAGCCTTACCCAGGTGGGCTGCCCTTTAGGAACCCCATAAGTGGCATCTCCCCTTAACCCCACCCACTAACTGGCTAGCTGACCATCGTGTTATCTAATAGTAGTGCCTTATATATTGTTATAGTTATTACTCGACAATCTTGATACATCATTTTTATACATTTAATTGAGTTTGATATAAGATGACTTGATTTTAATTAATATATGTATGATGTCTTTGCATGGTGAAAAACATGGCTAATTAAGACTCTTAAGATGGATTATGATATACTTCATTTCTTCCCAAATTTCTCCACCCTACCAAGACACACACATACACACACCTAGTTAGGTCAATCAAAGTTTGGCAATTTTCTTTTATTCTCATTCAACCAAGTAAGTACATTTTACATAGTTTCAATTCTTCAATTTACATGCTTTGATTAATTGGCATGAATTGGTGTCGCTTTATTATTCTTGAGCATAGGTTTTCTTAGAGCTTAATTTTAAGTTAAGTTATGTTTCAATTGCATTCCATTTACTATTAGCTTCTTATTGTTTGAGATTAAACCTTGACTTCAATTGTTGGCTTGATATTGGTTGAGATTGTATTTAAAATTGACTTAGTTATTTTGTGCTTACCATGACTAATTAAAAATCTTTCTCTTTATCTTCTTAAGCCAAACCATCACCAATCACCCTTAGACTTGAGATTATACATGCTTGATGTCAATTATATAACATGTTGATTTTATGCATTGAGCATTCAAATATTTTTGGATTAGGTGCATTTCGTCACTTAGCCACCATGATTATTAATCCTTATTTTCTGCATTATCTTTGTTTTAGAGGCATGCTTGATTTTTTCACTCAATTCTATTGATCTCATATCTCCTTTTAACTTGATTGTAATTCTTCACTTATGATAGTATTACCTTAAGTCAAGCATGGTATTGCTCTAGTCTCAATTTTTTTAGAGCACATACTTATTTATCAAAATTTATGTAGTGAGCTGATACTTTTGCTACTTTGCTGAGAACAGCAAGATTTTAAAGAAGGAGATAGAGCTCAGCTGATCTAGATTTTGAAGATCAATTTAAGGGAGTTCTTTTATCTTGCTCATGAATTATTTTAATTATCTTGTTTAGTTATTTTGTTTTTGTTTTACATCGGTTTGTGATTTTGTATGTTAATTGAGTAGTTTAGTTCAATTATCATATATTGTACATTTAGTTTAGTTCGTCCTAGTTCTTTTCTCAAAATTAAACATATTGAAATTTAATTTAGAATGTGTAATAGTTAAAATCTTTGCTTAGGAGTAAGATATGCATGTTATTTAATGAAATTTTAGCTAGTTTAGCATTCAACTTAACCTATATTTGTTAGTTTCCACTCTTTGAGCATAAAAGTCCAATTTTAGAATAAAAGAAAAAACAATGCATTGAAATAGTTGAGCAAGGAATTTTAGGACACTAGAACCTTCCTCATCACCCTTCAAAGTATAGAACTAACTCGAACAAACTAGAAAGTGATCTAGGTAATATTTTTCTTATTTAACCATATCTTAGCTTATTTTTGACCTTATTGGTACAACTGTCCTTTGTTAGCCATTTTAAGCCTAATGAGGCATGCTTAATACATGCCATATTAATTTTTCTTGTTACATTTATTTATTTTACCATATAGCCTAAAAAGCTTTTATCTTCTCTTTTAGAATTGGCTATTTTAGGATTGGATAGATTACCTTTTTTGGGTATCTTAAAGGGTGCAGTTAAAAAATGATTTTAGTATTATTGTCAAGGTTTCTTGATGAATTCAAGTAAGGAATGTAAATTGGACTTGCAAGTGCCTTTATTATCTTATACAGCTAGTAATAAAACTAGTATGAAAAAGAATAAGAAAAAGAAAAAGAAAAAAAAAGAAGAAAGTTGCAATAAAGCTAACATTAGATGGCAAATTTTAAGTGTGAGGTTTTTACAAGAGAAAAGAATGTTACTTTTTGAATGTGATTGAATTGAGAAATTTAAAGGAATTTCAGTGTTGTTTTCTCTTAAAAGTGATCAATGTTTATGAGATTAAATAATTAAGTATAGTAAATGGGTTTGTACTTAGTAGATTGAAATTTTGGAAATTTGGTTTATTTAATCATAGAGTGGCTATTCTTGTTGATTATTCTTTATCCATTCTTTGATAACCAATACATTGATCCCATTACAACCAAATTAAGACCTAAGTGATTTTATGTTTATTTTGAGTTGTTTAGTGGAGATGACCTTCATGTTTCGTTGCTAAAAGAGAGGCTTATTGTGTTTCTAGAGTTTCAAGTGCAAAACCATTTGTATACTTAGGTGTACATTAATTATAAGCTTGACTATGAATTTGCAATGGTGTTTTGATTTTTGAAAACTTTTTTTAAAATGATTTAGTCTTGTACACAAATAATGAAACTAATTCATATTATCTTGTTTGATTCTATTCTAGTTAGACTATTGTTAAATGCTTTTGTTAATTGCAAAGCATGGTTTTGAAATATGTGATTCTTAGTTGAAGTTTGATTATTTTGAGAAATTGGTTTGTTCAAATTTTCTCAAGGGTGAACAAAGACTAAGTGTGGGGTATTGGATAATTGTGAATTATACTATGTTTTTAGGTGTTTAAGTTGTTTAATTTAGTATTAATTTGGTTTATTTAATGATTAATTATTTAATTTATGTGTTTATAATTTTATTACAAGTTTTGGTGTTTTTAAGGGCTAAATTTAAGAAAAAGAAGACTTAATTGAAGAAATGCGAAGATTTGGAGCAATTTTGTAATTTTGTAGGTTAAAGGCAAGAAAACTTCATGAAAAGCAAAGAGTAAGAACTCAAAAGAGTTGTAAAACACCTCAACCAAGTTGGCAAACACCTTACGCGAGTTCCACGTCAACTCACTTGAGCTCAATTTACCTCACCCAAGCTTAAAGCCCTCTTTTGAATTTCTAAATCACCTCACCTGAGCCTTGAACACCTCTCCTGAGTTATTTTCACCACTTTTGAGTTCTATTACACCTTTATTAAGTTAAGGATTCCTAAATACAATAAAACTTTATTACAATCTGATTTAGGAAGTAACAAGGCAATCAACTTCTTCTTTTGGTAGTAAAAAATCCAAACTTGAGGGTTGGCTATTATTACAATTATTTTTAGTTTTAAACCTAGTTTTATTTAGTCACTTGTATATTAGTTTTTAGTTTAGTTTTATTATTTTCTTAGTTTACAATTCTCTTAAGGACTCAAGCTTTCTACTGGTGTTCCAAGAAGTCATCAAGAGCAAGTTTAAAATTTAATGAATATTGCATCTATTTATTTTTAGTTTTTCTTTCATTTTAATCATGTTTGATAAGTAGCTTTCTTTTCTTTTACTGGGGGAAACTTGATCCTTTATATTTTTATTGTAATGACTTAGTTTGAGCTTTAATTCAATGCAAGTTTGATAATTTCTTAGCTCTTGAGCAAATTCTTATCTTTGGTTGTTATTGAATTGATTATTAATGTATTTAATAAATGGTTGCTTATTGATTTCAAGTATGACCTATGATATGGATGTTCTTGGATTAATTTATTGGTATTGATGCATGATTATATTCTAAAATTTGGGATAATTGTGAGTTGATAAGATTGGGTTAAGACTAAGAAAAGTTGAACTAAGAATAGATTGAAGTTAAGTTTGCTTGAAAAAGAGTTTAATGGATGTTTAAGAGTTTAAAACTAGATCTTTATGCTATGTGTTAGATTATTCCTAATAAGATAATTTAATGCTTAGAATAATAGTTTGAATAAGATATCTAAATTTATTTTACTGGTTTTTCCATAATTACTTGTGTTACTTTTGATTTGAGTCGTTGCAATGGAAGTTAAGGTGGATAGTTTCTTTAGCAGAAGTACTTTAGCTATTGCTCTGTGTTTAATTTATGATATTCTAGTTTTTGTTTTTGTTTTGCTTTACTATTAATTTAGTTTATTTCTTGCTTTCACTTCAAAAACTTGAGAAATAATCTCATATTAATTCAATTCAAACATATATATTTTGCTTAGCAATCCATGTTCCTTTCGATTTGATATTTGGGATCTTAATTTTATTTTTCTATATTACTGGTCAATCTAGTACACTTGCTAGACACTGATCACGATAGACTGCAGGGAGGAGAGGAAAGAAGTTAGGGTTTAGGAGGATTGAAAGAAAGCTTTACGAGATGATAAATTTTTAATGGATTTGAAATTGAAAGAGAAAGTAGAAGATTTAGAAAGAGGGAGAGACGCATTAGGAGAAGAATAAAAAGAAAATGATGATGAATTAAATTAAGGGTTAATGGAGATAGAGAAGAAAGAAAAGCATATTAAGGGCGCTCACTCTTGAGTTAAACTTCTTTCAACTTCGATTTTGATCCCAGGTGTAAAAAGAGATCTATTTATCTTTTTCATAAAATAATTAAAATGTTAATTTGGAGTCAAAATAAATTCTTACTTTTGGCACTATTTTCAAAATAAATTCCTACTTTTGGTGCTATTTTGTTGAATATTAGCAATCAGAATTCTGCATCTTTAGCCACCGAATTTGATACTTTAGTTAAATAATAATAGAATTTGATATTTAATGACCAAAATAAATGTCCTTCACTGTTAGTATATTTTAGCGACCAGATTTTTACCCCTTTGCTAAATTTTGGTGGTTAATAGTCATTTCTCTTGTAGTGTTTGATGTATGAATGATTTAAGTTCAATTAGATGCTTAACTTGTTATGTATGCTTGATCACCATATATAATGTGTTAATCAGTTTGCTCACAATGAGAATTGGGGCATTTTGGTGGAAAAGCAATTGAATTTACTTAAAGTCTAGAAATCACTTAGGAGACAGGGATTTCACTTTAAGATGTCAAAGAATAGGCATAGAATTTCATAGTTTTCATCTACATCCACATTGACATGAGAGTGCTTATGGACTCTAGATAGAAATGCCCTTATTTGACTATGAGAGTTACATGTGTAAGTGTTTTATTGAATCTTTTTTTGATCATTTATGACTTGTAATTCAAATATCTTATTTGATTATTTGGTAGTACAATTTTAGATCAGATTATTAGTTTAACTTAGTAAAAACTTTAGTATAAACAAATTCACTTAAAGTTATTATTGTCCATCCATCTTTATATCTACTCGGTTAATAGAAATTAATTCTTATATATATCGATTCCAAGAGTTCGACATCCTACTCACTCTATTTAAGTCGTAGAGAGTAAGGTAATAAAATTTGCACCCCTTTCCTAGCCACTCCTTATCCTAGCCAGGTCAACAGCTACCGGTCTGATGATGAAAATTTTCAAGTGACCCGGCTGAGACACATTCTAGCTTAGCCAGGTTGTTCTTTAAATTTTTGTCTTTAAACCTATATAAATAACACAAATCAACTTCAAACTTCACCATGTTAAAACACTCACAATTTAAACATAAAACTCAAAAAAATAACCTTAAATGGAATATAAAACACACTAAAAACATATAAAAACATGGGTTTAATTTTGAAATATGAAATACCCCATACTTAGCTTTTGCTCGCTTTTGAGCAAAGTTGAACAATCCACATTTCCAAAATTCTCAAACTCTAATTCTAGAATCATGCAATTCAAAACTGAGATTAATAATTAGCAACACCACTTGAGGATACCCTAACCAAGAAAGATTCAAACAAGAGGATACTTGAATTTTTTTTTATGTGTGTGAAAGACCAAAACATTTTAATCATTTTTAAAACAAAAACTTCAATACAAGCTAGTAACCTAAGAAGAATTAGTGTAAATCAAAAAACATATGCAGTTTCGCACTTAAAACTCAAGAGATGCCATAAGCCTTTCCTTTAGCACTGAAGCTACTAAGGTCATCTTCGCTAAACAACTCAAAACAATGATAGATCATTAGGTTTTTATATTGGTTATAACATTAGTTAAGGTAAAAGGTAATCAAGAAAGGTTAAGGATAAGCAAGATAAGAATAGTCACCCTATACTTGAATATAACAAAATCCACCTACTAATAAAGTTGTACCCACAATATTGTAACCAAAGTTTTCATAATTTGATTAATTAGGAATGTAGAACAATAAAGCACAAAAGAGAAAGGTTTTTTGGTATTTTCTTTTTCATTTCACAAACTTAATCAATTTGAGAGTTTATCACATTTTTCCTTTATATTGAAAGTTCCCCACACTTAGAAATTGCTATATAACACTAGCTAACAAAATCACAATTTATTTTCTCTTCTTTTTTATAATGAACTAATAGCTAGCTCTTTTTCTTAAAATAATTAGTAAGGGGCACTAAACAATTCAAATTCAAAACAATACTACATTCCTATATTTACAATATAAACTTGACAACATCCCTATTTTTAGACTCCTAAGTTCATGCTACACCTATTATATACCCTTTTAAATGATAATCAATTCCATTCCTAAAATGATTGATTCTTAAAAGGGAGAGAGAAAGGCTTTTAGGCTATAGGTATTAAGATGAGTGCATAACAAAAGTTAATGATAGCATGCATTAAGTAGGCTAAATAAGGCTTAAATGGGCTAACAAGGGATACAATGTACAAAGGTTATGATAAAAGTCTTTCAAAGTGATTGAGCAAGAAAAACTTCCTAAACTATATCCTATACTTATTTAAGTTGTTCTATTCCTTTGAAGGTGATAAGGAAGGTTCTAGCGCTCTAAAATTAATAACTTGACTACTTTCATACACCGGTTTTTCTTGAATTTAAAAGAAAAGTTCTTTTGTGTACAAAATTGGAAACTAACAAATATACTCAAGTTGAACACTAAATTGGCTAAAATTACATCAAACAACATAAATGTCCTAGTGCTAACTAAAATTTTGAACACTACATGATTCTAAGTTGAAGTTTAAAAAGTTCAAAATTCATAAATAAATTAAGGCAAACTAAACAAAATGAATACCACATAATCTACTAATTACACCTTACACAACTAACACATAAACTATAAACCAAACTAAAGAAACTAAATTAGAAAGCAAAAAAAAGTCTAAATAAAATAAAATTAGAAATAGAAATGCAAAACATAAAGATAATGAACTTAATTAAGCATAAATAAAACAAAGTATTATATAATTTAAGGAAATTAAATTACTACAATTAAACATCAAATACAAAAAAAAAAGAAATAAAATAACATAAATAAAAACAAAAGAAAAAAATAATGACAATTCATAAGAGAAATAGAGTTAGAATAGTTTGTCCAAACTTTCTAAAATCAATTATCAATTAAGCTCAATTAGGCTTAATCCCTCTCTTTAAGTCTTGTTATCCTCAATAAGAAAGTATTAGTCTCAGCTCATTGAGTTGGTGGTAAAGGTGGTGGGAACCACTCCTAAAAGCATTTGAAGAAATGCTCTTGAGTACTAGCCATTCTTTCTTAGTTGAAAAGAAGGACATAAATGCTTTGCTGCAGTTTATCGATCTGCCCCTCTTAGATGTCTAAGCATACTTGAACTTTATTGATGGAATCCAACATCTATGGTGTTAGATATGGAACAAGGGTTGGTGGAGGAGCATTCTTCGGCTACCCCTCCTCCTCCTCATTATATATGTCAGCTGGTGTATTTAGGGTAATTGAGTATGGCCTTTAGTCATCTTAAAATTATACTCCTCGCTTATTGTCCATCGTCAATTAAAACCTTGATTATCCTTTAGGATTTTCCTGTTTTTAAACATTTTGTAGTCTAAATGTGCCATGGCACCAAGTGAGGAACCAAATGACTCATGATGTATAGCTTTTGCTAGCACTATAATGATGCCTCCCAAAGAAATCTTTCTTGATATGCCCGACCACTGTAGGAGGTCTTCAATCTTCTTTATAGATAATAGGCTCCATTTAGCCTAATTCCTTCAACCACACACCTAAGAATGAACACCTCTAAAGAATTAACATTATCGACACCCTCGATGTGGCGATAGAAAGATAAGGTGAGGAATCTATGAAGGATTTAATAAGCATGGTTTTTAAGATGATGAGCCTTAGTTTGCTTGGCATATATAAGGTAGGCTCAACTTTATCTTTAACCACTACCCCATTTTCACTATAAGAAAATCTTGAAATAGCAACTAAAAAATAGCAATGGAATTTATTTTGTTGCTAATTTAGCAACGGAAATACAATTCCGTTGCTATTTAGCAATGGAATATAGTTTCCGTTGCTAAAATTGGTTAAATTTTATAAAATTAGCAACCGAACAAAATTTGGTTAGCTTTCATTGCTAAAAGTGGAGGGAATTTATGGCGCCATTATTTAGTAATGAAAATTAGCAATGGAATTTGTATTCCGTTGCTAATTAAGGCGGCAAAAAATGGCAAATAAAATTAGGGACGGAAAATAGCAACAGAATTTAAATTTTGTTGCTAATTTAACAACTGAAATTGAATTTCGTTGCTATTTAGTAATGGAATTTAAATTTCGTTGCTAAAATAGCAACAAAATTCAATTTCGGTTGCTAAATTAGTAACGAAAAAAATTTCGTTGCTAAAATTTCACTTTTAATAAAAAATAGCAACGAAAATTTGTTTCGGTTGCTAAAATAGCAACGAAAATGAAATTTCATTGTTAAATAGCAACCGAATTTAATTCGGTTCCAAAAATAGCAACGGAATAATGATTCCGTTGCTAAATTAGGGCATTTAAGTACTTTTACCTTTGTTAGAACTATAAATTGGGAAAACCCTAGATTTTCATCTTTTCCCTCACACACCATCGTTCCTCTTTCTGTCTCTCTAACGAAGCAGTCGACGGCAAACATCTCCTCCCTTACACACCGCCGCCCCTCTTTCTCTCTCTCTAGCAAAGAAGTCATCGGCAGACTCATCTCCTCCCTTACAGATGGCGTCGACTTGCTGCAACTCGCCACAGACGGGCTATTTCGGGTACGATTCTTCCATTTTTTTTGAAGGCATTAGATTGCTTATGGGAATTTTTTGATGATAACTATGGTTTATGTAGTCTAAACTATATGTATCTCACTCGATTGATGTGCTTAACACTCTTCGTTTTCTACTTTCTAAGAGCTATCCAAGGAAAACGTGATAGGTGTTTTTCTTGCAAAGATTTTTATTTTTTTCTATTTTTGAAGCTATAAAATAAAATATTTTTGTTTGAAACTTTTGATTCTACAACGTGAATCATATTTATTTATTTATTTATTTTTGCCTCTTATGAACAACCCATATGTTTGGAATTTTTCGTTTCTTTTTTTCTTATTCGTTTGTGAAACTCCATGTGGATGATTTTATCACGTTGCTACTTTGCTATTATCAGGTTTATGAATGTTCATTTTCTTTGTTTAGTGCTTACCAACAAATATAAATTTTTATGTATATTAATTAATGTATCAAAGAAATAATATACTTCAAGGAAATAAATGGAATTTATGTCGAGCAAAAATATTATATCTGTATTGTAAATATCTAATTTTGTTCGGTTCATGCAATTTTATTCATATTCATAGTTAATTATATAATACTGTGTTAGAAATAAATATGATTAAAATGAAAAAATGGGCCCACTAAACAGTGAAATTAATGTAAAAAACAGAATTATTGGTCTATGCATTGGCTTTTTGGAATGCACATCAACAAAATTTATGATTTTTCTTTTCTTATTTTCTTAATATATATGTAACATAAACAAATAAAACATCAACTAGCAGAACAAAAATGGCATTTTGTTCTCTTAATTAATGATTTTTTTATTATCTTACAAACATAATTATTTCTTTTTCTTATTGCCTTTGGAAGTGTGTTCATGTATCAACAAAAACATGTGATTTCTGGACTTTTTAGAAAAAGAATGTTTAGTGATTGAATGATTCTTATTAAAATATCTATGCAGTTGGGCAAGACCAAAGCATTATATTAGGTTCAAGAGCTCTCCTTTTTTTTTTCTCAAAACATTTCTTGGTTTGTTTTATCCATTTTAGCTACTTTAGGTATATATCTTTACTGTTCAATTCTAATTTTTACGTTGTTTAACCTTAATTTTTTCCATTGTTCTTCTTGTGAATCTGATGTGGGTTCGAAATTGAAGGCAATTGACTTGTAAATTTTGAGTTTTAGATAGAATAGAGGCATATGATTGATAAACTTGCTATTAAAAGTTTAGTTTATATTCATGTACATCACTTGTTTGTTCATTTGCTTTAGTGAAAATTTTGTATTAGTTTGCATATTTTTAATGTATGTTATTCAACATTCTCGCAAGGTAATTCCTCTTTAAATTGTGAATGTAAGCTGTGCAATTAAGTGAAAATCTTGTTAGTGTGACTTGATTGCTAAACCAATATGGAATTCACTCATTCTTATGGGCATCATTATTGGATTAATAGTTGCTGCCAGTGATAGCTTCTTTCTTTTAGTACTTAAATTTACTTAACAATGTAAATATGATTTATTTGTTTTATACAGTTTTTTATTTAAATTCAATGTATATAAAAGTAAATGTCTAGTAATTTAATATAATGCAATAATATGCTTTTTATAAATTTTTTTACTATATTTATTTGGATATAGATGGTGATGATGGGCATCCACATCTATAGAAGTGTGATATAATATTCGATGTCTTGATTAGGAGCCTCTTAATTAGTGTATTACTAATGCAAGTCACCTAATTTATTAGGCTACCAGAAATTGATTTTTCTTATTTCAGTTTCTTCTAATTTATAAGTTTGTTTCTAATTGTTTAAAATTTATGATTTAAATTAGAGCTCTCCATCTCTTGAACATGGCTCAAATCTGAAGATTTTCGCTTATTAACTTATCAGGTGAAGTCTTCCTTTCTTCTTTCTACTTTTAATGTTGTTTAGATTTTCATTTCGTCTGTGTTGTTGCAAAGAAATAAAACCTTACACAAGAGCTCTTACTTCATTGAATTGTATAAATGTAAGAGTTTCTTACTCCTTCAAGTTCCCCATCTTTAGAAATGTTATTCAAATTATTTGAAGATTTAGTAACAAAGGCAATATGCATTAACATCATGTAATTCAAATTTAGTAACTTAATTTCTAAGCTATATTTTGTCCTAGTCAAGTCTCACGAGTCTAGTACAACAATGATTCATAATCTTTATTATCAAACCAAATCCATCATATGCATTTATCAATTAATGATTCACTTTTTAGACAAAGAAGACTCATTTGTATTTTTCCTTTCAAGAAAAGAAATCTCAATAATGTAATGATACATTATCTCACTTTATTAGAATTTTCGTTGTTTCATTCAATATTACAATTAGTTGTTTTTGTTAGAGGCAAATGCCACAGAAATAGTCTTGAGAAATTAAAGAAGGAATTAGAAAAAGCTTAGTATATATCAGAATTAGGAAAGAAAATGAGAAGCTATGTTTAGTTAAGCTCAGGAAAGAAGAAAATAGAGATTGGATTAGAACATGAATTTATTGATTTGAAATTAAGCATTACACGCACTACTTACATTTTGACACCTAATTTATGTAAATCCTGACTACTTTTTTGGCTCAATTATTACAAAACCATTCTTATTATTAATTGAAGATCGATCATGTCCTGTGCCTTACCCAATTTCAAGTCTCAACTACTTTAGATATAGTTGTAGCTTTGCTTGTATACAATAAGGGAACATTGATGATACATGCATTGCCATTAGTCAAATATCTAATCTTCATGCTTGCTAGGAAAATATTGTATTCTAGCTTGTATAGCTTTCATATGTTATTATTAGGCAAATCATTCACTTGTGAGATAGGCATTCCGAGTACGTCCTTCTGCTGAGTAATGGGAACCAAATTAATATAAGACAAGCTTAATGATTATTAGTAGATTGACAAATTGTTGAATGAAATGAGTTAATATTTCTGAAAAGTATTGGCTTTATATGGTTCCATATATTTCATTTTATTTAAGTTCTAAAATTTTCAGCTTTAGTCCTTTTTATTTTAATATTTAAACATAAATGAGAGATTACAAAGATGAAGAGGAAGTCATATGCAACAGAGTTCTTGTGGATAGTTTTGCCATATTTGCATTTATGTTTTTTGAACTTGTGCTAAAGAGTTCTTGTATTGTCTATTTATAGTTTAGGTTTTAACAGCTGCAATAAACAATAAAATTGTTGGTGCTGGGAGTGGAAATTGATTGATTAGGAAAAAACACTATTGATCTCCTAAGTTTGACAATTGGACTTTAGGTTTATCCTTCCTGGTTACAAATTTTTGTAAGCAATCATAAAGGATATTGATTGTTTGTTTCATGTTCCAGCATCGCTTTCTCTTTGACTAAGATGATGTTTATTGAATGAACAAGTTTCCAATCTTTGGATCATTTTTGATATGATTGTTAATTAATGACAGCTTATGGTCTTCAATTGCTGCTTTAGTTATATATTATTATTTCTATTCTATTTTTTTTGTACTTCCATCCTTTCTTTTTCTTTGCTTTTTTTGATTTTTTTTGGATAATTATAGCATTTGGTTGCTAGAAATATGTGGGGAAATAATAAGAGGAAAATCCTATGTTCAATCTTATGTTTTATATCTGTTATAAATTTATAAGTGAGGACCATATGGCCTTATATGTTGCTTCTTGACTTGCGAAATAATATAATGCAACTTAAGTGTCATTACCTGTGATGTTTTGTTTCTGAAGGCATCAATATTATCAATTTTTGACTTCTTACTCTTGTAGTTACCAGCTACCATTGTAACAAGTATGAAAAATTATGGACAGATGTTTGCTGTATATGATCATTTTGTCTTGAATGTTAATATCTTGCTCAAGCTCACGTCTATGTGTATCCTTTTCTATTTGTTGTCTAAATTTAAAATTCATAAAAAATTGAAATATTTACATATGAGGGTAATAGATTGTTTAGACTTGTTTATGTGAAATTCACTCTGATTTGTTGAAGTGTCAACAATATATGTATTATTGCATAACATAATGGGTAAGGACGTCTATAATGAATCCAAATAATGAATTTGTGGAAATTTTATCTGGAAATGATGAGAAATCCATAGATGGACAGAATTCTGAAGATGAGTCTGACTTTAATTTCGAATATTCAGAAACAGAGGATGATTTTGATGTGCAATTAAGTGATGAGAGCGATTAAATTGTGTATGTTTTATTATCTCAAAACCAAAATGTGTTATTATTGCAATGATGTACTAATGTTACATATTCTTTAATATAATTATATAATTCGATTTGAAGAAGTATATTCAATTTCTTTGAATTTCAGGTTTAAATTATGCCACCCAAAAGAAGAAAGTCATTGCTACCACCAAGATTCAGACTAACATCTAATGGAGACAACAGTGGACAAGTCCACCCATCTCAGGTTGTAGGGTCTGTAGGTTTAGGTGTGTCATGTCCATATCCTAACTAGCAATATGAGGCATCACCTTCACCAATAACAAACCGCGATCACTCTTCTAATCAACCAAGTGATTCAGCATCCAACAACCCAAACCCTGAATCTATGCCTACACAAGTACCAGGTTTCGATATTGAGGATGAAGGACTCCAGCCTGGTGTAAAGGGAGTTGATGGAAGAATTTACATTAAGATTATCAATGATATGTGAGTTTAATTATAAAAAAATTTGTATTGCAAGATTAAAACATAAAATTATACTAATAGTATGGATATCTAATTTGATATTGATTTTGTTCATATTAACAGGTTTATTCCATCAGGTATTTGCTCAAGAAAAATTAGATCCACATTCAAGGAGAAGATAGAAATTGAGGGTTATGTTTGGAAAAATCTTTCTCTACAAACAAAGGATTTTTATTATCAGGAGTTTGAGGTACAAAAAATAAATAACATTATTTGTTTTAAAATAATTAGCTTCATACATTAATGCATTATCTATTGTACTTTGCAATATTTATGTTATTTTTTTTAGAAAGAATTTTTTTGGGATTCAAAATTTAATGATGTCATTTATGGAGTTTGGGAAAAGCGGGCCCGCCAATGATATAAAGAATTTCTATGTAATTTACACAAGGGTGGTCAATGACCTAATTTTATTTTTGAAGAAATATGGAATCGTTGGCAGCAATACTGGGCAACACCCGAAGCAATTGCCAGTTCAGATAAGAATTCTTCAAATAGGCGGGGAGGCTCAGATGGTGAGGTCTAGCCATGCACACTAGAGGAACTTTGAGCCATCACGAGCATGTGGCTAAACTGGTAAGTATCTGACTTTTATGCTTACATTTTATTCTATAAATGTATAATTATTGGATGGCTGAATGTGCTATTTTGTTTTCCACTATTGCTCAGCTCTATTGGATGGATGAATGTGGCTGGTTTGTTACTCATTTTAGCTACTAAATGCAAATTGAAGCTGCTGAATTTAGAAAATAGATAAAATTCCCTACTATGCTTTTCTAACTTTGATTGACCTAGAACTTGAAAGGACAAAATTTGTTTTCGTTTGAGGTTTAGAGGTTAGAACTCAAGTACTGCATAGTTGACCATTTACTAATTACAAGTTTTCCAAACAAGAGGATTTGGCCAAATAGATATGCTTTGAGTTGAATCCTTTTCATTTTAACATGCAAACTTTAGTCTGCTGGTATTGAGATTAAAATTATTCATGGAAAAAAATCCTTTTAGATGCCGTTGTTGAAGATAGTTTGGAAGCTCCATTGATGATCTACTTATTATTTTTTCCACTTCTTTAAGTTGACCCTTGTTACTACACTGAGTGTGCTTTATGGCTTATTTTATTTACTTTGGAGGTTGAGCCTTGTTGCTTTGGAGAATGTCCTCGAGAGGTTACAGGCTTAAGCTATAGAATAACCCCTCCTTGCCTGCAAGGTGAAGTTCTTCACAAATAATGTTAAACTACCACTTGGACCTGGCGAAAAATGCAGGATTTACTTGCTTTTAATTTCTTGGAAAACCTGAGCATTTTAGAAATTTACTTGTTGGGTCATTGGTGATAAAATATTTTCCACAGGAACTTATATGGGGTCTTGATTAGATGTTAGTCACCTGTTGGCTTATTGAAATGAAATACGCTTCACGTGTTTATGTATCCAGTAGGACACTATTTCTTTTATGGTGTGTTTTTTTAGAAGATAAATTAATCTCTTATATGTGTTTGTTTTTGTCCTTCATATGCCTTTCGTTTAAATTGTTTCTTTTTGTGTTCTTTCAAAACTCAAGTTATTGCTGTAGTAAAAGGCTAATTTTCCTACACCTTTGAGCTACAATCTGTTTCTTGCTTGTAAATTTGAATGCTACATTCTTGCTACGAGAAACTCAATAACACTCATGATGAGCTGAAATGGTAAAAAAACCTATTGATTTACCTTCATGTGTTCTTCTTTTAGTTGAAGGAGGGATGTTCTCCTTGTTGTCATTTTCACTTAAATTCTTATATAGATTACTCTTTATTCTATTTTTTAGTTGTAATTGTGAAATTTTTTCCCCTTATTGTAGAATGAACAGTGGTATTTTGACTATTATTTCTTATTGCTTGTTATACAGGAAATAACTATGGGTAGAAAGCCTACATATCCTGAAGTTTTTATGCACACTCACACAAAAAAAGCATGATGGTTAGACATTGGTCAATACCGTTGTAGACAACTCAATGTATGTTAAATTTATACATCAATATTAATTATTTTATAAAAATATATCTAATTAATTTTAATTATTGTAATGATAGGAGCAAATACAAGAGACCCTCATTCAACAGCGGCAGAGCTTTGAAAGTGTTGATGAGAGTTAGATTTTTCTTCAAGTAGTTGGTGGTAAGAATAACCGTGGGAGGATTTTTGGTTTAGGTTCAATTGCAAATACTTCACATTCGAATTTCTCTACATCATCTATAGCTAATTGTAGTAAGCGATGCAGATCTTCTCAGAAAGTCGTTCAGCTAGAGACCGCACTCACCATTTTGATGGATACAGTAACCCAACTAAAGAATCGAGTAGAAGATTTGGAAACCAGGGGTGCCCAATAGTCAAATCGTTCTCCTTCACCGCCACCAGCTACATAGCTTAGACTTTTATTTTTAGATTGTTATTGATACTGATTTTATGCTGTTTTTATTATGGTCTCCTTCACCTCCACCAGCTACATAACTTAGACTTTTATTCTTAGATTGTTATTGATACTGATTTTATGCTGTTTTTATTATGGTTTTCATAGTATTTTACTTTACAGTAATATAATATATTTTTAGGATTTTAATTTTTGTGCATTACAATTTTACTATTATATTATCAATAACAATATTTTCTTTTCATAATGAATTTGAATTATATTTATTTATAAATAAATAATTTGATTTAACTAAAATATTATGCCAATCTAACAAAACTAGCATAATTTTACAATTTATAGCTAAAGTGAAATTTTATTTGGCAACCGAATTCATATTCCTTTGCTAAATTTAGCAAAGGAATATGAATTCGGTTGCTAAATTTACCTACCAAACAAACATTCCGTTGCTAAATTTAGCAACGGAATTACAATTCGGTTGCTAAATTTACCTACCGAACAAACATTCCGTTGCTAAATTTAGCAGCAGAATTACAATTCGGTTGCTAAATTTACCAACCGAATTCATATTCCGTTGCTAAATTTAGCAACGAAATTTAAATTCGGTTGGTAATGTTGACCAATTAACCAAAAATGTACATTGGTTAGATATAGCAACGGAATTTAGATTCCGTTGCTAATAAAAATTAGCAACCAAAAATAGCAACGGATATTCGGTTTGTATTTTTAGCAACCGAATATATTTTCTTTGCTAATTTCCATTGCTAAATTACCAACTGCCAAAATTGCAACTGAATTTTCTGTTGCTATTTTTGATTGCTAATTTTGATTACTAACGGAAATTCACCAAATTCGATTGCTAATTTCCGTTGCTATTTCCAAATTTTTTTGTAGTGTTTGCTAGGGTGTGGCATCAGGGAGTTCCGATACACCACTATAAGGGAAGCCCAAGTACTCTATGAATTCTTTAAATGTGATCTTATACTTCTTTCATTGTAGCTTAAATCACCTAATCAAATTCCAAGGTGCACTGAAAGGTAGTAAAAAAATCCCTAGTAATCTCTAGGTGAACTTCCTCCCTTTTATTGAAAAAATCTATCCATCCTATGTTCTGAATCAACCTATTTACCTCCTTCTGCATATTTCCATCCATAATTGCTAGATAGACGTCACTTAAGTAGACTTGATTCACATAATCAACTTTCAAAAAATACTTGTACATTTTGTATAAAGAGGGTTCATATGGCTTGGCCTCTGAAAACCTGAAGAGCTAGAGCCCATCTCAATGCATGCATACTTGGGACCCATTGTAAAATAGATAAAAAAATTATGTAAATACTAAAACAAGCCCCAATCAAAATGACAAACAGAAAAATGAAAGCACTATGTCTGCCAACAAAATGATGATGTCAATATGGAGGTAGAAAATCTTGGATAAATGCCAATATAACACCAAAATAAAGTTTTAGTGTAAGAGCCAAGAATAAACACATAGGGTGTATCACAATACGAAGAATAGCAAAATTGAAATGAGGCATAGGTTCAAACATCGAAAAAGGATAGAAAGGTAAGTATTCTTATGGAAATATTAAATCATTGCATTTCACAAAAAAAAACCAATTAAATTTGTCTCAACATAAAAAATCGAAAATCGAATAGGGCAATATACATAATTAAGTCAGATAATTTAAGGACAAGATGCAAAAATCTATTGCTAAATGTCTTTGTGGCATTTTATCGAACATTTGGTGTGCATGATGGATAATGCCCATATTCATTCCAATTGACACAATCAACATGCCTGAATAACAACAACCAAAATAGGAATAAATAAATCATTAACATACTCTATCAATATCTCAAATCATAAAAAAATGAAAAGAAAACATGCCATATTTTACCCTAGTTACTCAAAAACATCATAAATCAAAAGACAAATTAAATAAAAAATCATGCACTAAAGATGGAAAAGAGAAGACAAAACATATAAATTTAAGAGAAAGAGAATAAAGCTTACTTAGGTGATGTATACAGGAGAGGAGAGGAATTCAGAGTAAGATGAATTCAAAAATTGAGAGAAATTAGGGAAATGAGGAAAGATCACAAAAGAAACGAAGGGATTTAATCTATATAAGTGACCTGGGTGAGACACCTAAATTCCTTAGGACTTATAGTTGCAAAGTAACCTGACCAAGACATCGAGTGTCCTAGTCAGGTTAATGTACTTTGTTTGAAATTTTATCAAGTGACCCAGCCGAGACACTTATGTCCTAGCCGGATTGATTTTCACTCAAAAACATAAAATGATACATGTGTTCACCGATTTGCTACTCAAATCAAATCTCATGTTTTCATTATAAAATTATGCACTATAGCATAATAGAACTTATGAATTGTACCATAAAAACACTTTGAGCCTAAATATACCAAAAGTACCAAATGAGCAAAAAAATTTGGATTGGTTCTCATTTTAAGTCCCCCATTTTCGCTATATAATAAAACACACTAACACCTTTAAACTTGTGAATTACTTTACAAAGACACATTGAACCTACCAACACATAGAAATATAAATTGATCTAAATATGTCTACAAAAATCAAACCAAAAAAAGGATAGAAAGAATAGCTCTAAATTTTTGAAGTCTTCAGCTAGACTTGTGGAATTGCCTTACTTGTTAAGAAGAACAAGGTTGCCTCGGCAACCTTAACCTATGAAACATTATAAAGCTTAAGATGGTGCCCATTCACCTTACACTCCTAACCATCCTTTAAACTTCTCACCATCTCTATTCCAAAATCGGTACTATTGACCACTTCATAAGGTCCAAACAATCTAGACTTTAACTTTCTAGGTAATAAATGCAAGCAACCATTATAGAGTAGTAGTAACATGACCAGGATAAATCTTTTTGAACCAACTTCTTATCATGCCAACATTTGGTCTTTTCCTTGTACGCTTCAACATTATTGTACAACCAAAGTCAAAACTCATTAAGTTTATTAAGCTATAAAAGTCTTTTCTCATATGCACTTCTCAAATCAAAATTAAGAAACTTTGTAGCCCAATATGCTTTATGTTCAAGTTTAACCGATAAGTGACATAACTTCCTAAAAACAAGCCTAAATAGGGATATACCAACCGAAGTTTTAAATGCAGTCCGATATGCCTATAGAGCATCATTAAATCTCTATGACCAATCTTTTCTAAAGTTATTAACAGTCTTCTCAAGGATGGATTTAAATTACCTATTAGAGAGCTCAACTTGCATATTTGCTCGAGGGTGATATAGGGTTATGATCTTATGCTAACACCATATTTACTAAATAATATTTAAAATTAATGGTTGACAAAATGTTTACCACCATCACTAATAACAACCCTAGATGCTCCAAACTGAGTAAAAATATTCTTCATAAGGAATTCTAACATAACTCGTGCATCACATGTCCTAGTAGCTATGGCCTTTATGTATTTGCTGACATAATCTACTGTTACTAGAACATACTCAAATTTGTAAGAATATAAAAATTGCTACATAAAGTAAATTCCCCAGACATCAAAAATTTCTATCTCTAATACATTGTTGAAAGGCATTTCATCACGCTTAGAGGTGTTGCCAATGCATTGGCACCTATCGCAAATAGATACAAATGATTTGACATTATGAAAGAGAGAAAGCCAAAAGAAACCTAAATATAAAATTTTTGCAACTATTCAATTTGATCCATGATGGCCTCCTGCTTCTCCTCTATGGCATGACTTCATAATGTAAAATTGCTCCTCTTTAGGAATGCAACATCTTAGAATTTGATCCAAACATAACTTGAACCAATACGGATCATCCTATAAATAGTGTTTTGTATCTGCTTTGAGATTTTTCTTTTACTACCTAATGTGATGCAATATAGCAGTCATTTTGACTATTTATGTTTCATTTTGTTAGTTTTATATATGTGTTTTGTTAATTATATTATGTTATGTTTTACTTTTTTATGGTTTTTTTTTTAATTTTTGTAGCCTTTTTGTATCCAATTGTGTGATTTGAATTACAAATGGGGGCTTTAGGTTAAAGAATTGAAGGAAAAATAACATAAAAAAAGGAATAGAGCTTGTGCTGACTTATTGCCAGGGCTGGATATGCCGACTTATGCCATGCTAAATTGAGTCATAACCAAGTAGGAAGTGTGTTGACTCATTATAAAGCCAGCCAGTGATGACTCACCTAACTTGACACAAGTGTTCGGAGTCATGACCAATACCAAACATCACAACCATTTGAAGCACCCCTTCATTTTTACACCCCTTACCAAAAGGCATCATTTAGGACACCTTGAAGCTTATAAATATATGATGTTAACCACATTTTAGGCATGGAAAAACCACCAATTAAATACAAATTCAATTTAAAAGATTATAAGGAAAAAAACATACACCAAGGAAGAGAAAAGATTCAAATAGGTCATTCAACATTCAAAGACTTTTCTGAAGAAGCATTGAGGAGTCATCAATCATTTTTTTCTCTTTCTCTTTAGAATATTTTGTTTGATGCTAGTTCTTTGTATTTTGTTTGTCTTAAAAACTATGTGTTTAGGCTAAGTTTGTTAATTAGAATTACAAGTATGATTGATCTTTTATAGTAATATTTTTATTTCACTACAAGAAAAATGCCCTTTAACGAAGGGAAATCCAGTTGGTAAAAGTTAAAATTCAGTCATTAAAGACCTATAGCGACTAGAAATTACGATCGTTAAAAGGCCCGAGGTTAAAGGTATACAAGACTGGATTTTTTTATCCGATCATTAATGTGTATAATGACCGGATGATATCCGATCATTGAACCTTGATTTTTAGCGATCAAATTTATCCCTTCGTTGATGCTTTCACTTTCAACAAAGGGAAATTTTGATCGTTGATAGAATTAACAACCGTTTTTATTCCAATCATTAAAGTATATTTCGATCATTAAAAGAATCCACGACTAGTAACATTCCGATCATTAATGTATATTCCGGTCGTTAAAGTCATTAACGACCGTAATATTTCCAATTTTAAATACTAAATTTTCCCTCAATGAAGGGATTTTGATATTTAAAGATACATTCTTGTAACAAAATTTTTCTTCGTTGAAAGTAAATTCGATCAATAATATGAAATTTTCAAAATATCTAAAATATTTATTTGAGCAATATGTGTACGAATAATTGAAATATTTTCTAAACAAATTCATATACACAAAATTGTCAATAATATCATACTTTCATTTAAATTTTGTAATTAATTATAAATAATAAATGTCATCTAGAAAATAGCATTGTATTGTTATTATTTACATAGGCCCATCATTTGATAAACACAATACAGACCATTAGCACGTTGAAGTAGACTTGCTGAAAGTCAGTCTATCAGCCAAAAATACAACGGCAGCATCTGATACAATTTAGAGTGCATGCAGCAGGGCCTTTACCTACCTAAAGTACTAAATTGTAGCAGCAAAGAAAAAGATAATAGAAAAAAAATGAAGTATAAATAGCACACAGTAGATAACATATAACAGATAGTAAATGCACATATACCTAATACGTTTGTGATGCTAGAAGTTTATTTAAGCAAATTGCACATTTAGTTATGAATGAAGGAGGGAGTAGTTGTTATTGATGGCCTTTATACCATGATCTAATACATTTGCTAGGAAAAATAAGTGTTTAAATGCAATACACAATGAATGTTACATTAGATAATGGCCATTAAATAATTATATAGTTATTAAAAATGCTAATAGAACCTACCCTGTAAAATTATAGTAAAATATTTGAAAAAGACCATCCCATATACACCAAAAAAAATTACAAAGATGGAGAATTGATGCACAAGGGAAGAATAGGACATGTGATTAAAGAGCAAAATGCTTACTATGCTTTTGAACCGTTTACTGAATTCTGCATCCTTCTTGTCCTTATTCTCCTTTAAAATCTGCATCCAAAGATATTACGAGGTTTTATGATAAGAGAAATAGTCATGTACTCATTTTTAACCACTTAGTAATCTGATTATATGTAATTTGATTTCCTAAAAGTCATATGCATGAGACATGTGAGAAGAAAAATAACTGCTGAAACATAGCAATTAATCATGTACTTTTTCCAGGAAATTAAAAAAGAGATGAACCTATGAAAGAACTTGTGAATTTGCTAAAGTATTGGCATTGAATTCTTTGTTATCCTCTTGGGAAAATATTTGATTAGAGCTCATGACACTTTTTCAGGTATTTTCATCAATATAGGCTTCTTCACATGGCCACATTTTATTCTCGCCTTTTTCTTTCTTTGCTGGTAGCTTCTTAGAACATGCTTTGCATTTTTCACACTCCAATTTTGCAAGTTGATGGCTGGTGCCCAATAACAAATTCAGCTAGTGTTGCAGAAGAAGAATAGTCTTTTGCATCTTTACATTTTTTGATATCTGATTATAGCGATCATATGTTAAATAAAAATACATCTCTATATAAATCTCACCTTGAGCAAGAGATCACAAGATTCTGGAATAGTACCTTTATTTGCAATTACTCTTGAAGTATTCTGTTATCTGCTGACTTAATTTGGAACACCCATCAAACAATGAAGTGAGATATTTAGTAAAAGATTTCAGCATCTCAAGGAATGATCCTCATTCCTAACACAAGCAGATAGTAAAACAAACCTCAAGTTCAAAAGTTCTTTCATTTAGCTGAGTTGTGAGCTTGGATAGAGCCTACATCAAGAAGTAACAGTTGCATAAGAATACAAGGTATTCATCAAAGATGCACCACTTGGCATGAGTGTCGTATTTCTAACCTTTGTTTCTCCCATATTCTAAATAATGTCCAAGTTATGAACTTGCACTTCATTTGTTTGTTAACAACTTCGTGTTATAATTTTGACAATTATGCTTCATAATTTTTCTTAACAACACCAATATTTTTTTATTTATTGGATTTAGTTTCTCATATTTCCCCTAGATCTATCAAGTCTGGATTGGTACATTAGAGCATACCAGAAACCTATCAATTTGCACTAACTTACCTGTGACAATTTGATACTGCTTGATGTATATAAAAAACTTCCAATATATTTTTGAAACCTAATTAAAGTCCAGACCCTAAAATGTATCACTCACCTTTAGGATTTGTAGCAGCTTGCTTTGAAAACCTTTTCAGAGAACTAGTACACAATGCCACCTCCCCAGCTAACATTTTCACCTACTCATGAAGTAAATCCATTTGGTCTCTGGTAGTGCTTCCTTTCTGCATAAGAACCAATTTATTATAATTAATACTTTAACTAAAGGAAATGTTAAAATTATTTAGAGTTAAAATATTGAAGCCCATGACCACCAAGTTGGAGCAATTAATAATGTAAGAAAACATAGTATAGCCATCTAATTTTGACCATGAAACTCAGGAGGAAGGTAGAGCCAGGATCAATAGCCTGAATTATACAATACTGAGGCCAACACAGCCGAGAAGACCAAAAACTAGGATTCTAAGGCACCAGTGAGACAAGACTAGGAATATCAAACAAAAATTACCAAGAAAAGGAAGGCCAGTACTAAAAATCAAGTACAACCAAGGGAAAGCTCATATTTGATATTATCTTCAAACAGAGCTTTAATCACAAGCATGTGAACCAGCCTGAAAATTGAAATCTTGAAGCACTTCTAAAACAATAGTTAGAGTTTCAAAAGTCTATAGCATCCATCCCATGAACAACTCTCAACCCAATTGACACAGCTGAATAAGGCTGCATTCCCCCCATAACAAGCATTAGTCAAGTCCCTATCAAAAGAGAATTTCAAAGCAATGATTTCAAATTAATCATAAGAAATCAAAAGTTTTTGAATAATATATAAGAAAAAGGACACAATAGAGGTATAACCGACTAAGAAGCAAAGTTTAAACCCAACAACAAATAGAAAAAATTAAACTTAACTATGAAATAATCAGTTAACAACCTGCTATAAAAACATCAAATATTCAGATTAATGAGTTTTTGAGTTTTTTATTGAACTAGATCAGGCAAATACCCTGAGATGTCTAACACCACTAACAATAACGAACATACATGTAAATCAAACCTAGTTTCCATTTTCACAACCTCGCACAGCCAGAAAACAAGTAACAATTTCAAAAAAGAAACAGAATTGAATGTTCTCTCTCTCTTTCTTTCTCTCTAGAAAAAAACCTCAAAAATTTACATCAAGAATGTCTTGATAGATTTGCTCTTATCGATAAAAGTTTCACTGCCAACTTCCACGATCGATTCTATCATTTAACAAATAAATCTAAATTCTAAACTATCTTATAACCAAAATAAAAGTTGAATTAAGTAAAATTAAACCTGATTAACGAAGGTGGAAGGGAAGTAGATGTCCATAGCGAGAATTCCAACATACTTTGCCATTTCTCTTAGCTACAAAGATCAAAATTAAAATCAAACCGAACAACTCTCTTTTTTTCTCTTTAAAAAACTACTTATCATTATGAATTACAAATTCAATATAGAGAAGAAAAAATTCAAAAAAAAAATTTAAGAAAAAAAAACAGAGTTGTTTTACATTCGACTATGACTTCAGCCACATAAGAACATATTATAGACAATCAGATCAAGCAAAAAAAAGGAAAAAGAAATCAGGTATTAAAGAAAAATTGGGGAAAATACCTTGAGAATAAAGAGAGAGAAGAGAACCATAAGTGTTTCTATTGCAAAGCGGACTGGGTAAAGTTTTGATATTCCTTGAAATTTTAGCCTCTTTTGCAGAGATCTGGCAGGTAATATCAAAAAAAAATCTAACATTTACTTGGGAGAGAGAGATGAACTCTAATTTTTAGAAATTAATGAAAGGGTGAACAAAAGCCCACCTCGACAACAACGACTGCGAAAATGTGCTTAGTATAAAACCTAGGAATCGCACATGGACAATTGGGGATTATAACCTCCATGAAATGAGAAAAACCCACCGCTTAATATAGTGGATTCCATCAAATTGCCGGTAATTTTTCGATCGGTCTTAACACCTTGAAAAATGGTAGGCCAATTTGCATTTCAAAATGCTATATCTACATAGCAAGTAAATATAATAAAGAAAACAACTTAAAATCCTTAATTTTTCTAATCTATTTTGAAATGGAAGGATAAAGAAGTTAAAAAATGAGAAAGCTTAGGTGGGTTTATAAGGAGTATGGATTTGGCGAAGACATGCAAAGCAGACTTGAAATAGAAGGATTTGTTCGGCTCAGTTGGTTTTGAAAGAAAATGAGAGAAAAATTAAAAGATAAAAAATGGATGGATAGGATGGGTATGGAACATAATTTTGTATTTTATTTTTATAAAATAATAGAAAATTATTTTGGAGGTAAATCAGATTGAAATCCCGTTTTTTTTTTCAAGGCAGTAACCTCCGGATTTATATTGTTTCAACCATGGGATTTAAACCCTTAGTTAAATAATAAGTGTTACCAACCGAATTTAATTCCTTTAGCTTTTTGTATCTTTTTACAACTGGATTTTTATCCCTTCGTCAAATTTTGGTCGTTAAAACTCTGTTTTCTTGTAGTGCTTAATGCATGAATGATTTAAGTTCAATTAAGTGTTAAATGTGTTATGTATGCTTAATCACCATATATAATGTGTTAATCAATGTGTTCATAATGAGAATTCGGGTATGTTAGGGGAAAAGAAATTGAATTCACTTAAAGGATAGGAATCACTTAGAGATAAGGGTTTCACTTTGAGGGGTAAAGAATAGGCATAAAACTTTATGGTTTTCATCTATCTCCATAATGACATAAGACTGTTTGTGGACTCTAGATTGAAATACACTTATTTGACAATGAGCATTGCACTTAGGGAGATTAAGCCATATTCTTCAATCATTTTCATGCACATATGTTAATTGAATCTCTACTTGACCATTTTTTTCTTATGATTCTAATAACTTCGTTGAACTTTATATTGTTTAATTGAAATTTAATATTAGTTTTCTTTAGTTTGATGACTTTATGATTTTAGTATAACCAACTCTATTATATTATAATTGCCTATCCATCTAAATATCTATTAGATTATTATAAAGCAATCTAAAGATTCCCTATGTTCGATACCCTAATCAATTTATCTATGTCCTAAAGATTAGGGTAATAAATTTACACCGTAACAAATTTTTTGCACCATTGTTAGGAAATTATTGTAATTTTTTTTATTAATTTAGGGTGGAGAAAGGTTATTTTAGGCCTTATTTCTAATTTTCTATAGTAGTATTAAGATTTTAATAGTAATAGTTTTTGCTTTATTTGTTTTCTTTCTTATATATGTAGAAGTAATAGGGCTAATAGTATTCTTCATTTTGATCCAAAAATTTAAAGAACTCTTTATGCTTCACACATGGAACAAATACTGTAAAAAGTGGAAGAATAAAGTTCAAACAATATGGTTGATCAAGATAGGCGTACATTGGGTGATTTGGCTATGCTTGACATCTCAGGAAGTTTTGAATGGATTGCGGCAACATCAACTGCTAACAATAACTTCAAAATCAAGCCAAACATTATTCAAATGGTGCAAAACAATCAATTTAAAGGTTTATAAATAGCAGATATGTATGCCCATATATTGGCTTTTGCCAATATGTGTGCAACATTCAAGATCAGTGGAGTGATAGATGATGCAATAAGGCTTAAGCTATTTCCATTCTCTATCAAAGACAAAGCACAACTTTTCCTTACTAGTCTTCCTTGTGAATCAATCATAATGTGGGATCAATTGAAGCAAGCATTTCTTCACAAGTACTTTTCACCCCATAAAACTACCAAGTTTAATAATGAAATCACAATATTTAGACAAAATGCAAGTGAGATAATTTATATGGCTTAAGAAATTTTTAAAGAACTTTAAAGCCAAGGCCTTCATCATTATTTGTCGGATTAGATGACTCCTCAAATATTTTACAATGGATTGATGGATGAGAATAGGAACATCGTTAATGTAGCTTCAAGTTAGAAATGGATGGACAATATAGCCAAGTAGGCGGCTACTGTTAGAGAGTATGCCTTAGAGCCTATGTAATAGGGATGTATTTCATATGTATGAATTCATATTCTTAATATAAGACATCATTCATTTATTAATGCTATGTTTAAATACATGAGTTTGTAAATCTTAAATTAATAAATGAAGTCCTAGATATTATAAACAAAGTGTAAAGGCAATCATGGAAGTGTTCATGATATGAGATGTCTATTGCATGAAAATGTGTTAATATCTAAATATCCCTAGTCATGGAATTAACAAGATAGGACATTGTTAATTCGAACAGACTAGCACATGTTATGCTTCTTGAATGGTTCAAGCAGTGGTTCTCATGGCTGTGATTATGGAAGATAATCAAAGCTAACATGTGAATGCTTGTTAGAAGAACAAGTTCATTGGAGACCTACAAAGAGAATCCTCACATGGATATTAAATCTATGTCAGTGAGGAATCTCTTCATAGCTATTGTGCAAGTATCCTTAGACTTGAGATCACCAAAGTTATCTTAAGAAGCAAGTGGTATACTTTGACTCCATAACTGATTACTTTCAACTGGGGTGAACATAGTTAGGAGGTTGGGTATATCATGACCTACTTAAAGATAGTTGAGTTATTGACAAAGGATTCACCATCCCAGATTTATTAAGGGAAGTTATCTCGCATGATTCTATAATTGCCTTATTCTGAGAAGCTCTGGCCAGAATAATTTGCCAAGATGGATAGGGATCCATGAAGGGCATTTTTAGAACAATGGTTAAATTAATATAATATACATAATTAGATTTATATGAGTGGACAAAAATCCATACTCAAAATCTAATTGAGATAAGAGTGTTGAAAGGAGTAATTGCACGGTAATTGTTTCTATGGGAGGGTATAGTCAAAACACTTAACTTTCCTGACATTTAGGTAGTCATGATGCCTAGCTAGAGGCCAATCATGACTTGTATAATAGTGTATCATAAATATCAATAGGGATTGATAAAATGATTTAAAGAAGTTTAAATCATGTGAGTTTCGAATATACTCACAATTACATATTATACTGCCAATATAGATGGAAACCCAGTAGGTCACACACATATAGAGAAAAGAATAAAATGGTAAAATGACAAGGATAATAATATTTGATATTATTATGGGAATAGAGAAGTGAATAAGAGAATAATTAATTAAAGAGTTTAATTATGATCAAGTAAAATTATTCGTAGAACTTTTTAGAAATGTTTTGTAAAATGAACCTAATTGAAATATTGTATTTCATAATTAATTATTATTGGACTATAAGTGTTATAGAGTTGATATAATAATTAATAAATCCATTAGAGAAATTAAAAAAGCCCCAGAAGATTGGTTTTGGTGTAGAAACCCTCTAGAGCAAAGGTTACAAGCCAAACCCATATAGAAGGCCTTAAAGGCCTAATTATTTGACCTAAAAGATTAAATATATTTCATAAGTGTTATGGAGCCTACATATTTAATTTCGATGGATTTTGAATTCATTTGGGTGATTAAATCCAAGTGTATGCAAGAAGAGCCTAGTTATGGGTTTTGGGCATAGTCTTTTATGAAAGAATTTAAATTGAATTTAATTGAGCCCAAATAAATTATTAATAATTTTGAAAGGCCATTTAATGTTTCTCCATTAATTTTAAGGAGCCCAATCCCATTATGAAGTTGTATTTTTAACCTAACTATAAAAATCTAAGTGATAGGGATTTTAGGGTTAAGTGAACATTAAGAGAAAAGAAACACTCTCTCACTCTCTCAACCCTAGCAGCCATCCCCCTTGCTAGTATCAAGGGGATTTCAGTCAGCCCTTGTACACCTCCATTGTTAGTTCATTCAATCCTTCCCTAGTGTGGATTACTAATTAGAGGTGTTCAATTTTGGACACTATGGCTTGCGATAACCTGGTGAGAAGGAAAATCAACTGTTCAATAAAAATCAAAGGTGATTCTTCTTATTCTCATTAATATGTATATTTTAAATTCATGGCAAGATCAAATCTATTGGTTAAAAAATTTTAAATTCCCGCTTATATATGAGATGCATGTAACCGATAATTCCCAGCATGGTATTAGAGCCTCGATTTTGCCATGAATCTACAATTCTATATTTTGCGGAATAGTTATTATTTTTGAGTTATTTATTTCATAAACTTTAAAATATCAGATTTTATTGTTCATAAATGAGAAATATTGACTTCTGGATGTTTGTGATCAAATATATAAAACGAAAAATAAAAATGATTCTTTTGAGAAAAGAATCATTGTGTTTTGCGTGAATGGTTTTTATTTTTCAATAAAGTTTAGGGACTGTTCTAAATTAAATTTTATTGATCTACTATAAAATTATTTTGATGATAATTTATGTTTTTAATATGTGATATTAAGCCATAGGATCAAACAAAATTAAATTCGAATAAGTTTTGCATGAAAACTAGTTTAGTCGAAAAGTTCGATAAATTGGTATTCTTAGTGTGTTTTTTATGTGTTCTTATTTAGAAAGATTTCTAATCTTCTAAATACAATATATCTGATATATTAATGTGATTTTAATTAATTGGATTAATTAAAATGAGCCTTGAATAAATTGGATTAATTTTAATTCATTAAAACCACTTAATGGACTTAATTATATTTACAGACTTGGTTTAAATTAATGAATGATTTGGTGGGCCCAAGGAGCTGATTTAAATTAAATATTATAAACTATAATAAAATTTATTAATGGTTTATGAGGGCTGTAGTGGGCTTGGCTTATTCCAAAAGGCCCAAATGGTCCAATAGACACAAAACTTGTTTGTGTGTGAACACATTTTAGGGTTTATAGTGTGGGTTTCGGCCTACCCTTTGTTTTAAGCCCAAAATTTATTTTTTAATTATTTAATATAACATAATTAATTAAATAATCAATTGATAATCAATTAATAATCAATTGGATTGATAATTAAGCCAAGAACACATGCATGCAAAAAGGTTTCCTAAAATGAAAGTTTCCAAAATGGAAAAAGTTTCCTAATCCGATCACATTATTAAAATAACTCAAAAGTATGTTTCAAGAGTTGAAAGAAAGTTAGTAATCCATTATATGTTTTACTTTATACATTAGAAATTCATATAAGGGTGTATGTTGGCATGATGGATAGTTATGGACAAAGACCCAATGTGATTGAGCATAATGCATGTTTTGGCCCAATGAGGACTTTCATGTCCTGGCCACTTGTTTTTGGTTTGTAATTCTTTTTCAAATTGTAATATGTAATTAGATTACTTTGATTAGAATTAAAGATAGAAATGGAGACCACTATCAAGGAGCAAGATGGGCCGGATGGAGTCCAACAAGTTTGAAGATAATGTAATTATTTTTACTTATTTGAATCATGCATATTACCTAGGTTTGACCTTTGGATTTCCCTTTTGGCTTGGGGAGATCAATGTAGTAAAGTCCATAACTATACCATATTTGTATGCTTATATTTATGAGATAGATATAGGATGCATACCAATGTATGCCAACCATGTATGATGAGACTTAATTAACTAAAATCCCTCAAACTAATACTAAGGTATATAAGCTTTCCATTAATTTGAGGAGAACCAGAGTTCTTTATTGTGTGGGTTGTTGACCACAGTCAAGCTCACATTGTATCGAATATGTTCGAATCTAATTAAATGGGTCACCTTAGCTAGCCCATTAGCTTGTTGACCATAGTAAAGGCTAACGGTTCTAGAGGCAAGATTAGGAAATGAATATATGATATGCATGTATCAAGAGTTGATAACCTAATGATCCAATAGTTGTGTAGAGACATAATTGGTATTGAGATACCTACCTTTCAAGGGCATGGAGTTTGATTTGTTGACCACAGTAAAGGTCAAATTTCATATCAAGGATTGGATATTGACCCACTAAGAAAACCATCAGGTTTTCTCAAATTATATAGTGAGGGCTATTAATTCATAATAAAATAATGGGAGTAAATAGATTAATTAAAGACATAATTAATGCATACATATATATGAACATACTCTCATATATTCTTTTCACATCTAGGTCATCATCATGAGCACATCAAACATTAACATACGATCAATCTTGGATAACGAGCTGGTTGGCAACAACTATTCTGACTGGATCAGACAAGTGAGAATTGTTCTCAGAGCTAAAAAGATCCATTATGTCTTGGGTAAAGATCCACCACCACTTCCATCAGATGATGCCATTGATGAGATCAAGGGCACTTTATTGAAAATACATGGAGGATAGTGAAGTAGCAGCACATCTGATACTGGGTGCTATGTCCTCAGAGCTTCGAAGCAACATGAGATGATGGATGCTAGAACCATCATTTTGCATCTAGAGGAGTTTTATTCTTCTCAGGCTAGAATTGAGCAATATGAGATTGCTCGAGCTCTATTTAGTTGCAAAATGGTGGAAGCCACTTCGGCTGTTGCTCATGCATTGAAGATGTATGGGTATATTGAGCATTTGAGTAGACTTGGCTATGTAATGGATAATGATCTATACATAGATTTTATCTTGTACTCGTTAGCTCTAAGTTATGCACCTTTCGTGCTTAACTTCAACATGAACAAGATGGTAACCATTCCTGAGTTAATCAACATGCTCAAAATAGTTGATGGATCCTTCAAGAAGGATTTAAAAAGTGTCATGGTTATCACTTCTGCTTAAGGCAAGAAGCAGAAAAAGAAGATGACCAAGGCACAGCTAAAGAATGGTGGGGTTTCCAAGAAGAAGGTTGCCAAGAAAGAGAATCCCAAAGGAACTTGCTTTTATTGTGGAAAAGATGGTCATTAGAAGCGAAACTGCAAGGCCTATCTAGATTCTCTCAAGGAGAAGAAGCAAGCTGATGCTTCTACTTCAGGTATTCATATGATTGAAATTAATACTTATTCTATTGCTTCAAAACAATCTTGGGTATTAGATACTGGATGTGGATCTCATTTGTGTAATGATCTACAGAGGCTTAAAAGCAGTAGAAATGTTAGAAAGGCAGAAATATATCTACAGTCAGCTACTGGACAAAACATCTATACAACAGTTGTGGGGACTTACCATTTGCCTCTTCCAAATAGATTAATATTGGAGTTAAATAATTGTTATTATGTTCCAACATTATCCAAAAAATATTATTTCTTTCAGTTCTTTCTTGAACGATTATGACATTTCTTTAAAAGACAAATGTTGTTACATTTTTAAGAACAATATGTTTTATGCTAAAGCCATCATTGAGAGTGGTATATTTGTTCTTAATTTAATTAAAGAAGTGCATAATATGGATACCAAGAGAATGAAACAAGATAATCTAAATACCTCATATTTATGGCATTATTATTTAGGCCATATAAATGAGAAATGCATGACCAAATCACACAAGTTAGGTGATTTGGGATCATTTGATACAAGTGAGTCTTGTTTATTGGGAGCTAAAATGGTTTTGGACTTGATACATTACTTTCATAGATGATTACTCCAGATTTGGATATATCTATCTAATGAAATATAAATCAGAAGCATTTGAAAAGTTCAAAGAAATCAGAAGTAGTGAAGCAACTTTGCAAGAGTATTCAAACACTTAGATTAGATCGAGGTGGAGGATACTTAAGCCAAGAATTTCAAGATTATCTTAGAGATAATGGGATTTTATATCAATGGACTCCACCATATACACAAAAACACATTGGTGTATTTGAGAGAAAAAATTGAACATTATTAGATATGGTTTGATCCATGATGAGCCGAGCAGACTTGCCTAAGTCCTTTTAGGGATATACACTCGAAACTGTTGTTTATGTGTTAAATAGAGTTCCTAGTAAATCGGTTGATGTTACTCCATATGAGATATGAAATAACAAGAAACCCACACTTTCTCATATGAAGGTATGGGGTAGTCTTGCTTATATGAAGAGAACAATGTCAGACAAACTAGATGTTAAGTCTAATAAATGTTTATTTGTAAGATATCCAAAAGAAATATTTGGATATTATTTCTACCATCCCTTAGAACAAAAGGTGTTTGTTTTAAGGCATTCTGTTTTCTTTGAAAGAGAATTTCTCCTACGAGAGGACAGTGGGAGTAAAATTTAACTTGGTAAAGTTCATGACCCATAAATAGAAGTGGATCAATCGATTGAACCCGAGATTGAATTTCATAATGATGAGATTACAGTTGAACCTGATTATAAACAAAATCCTAGAAGATCTACTAGGTTACGTTCTATCCTTGTGAGATATGGATTTCACTTTGATTTAGATAAAGGCATAATTGTAGTAACAATGAGCCTACAAGCTATAAAAAATTTTTGAACAATTCAGAATGTGATTTATGGCTTAAGGCTATGCAATCTGAAATGGACTTCATGTATGAGAATAAAGTATGGACTTTAACTCAACCGCCTGAAGGGATAAAACCTATAAGGTGCAAATGCATCTTAAAAAAGAAGACTAACATGAATGGTAATATAGTTACCTATAAAGCTCGCTTAGTAGCAAAAGGCTATTGTAAAAAAAGAAGGCATTGACTATGATGAAACCTTTTCTCCTATAGCGATGCTTAAGTCTATAAGAATGCTTTTAGTCATTGCAACTTATTATGATTATGAGATTTGTCAAATGGATGTGAAGGTATCTTTCCTAAATGGAAATCTGACTGAGGATGTGTATATGAAACAACTAGAAGGGTTCACACCAGGAGATGGCAAAAAGGTATGCAAGCTTTAAAGATCCATTTATGGATTGAAGCAAGCCTCTAGGAGCTGGAACATTCGATTCAATGAGACAATCAAAGAGTTTGGTTTCTTACATAATGAAGATAAACCTTGTGTGTATAAAAGGGTCAGTGAGAGTGCAATTTTCTTCCTAGTTCTATATGTGGATGACATATTAATCATCGGAAACAACATTTCTCTTCTCTAATCTATTAAACTATGGTTATTCAAGCAATTATCCATGAAAGACATTGAAGAAGCATCCTATATTATGGGAATAAGGATCTATAGAGATAGATCCAATAGGTTGCTAGGTCTTTCTCAAATTACATATATAGATAAAGTATTAAATAGGTTCAATATGGATCTCTCTAAGAAAGGGCTTATACCCATGGTGCATGAAAACACCTTTCTAAGTCTATATGTCTACAGACACTAGAGGATAGAGAGAACATAAATAGAATACCATATGCATCTATAATTAGTTTTATCATGTATGCTATGTTATGTACACGTCCAGATGTAGCATTTACTTTGAGTGTCACAAGCAGATTCTAATCAAATTTAGGAGAGGAACACTAGGATATCAAGAATATTTTTAAGTACTTAAGAAGGACTAAGGATATATTCTTGGTATATGGGAAGGGCTGTTTGGAAGTAAATGGGTATACGGATGCCAGCTTCCATTCTGACAAAGATGATTGTAAATCACAGTCTGGTTTTGTGTTCATAACGGGAGGAGGGGTAGTTAGTTAGAAAAGTTCCAAATAGGAAACAACTGTTGATTCCATGATAAAAACTGAGTACATTGCTGCTTTGGAAGTAGCCAAAGAAGCAGTCTGGATCAAAAATTTCATATCTAAACTAGGAGTGGTACGTAGCATTGTTGATTTGATTCCTTTATATTGTGACAACAATAGAGCCATTGCAAAAGTAAAGGAACCACTTTCTCATCAGTGATCCAAGCATGTTCTCAGATGTTATAATCTCATAAGGGAAATAGTAGCTAGAAATGATGTGAAAATAGAAAGGGTCCCCATAGATGATAATGTGGCAAATCCCTCACTAAAGCACTTTCCCAAATAAAAGCATGATCACCATATAAATAACATAGGTTAAGACATATGAGTGATTGGCTCTAGTACAAGTGGGAGATTGTTAGAAAGTATACCTTAGAGCCCATGTAATAGGGATGTATTTAATATGTATGAATTCATATTCTTAATAAAAAGCATCATTCATTTATTAATGTTATGTTTAAATACATGAGTTTGTAAATCTTAAATTAATAAATGAAGTCCTAGATATTATAAACACAGTGCAAAGTCAATCATGAAAGTGTTTATAATATGAGATGTCTATTGCATGCAAATATGTTAATATCTAAATATCCCTAGTCATAGATTAACAAGATAGAACATTGTTAATTCGGACAGACTAGCACATGTTATGCTTCTTGAATGGTTCAAGCAGTGGTTTTTATAGTTGTGATTATGGAAGATAATCAAAGCTAACATGTGGAGGCTTGTTAGAAGAACAAGTTCATTGGAGACCTGTAAAGAGAATCCTCACATGGATATTAAATCTATGTCAGTGAGGAATCTCTTCATAGCGGTTGTGCAAGTATCCTTAGACTTGAGATCATCAAAGTTATCTTAAGTAACAAGTGGTATACTTTGACTCCATAACTGATTACTTCCAACTGTGGGTGAATATAGTTAGGAGGTTGGGTATATCATGACCTACTTGAAGATAGTTGAGTGATTGACAAAGGATTCACCATCCCAGATTTATTAAGGGAAGTTATCTCGCATGATTCTATAATTGCCTTGTTCAAAGAATCTTTGGCAAGAGTAATTTGCCAAGGTGGATAGGGATCCATGAAGGAAATTTTGGGAACAATGGTTAAATTATTAGAAAATACATAATTAGATTTATATGAGTTGATAGAAATCCATACTCAGAATCTAATTGAGATAAGAGTGGTGAAAGGAGTAATTACACAATAATTATTTCTATTGAAGGGTATAGGCAAGTCTGCTCGGCTCATCATGGATCAAACCATATCTAATAGTGTTCAATTTCTCCTCTCAAATACACCATTGTACTGTGGTGTATATAGTGGAGTCCATTGATATAAAATCCTATTATCTCTAAGATAATCTTGAAATTCTGGGCTTAAGTATTCTCCACCTTGATCTGATCTAAGTGTTTGAATACTCTTCAAAAGTTGTTTCACTACTTTTGATTTCTTTGAACTTTTCAAATGCTTCTGATTTATATTTCATTAGATAGATATATCCAAATCTGGAGTAATCATCTATGAAAGTATTGTGTAATTACTCCTTTCACCACTCTTATCTCAATTAGATTCTGAGTATGGATTTCTGTCAACTCATATAAACTAATTATGTATGTTCTATTAATTTAAACATTGTTCCCAAAATGCCCTTCATGGATCTCTATCCATCTTGGCATATTACTCTGGCCAGAGATTCTCCGAACAAGGCAATTATAGAATCATCTTAGATAACTTCCCTTATTAAATCTGGGATGGTGAATCCTTTGTCAATCACTCAACTATCTTCAAGTAGGTCATGATATATCCAATCTCCTAACTATGTTTACTCCTAGTTGGAAGTAATTAGTTATGGAGTCAAAGTATACCACTTGCTACTTAAGATAACTTTGGTGATCTCAAGTCTAAGGATACTTGCAGAACCACTATGAAGAGATTCCTCACTAACATAGATTTAATATCCATGTGGGGATTCTCTATGCAGGTCTCCAATGAACTTGTTCTTCTAACAAGCATCCACATGTTAGCTTTGATTATCTTCCATAATCACAGTTAGGAGAATCACTGATTGAACCATTCAAGAAGCATAATATGTACTAGTCTGTCCAAATTAACAATATCCTTATCTTGTTAATTCTATGACTAGGGATATTCAGATATTAACACATTTGCATGCAATAGACATCTCATGTCATGAACACTTTTATGATTGCCTTTGCACTGTGTTTATAATATCTAGGACTTCATTTATTAATTTAAGATTTACAAACTCATGTATTTAAACATAGCATTAATAAATGAATGATGCCTTTTATTAAGAATATAAATTCATACATATGAAAAACATCCCTATTACATGGGCTCTAGGTCATACTCTCTAACACTCTATGTATGAGAACAAAGTATGGACTTTAACTCAACCACCTGAAGAGATAAAACCCATAGGGTGCAAATGGTTCTTCAAAAAGAAGACCGACATGGAAGGTAATATAGTTACCTATAAAGCTTGCTTAGTAGAAAAAGGCTATCGTAAAAAAGAAGGCATTGACTATGATGAAACCTTTTCTACTGTAGCGATGCTTAAGTCTATAAGAATACTTTTAGCCATTGCAGCTCATTATGATTATGAAATTTGGCAAATAGATGTGAAGATAGCTTTCCTAAATGGAAATCTGACTGAGGATGTGTTTATGACACAACTAGAAGGGTTCACATTAGGAGATGGCAAAAAGGTATGCAAGCTTCAAAGATCCATTTATGGATTGAAGCAAGCTTCTAGGAGATAGAACATACGATTCAATGAGACAATCAAAGAGTTTGGTTTTTCACAAAATGAAGATGAACCTTGTGTGTATAAAAAGGTCAGTGGAAGTGCAATTGTCTTCCTAGTTCTATATGTGGATGACATATTAATCATGGGAAACGACATTTCTCTTTTCCAATCTGTTAAAATATGGTTATCCAAGTAATTCTTCATGAAAGACCTTAGAGAAACATCATATATTCTGGGAATAAGTATCTATAGAGTTAGATCCAATAGGTTGCTAGGTCTTTCTCAAAGTATATATATATTAGAGAGTATGTCGTAGAGCCCATGTAATAGGGATGTTTTTCATATGTATGAAATTTATATTCTTAATAAAAGGCATCATTCATTTATTAATGCTGTGTTTGAATACATGAGTTTGTAAATCTTAAATTAATAAATGAAGTCCTAGATATTATAAACACAGTGCAAAGGCAATCATGAAAGTGTTCATGATGTGAGATGTCTATCGCATGTAAATGTGTTAATATCTAAATATCCCTAGTCATAGAATTAACAAGATAGGACATTGTTAATTCGGACAGACTAGCACATGTTATGCTTCTTGAATGGTTCAAGCAATGGTTCTCATAATTGTGATTATGGATGATAATCAATGCTAACATGTGGATGCTTGTTAGAGGAACAAGTTCATTGGAGACCTGCAAAGAGAATCCTCATATGGATATTAAATCTATGTCAGTGAGGAATCTCTTCATAGCGGTTGTGCAAGTATCCTTAGACTTGAGATCACCAAAGTTATCTTAAGTAGCAAGTGGTATACTTTGACTCCATAACTGATTACTTCCAACTGGGAGTGAACATAGTTAGGAGATTGGGTATATCATGACCTACTTGAAGATAGTTGAGTGATTGATAAAGGATTCACCATCCCAGATTTAACAAGGGAAGTTATCTCGCATGATTCTATAATTACCTTGTTCAGTGAATCTCTGGCCAGAGTAATATGCCGAGATGGATGAAGATCCATGAAGAGCATTTTAGGAACAATGGTTAAATTAATAGAACATACATAATTAGATTTATATGAGTTGACAGAAATCCATACTCAGAATCTAATTGAGATAAGAGTGGTGAAAGGAGTAATTGCACGGTAACTGTTTCTATGGAAGGGTACAGTCAAACCACATGACTTTCCTGACATTTGGGTAGTCATGATGCCTAGCTAGAGGCCAATCATGACTTGTATAATGATGTATCAAAATATCAATAGAGATTGATAAATTGATTTAAAGGAGTTTAAATCATGTGAGTTTTGAATAGAACTCACGATTACATATTATACTGCCAATATGGACAGGAACCCAATAGGTCACACACATATAGAGAAAAGGGTAAAATGGTAAAATGACAAGGATAATAATATTTGATATTATTATAAAGGTAGAGAGGAGAATATGATAATAATTAATTAAAGAGTTTAATTAATTATGATCAAATAAAATTGTCCGCGGAACTTTTGAGAAATGTTCTGTAAATTGGACCTAAATGAAATAATGTATTTCATGATTAATTATTATTATCTTATAAGTGTTATAAGACTACTATAAGTGTTATAGGACTGATATAATAATTAATAGGACCATTGGAGAAATTATAGAGGGCCAAAGGAATGAAGAAGTTGGAGGAAGCCCTTCAGAAGAGGGCTACACGCCAACTCCATACAGAAGGGCTTAGAGGGCTTTTTCTTGGACCAAATTAATTTATATATGTTACATAAGTGTTATGGAACTCACATATTTAATTTGGTTCGATTTGGAATCCATTTGGGTATTTAAATCCAATTAGATGCACAAAGGGCCTAGTTTGTGGATTTTGTGCATGGTCTTTTATGAAAAGATTTAATTTGGATTTAATTAAGCCCAAATGATTATAATTAATTCCAGAAGCCCAATTAATAATTCTCCAGCAATTTTAAAGAGCCCAATCTCATTAAGGAGTTGGAATTTTAACCTAACTATAAAAGGCCAACTAATGAGAATTAGGGTTAAGTGATTAAAACAAAAGGAAAGTCTTTTTCTCTTAATTCTCTCTCCACTTTTGTGCCACTTCCCAAGCTAGCTCTTGGGAATTTCGGCCAGCCCTAGTTGAACACCAATTTGTTGGTTCAATTTACCCCTCTCTAGTGTGGATTACTCATTGGAGGTGTTCGATTTTGGACACTGTGGTTTGCGACAACCCGGTGCAAAGTAAAATCAACTGTTCAACAAAAATCAAAGGTGATTTTTCTTATTCTCATATAGTTATATTGTGTATTCATGGCAAGATCAGATCATATGGTTAAAAATTTTAAAATTCCGGTCATGTATATGATGCATGTAACCATAAAAAATCCAACATGGTATCAGAGCCACGGTTTTGCCATGGATATACAATTCTATATTTTTCTGCGGAATAAGTTTTGTTTTGTTTTGAGTTATTTATTTCATGAACTTTAAAATATTAGATTTGATTGTTCATGAATGAGAAATATTGATTTCTGGTTATATGTGTGATCAAATAAATTTGGTGGAAACAAAAACGAATTTTTTGAAGCATTTTGATTTGGGTTTGGCGTGAAACCCATTAGGGTTTGGCATGAAACCCTATGTAATGTAGGGGCTGTTCTAATTTAATTTCTTATGGATCCATTTAAAAATCATTTAGATGATATTTTATGTGTTTAATATGTGATATTAAGCCGTAGGATCGAACGGAATTAAAATCGAACAAGTTTTGCATGAAAACTAGTTTTGTCGAAAAGTTCGATAAATTGGTGTTCTTCGTGTGTTCTTGATGTGTTCTTGGTTAGAACGACTTTTGATCTTCTAAATATGATATATATGATATATTAAAGTGTTTTTAATTAATTGGATTAATTAAAATGGGCCTTAAATTAATTTGATTAATTTTAATTCATTAAAACCACTTAATGGGCTTAATTATGTTTACGGACTTGGTTTAAATTAGTAAATGACTTGGTAGGCCCAAGGAGCTGATTTAAATTAACTATTATAAACATTAATTAAGTTTATTAATGGGTTTTAAGGGCTGGAGTGGGCTTGGCTCATTCCAAAAGGCCCAAATGGTCCAAATGACACAAAACTGGTTAGTGTGTGAACACACTTAGGGTTTTTCTTCTGTGGGTTTCGGCCTACACTTATTTAAGCCCAAAATTGATTCTTTTAATTATTTAATATGATTAATTAATTAAATAATCAATTTATAATTAATTAATAATCAATTTGATTGATTATTAAGGCAAGAACAAATTCATGCAAAAAGGTTTCCTAAAATGAAAGTTTCCAAAATGGAAAAAGTTTCCTAATTTGATCACATCATTAAAATAACTCAAAATATAGTTTCAAAGGTTGAAACAAAGTTAGTAATCCATTTCTTTATGCATTAGAAAGGCATATAAGGGTGAATGATTGGCATGATGGTTAGTTATGGACAAAGCCCAATGTGATTGAGCATAATGCATGTTTTGGCCCAATGAGGACTTTCATGTCCCGGCCACTTGTTTTTGGTTTGTATTTGATTTCAAATTGTAATATGTAATTAGATTACTTATATTAGAATTAGAAATAGAGATGGAGACCATTTTCAAGGAGCAAGATGGGCCGGATGGAGATCCAGCAAGCTTGAAGATAATGTAATTATTTTTCTTGTTTGAATCATGCATACTACCTAGGTATGACCTTTTGATTTCTCTCTTGGCTCGGGGAAATCAATGTAGTGAAGTCCATAACTACACCATATTTGTATGCTTATATTTATGTGATAGATATAGGATGCATACCAATGTATGCCAACCATGTATGATGAGACTTAATTAACTAAAACCCTCAAACAAATACTAAGGTATATAAGCCTTCCATTAATTTGAGGAGAACCAGAGTTCTTTATAGTGTGGGTTGTTGACCACAGTCAAGCTCACATTATATCGAATATGTTCAAATCTAATTAAATGGGTCATCTTAGCTAGCCCATTAGTTTGTTGACCACAGTCAAGGCTAATGGTTCTAGAGGCAAGATTAGGGAATGCATATATGATATGCATGCATCAAGAGTTGATAACCTAATGATCCAATAGTTGTGTAGAGACACAATTGGTATAAAGATACCTACCTTTCAAGGGTATGGAATTTGGCTTGTTGACCACAGTCAAGGTCAAATTACATATCAAGGATTGGATATTGGCCCACTAAGAAAACCATCGGGTTTTCTCGGATTATATAGTGAGGGCTATTAATTCGCAATAAAATAGTGGGAGTAAATGGATTAATTAAAGACCTTATTAATGCATATATATATATATATATGAACATACTCTCATATCTTTTCATTTTCACATCTAGGTCATCATCATGAGCACATCAAACATTAACATACGATCAATCTTGGATAACAAGCTGGTTGGCAACAACTATTCTGACTGGATCAGGCAAGTGAGAATTGTTCTCAGAGCTGAAAAGATCCACTATGTCTTGGATAAAGATCCACCACCACATCCATCAGATGATGCCATTGATGAGATCAAAGGCATTTATCGAAAATACATGGAGGATAGTGAAATAGCAGCATGTCTGATGCTGGGTGCTATGTCCTCGGAGCTTCAGAAGCAACATGAAATGATGGATGCTAGAACCATCGTTTTGCATCTAGAGGAGCTTTATTCTTCTCAGGCTAGAACTGAGCAATATGAGATTGCTCGAGCTCTATTTAGTTGCAAAATGGTGGAAGGCACTTCAGCTGCTGCTCATGCATTGAAGATGTATGGGTATATTGAGCATTTGAGTAGACTTGGCTATGTTATGGATAATGATCTTTACATAGATTTAATCTTGTACTCGTTGGCTCCAAGTTATGCACCTTTTGTGCTTAACTTCAACATGAACAAGATCCAAGTATCCATTCCTGAGTTAATCAACATGCTCAAGACAGCTGATGAATCATTTAAGAAAGATCCAAAAAGTGTTATGGTTGTCACTTCTGCTAAAGGCAAGAAGCAGAAGAAGAAGATAACCAAGGCGCAGCCAAAGAATGGTGGGATCTCCAAGAAGAAGGTTGCCAAGAAAGAGAATCCCAAAGGGACTTGCTTCCATTGTGGAAAGGATGGTCATTGGAAGCATAACTGCAAGGCCTATCTAGATTCTCTTAAGGAGAAGAAGCAAGTTGTTGCATCTACTTCAGGTATTCATATGATTGAAATTAATACTTATTCTATTGCTTTAAAACAATCTTGGGTATTAGATACCGGATGTGAATCTCATTTATGTAATGATCTACGGGGGCTTAGAAGCTTTAGAAGAGTTGGAAAGGCAGAGATTTGTTTGCAGTCAGCTACTGGACAAAACATCTCTACAACTGTTGTGGGGACTTATCATTTGCCTCTTCCGAGTGGATTAGTACTGGAATTAAATAATTGTTATTATGTTCCAACTTTGTCCAAGAGTATTATTTCTTTCAGTTGTTTAATGAACGATTATGATATTTCTTTAAAGGACAAATGTTGTTACATTTTTAAGAACAATATATTTTATGCAAAAGCTATCATTGTGAATGGTATATTTGTTCTTGATTTAATTAAAGAAGTACATAATGTGGATACCAAGAGAATGAAACATGATAATCTAAATACCTCATACTTATGGCATTGTCGTTTAGGCCACATAAATGAAAAACGCATGACCAAATTGCACAAGTCAGGTGATTTGGGATCATTTGATTATGAATCATTTGATACATGCGAATCTTGTTTATTGGGAAAAATGACAAAAGCTCCCTTTATTGGTAAAGGAGAACGAGCTAAAATGGTTTTGGACTTAATACATTCGGATGTATGTGGTCCAATGACTACACATGCTAGATGAGGTTACTCCTACTTCATTACTTTCATAGATGATTATTCCAGGTTTGGATACATCTATCTAATGAAATATAAGTCTGAAGCATTTGAAAAGTTCAAAGAATTCAGAAATGAAGTAGAGAAACAACTTGGCAAAAGTATTAAAACACTTAGATCAGATCGAGGTGGAGAATACTTAAGTCAAGAGTTTCAGGATTATCTTAGAGATAATGGGATTTTATCTCAATGAACTCCTCCATATACACCACAACACAATGGTGTATCCGAAAGGAGGAATCGAACACTATTAGATATGGTTCGATCAATGATGAGCCGAGCGGACTTGCCTAAGTCTTTTTGGGGGTATGCACTAGAAACTGCTATTTATGTGTTAAATAGAGTTCCTAGTAAATCGGTTGATGTTACTCCATATGAGATGTGGAATAACAAGAAACCCACGCTTTCTCATATGAAAGTATGGGGTTGTCCTGCTTATGTGAAGAGGACAATGTCAGACAAACTGGATGTTAAGTCTGACAAATGTTTATTTGTGGGATATCCAAAAGAAACGTTTGGATATTATTTCTATCATCCCTTAGAACAAAAGGTGTTTGTTTCAAGGCATGCTGTCTTCTTAGAAAGAGAATTTCTCCTACGAGAGGACAGTGGGAGTAAAATTGAGCTTGGTGAAGTTCAAGACCCACAAATAGAAGATGATCAATCGATTGAACCTGAAACTGAATTTCATAATGATGAAATCACAGTTGAATCTGATTATACACAAAATCCTAGAAGATCTACTAGGATGCGTTCTATCCCTGTGAGATATGGATTTCACATTGATTCGGATAGAGGCATAACTGTAGTAGAGGACAATGAGCCTACAAGCTATCAAGAAGTTTTGAACAGTTCAGAACGTGATTTATGGCTTAAGGCTATGCAGTCCGAAATGGACTCCATGTATGAGAATAAAGTATGGACTTTAACTCAACCACCTGAAGGGATAAAACCCATAGGGTGCAAATGGGTCTTTAAAAAGAAGACTGACATGGAAGGTAATATAGTTACCTATAAAGCTCGCTTAGTAGCAAAAGGTTATCGTCAAAAAGAAGGTATTGACTATGACGAAACTTTTTCTCCTGTAGCGATGCTTAAGTCTATAAGAATACTTTTAGCCATTGCAGCTCATTATGATTATGAGATTTGGCAGATGGATGTGAAGACAGCTTTCCTTAATGGAAATCTTACCGAGGATGTGTATATGACACAACCAGAAGGATTCACATCAGGAAATGGCGAAAAGGTATGCAAGCTTCAAAGATCCATTTATGGATTGAAGCAAGCCTCTAGGAGTTGGAACATACGATTCAATGAGACAATCAAAGAGTTTGGTTTCTCACAGAATGAAGATGAACCTTGTGTGTATAAAAGGGTCAGTGGGAGTGCAATTGTCTTCCTAGTTCTATATGTAGATGACATATTGATCATGGGAAATGACATTTCTCTTCTCCAATCTGTTAAAATATGGTTATCCAAGCAATTCTCCATGAAAGACCTTGGAGAAGCATCCTATATTCTGGGAATAAGGATCTATAGAGATAGATCCAATAGGTTGCTAGGTCTTTCTCAGAGTACATATATAGATAAAGTATTGAAGAGGTTCAATATGGATCTCTCTAAGAAAGGGTTTATACCCATGGTGCATGGGAAACACCTTTCTAAGTCTATGTGTCCACAGACACTAGAGGATAGAGAGAGCATGAATAGAATACCATATGCATCTGCAATTGGTTCTATCATGTATGCTATGTTATGTACACGTCCAGATGTAGCATTTGCTTTGAGTGTCACAAGCAGATTCCAATCCAATTTTGGAGAGGAACACTGGGCAGCTGTCAAGAATATCCTTAAGTACTTGAGAAGGACTAAGGATATGTTCTTGGTATTTGGAGAGGGCAGTTTGGAAGTAAATGGGTATACGGATGCCAGCTTCCAATCTGACAAAGATGATTGTAAATCACAATCTGGTTATGTGTTCATAATGGGAGGAGGAGCAGTTAGTTGGAAAAGTTCCAAACAAGAAACAACTGCTGATTCCACGACAGAAGCTGAGTACATTGCTGCTTCAGAAGCAGCCAAAGAAGCAGTCTGGATCAAAAAGTTCATAACCGAACTAGGAGTGGTGCCTAGCATTGTTGATCCGATTCCTTTATATTGTGACAACAATGGAGCCATTGCGCAAGCAAAGGAACCACGGTCTCATCAGCGATCCAAGCATGTTCTCAGATGCTACCATCTCATAAGGGAAATAGTAGCTAGAAATGATGTGAAAATAGAAAGGGTTCCCACAGATGACAATGTGACGGATCCCCTCACTAAAGCACTTTCCCAGATAAAGCATGATCACCATATAAATAGCATGGGTCTGAGACATATGAGTGATTGGCTCTAGTGCAAGTGGGAGATTGTTAGAGAGTATGCCCTAGAGCCCATGTAATAGGGATGTTTTTCATATGTATGAAATTTATATTCTTAATAAAAGGCATCATTCATTTATTAATGCTGTGTTTGAATACATGAGTTTGTAAATCTTAAATTAATAAATGAAGTCCTAGATATTATAAACACAGTGCAAAGGCAATCATGAAAGTGTTCATGATGTGAGATGTCTATCGCATGTAAATGTGTTAATATCTAAATATCCCTAGTCATAGAATTAACAAGATAGGACATTGTTAATTCGGACAGACTAGCACATGTTATGCTTCTTGAATGGTTCAAGCAATGGTTCTCATAATTGTGATTATGGATGATAATCAATGCTAACATGTGGATGCTTGTTAGAGGAACAAGTTCATTGGAGACCTGCAAAGAGAATCCTCATATGGATATTAAATCTATGTCAGTGAGGAATCTCTTCATAGCGGTTGTGCAAGTATCCTTAGACTTGAGATCACCAAAGTTATCTTAAGTAGCAAGTGGTATACTTTGACTCCATAACTGATTACTTCCAACTGGGAGTGAACATAGTTAGGAGATTGGGTATATCATGACCTACTTGAAGATAGTTGAGTGATTGATAAAGGATTCACCATCCCAGATTTAACAAGGGAAGTTATCTCGCATGATTCTATAATTACCTTGTTCAGTGAATCTCTGGCCAGAGTAATATGCCGAGATGGATGAAGATCCATGAAGGGCATTTTAGGAACAATGGTTAAATTAATAGAACATACATAATTAGATTTATATGAGTTGACAGAAATCCATACTCATAATCTAATTGAGATAAGAGTGGTGAAATGAGTAATTGCACGGTAACTGTTTCTATGGAAGGGTACAGTCAAACCACATGAATTTCCTGACATTTGGGTAGTCATGATGCCTAGCTAGAGGCCAATCATGACTTGTATAATGATGTATCAAAATATCAATAGAGATTGATAAATTGATTTAAAGGAGTTTAAATCATGTGAGTTTTGAATAGAACTCACGATTACATATTATACTGCCAATATGGATAGGAACCCAATAGGTCACACACATATAGAGAAAAGGGTAAAATGGTAAAATGACAAAGATAATAATATTTGATATTATTATAAAGGTAGAGAGGAGAATATGATAATAATTAATTAAAGAGTTTAATTAATTATGATCAAATAAAATTATCCGCGGAACTTTTGAGAAATGTTCTGTAAATTGGACCTAAATGAAATAATGTATTTCATGATTAATTATTATTATCTTATAAGTGTTATAAGACTACTATAAGTGTTATAGGACTGATATAATAATTAATAGGACCATTGGAGAAATTATAGAGGGCCAAAGGAATGAAGAAGTTGGAGGAAGCCCTTCAGAAGAGGGCTACACGCCAACTCCATACAGAAGGGCTTAGAGGGCTTTTTCTTGGACCAAATTAATTTATATATGTTACATAAGTGTTATGGAACTCACATATTTAATTTGGTTGGATTTGGAATCCATTTGGGTATTTAAATCCAATTAGATGCACAAAGGGCCTAGTTTGTGGATTTTGTGCATGGTCTTTTATGAAAAGATTTAATTTGGATTTAATTAAGCCCAAATGATTATAATTAATTCCAGAAGCCCAATTAATAATTCTCCAGCAATTTTAAAGAGCCCAATCTCATTAAGGAGTTGGAATTTTAACCTAACTATAAAAGGCCAACTAATGAGAATTAGGGTTAAGTGATTAAAACAAAAGGAAAGTCTTTTTCTCTTAATTCTCTCTCCACTTTTGCGCCACTTCCCAAGCTAGCTCTTGGGAATTTCGGCCAGCCCTAGTTGAACACCAATTTGTTGGTTCAATTTACCCCTCTCTAGTGTGGATTACTCATTGGAGGTGTTCGATTTTGGACACTGTGGTTTGCGACAACCCGGTGCGAAGTAAAATCAACTGTTCAACAAAAATCAAAGGTGATTTTTCTTATTCTCATATAGTTATATTGTGTATTCATGGCAAGATCAGATCATATGGTTAAAAATTTTAAAATTCCGCTCATGTATATGATGCATGTAACCATAAAAAATCCACAAATATATAGATATAGTATTGAAGAGGTTCAATATGGATCTATTTGAGAAAGTGTTTATACCCATGATGCATGGGAAACACCTTTCTAAGTCTGTGTTTGCAGATACTAGAGGATTGAGAGAACATGAATAGAATACCATATGCATTGGCAATTGGTTCTATCATGTATGCTATGCTATGTACACATCCAGATGTAGCATTTGCTTTGAGTGTCACAAGAAGATTCCAATCAAATTTTGGAGAGGAACATTGGGCAGCTGTCAAGAATATCTTTAAGTACTTGAGAAGGACTACGGATATATTCTTGGTATATGGAGAGAGCAATTTGGAACTAATTAGGTCTTCAAATGCTAGCTCCCAATCTAACAAAGATGATTGAAAATCATAGTCTGGTTTTGTGTTCATAATGGGAGGAGGTGCAGTTAGTTAAAAGAGTTCCAAATAAGAAACAACTATTGATTCCATGACAGAAGCTGAGTACATTGATACTTCGGAAATAGCTAAAGAAGCAGTCTGAATCAAAAAGTTTATACCTAAACCAGGAGTGGTACCTAGCAATGTTGATCTGATTCCTTTATATTGTGACAACAATGGAGCCATTGCGTAAGCAAAGGAACCACAGTCTCATCACCGATCCAAGCATATTCTCAGACGTTACCATCTCATAAGGGAAATAGTGGCTAGAAATGATGTGAAAATAGAAAGGCTCCCTACAGATGATAATGTTGAAGATCTGCTCACTAAAACACTTTCCCAAATAAAGCATGATCACCATATAAATAACATGGGTTTAAGACATATGAGTGATTGGCTCTAGTGCAAGTGGGAGGTTGTTAGAGAGTATACGTTAGAGCCCATGTAATAGGGATGTATTTCATATGTATGAATTTATATTCTTAATAAAAGGCATCATTTATTTATTAATGCTATGTTTAAATACATGAGTTTGTAAATCTTAAATTAATAAATAAAGTCCTAGATATTATAAACACGGTGCAAAGATAATCATGAAAGTGCTCATGATATGAGATGTCTATTGCATGCAAATGTGTTAATACCTAAATATCCCTAGTCATAAAATTAAAAAGATAGGACATTATTAATAAGGACAGACTAGCACATGTTATACTTCTTGAATGGTTCTCATAACTGTGATTATGGAAGATAATCAAAGCTAACATGTGGATACTTGTTAGAAGAACAAGTTCATTGGAGACCTGCAAAGAGAATCCTCACATGGATATTAAATCTATGTCAATGAGGAATCTCTTCATAGTGGTTGTACAAGTATCCTTAGACTTGAGATCACCAAAGTTATCTTAAGTAGCAAGTGGTATACTTTGACTATATAACTGATTACTTCCAACTGAGGGTGAACATAGTTAAGAGATTGGGTATATCATGACCTACTTGAAGATAGTTGAGTGATTGACAAAGGATTCACCATACCAGATTTATTAAGGGAATTTATCTCGTATGATTTTATAATTGCCTTGCTAAGATAATCTATGGCCAGAGTAATTTGCCAAGATGGACAGGGATCCATGAAGGGCATTTTGGGAACAATGGTTAAATTAATAGAACATACATAATTAGATTTATATGAGTTGATAGAAATCCATACTAAGAATCTAATTAAGATAAGAGTGGTGAAAGGAGTAATTGCACGATAACTGTTTCTATGGAAGGGTATAGTCAAACCACTTAACTTTCCTGACATATGGGTAGCCATTGTTGGGAATTATCAGTTATATGCATCTCATACATAAGAGGAATTTAAAATTTTTAACCAATAGATCTGATGTTGCCATGAATTTACAATATTCATGTTAATGAGAATAAGAAAAATCATTTTTGATTTTTGTTGAATAGTTGATTTTCCTTCTCATCTGGTTATCGCAAATCACAATGTCCAAAGTTGAACACCTCCAATTAGTAATCCACACTAGAAAAGGATTGAATAAACTAACTGTAACACCCTATATCCCATGTTTATTATATCCAATGCAAACTATGCCATTTTAATTCATCAAGTCATATGAATATATCATCATACTGTAGCTATTGTACTTTCATGCTTAGCATTCATCATATCAATACATTTAACTAAAGTAATGCTAATTTCATCATGCATGCATATACTAGTATTTTCACTATGAGCTTATTACAGTCTTCACTTCCATATAATTTACATATACATATATTACAACCCTTATACATATTAAACATGTAAGGAACTAAACAAGATTTATCAAAAGTTTCCTACATCCACTTCTATAGACTGGTGTTGGCCTGTCCTGATGCAGAAATAGTTCCTGTGCAAAAGCCTTGCCTACCAAAACCTACACGGATCAAATAACCCGTGCTAAGCTTTACAGCTTAGTGGGGAGATTCTAAACATGAAAGACAACCACTCACAGTGGTCGTCAAAAATATAAAATAACTAGCAACAATACTCATATGGCAAAAGAAAAGAAAATTATAAAATACAATAGCTTGCATAACAAGATAGCTTTTCACAATTTAATCAGCATACTAGTTATAGTTCATGAAGTGATCCATATATCATGTAAACAAATATTAAGTCGTGCTCAAATAGTCACTGTTAACCATAATAATTCATATATCAGATGCATATCTCATACTGTGAATAACTTTGAAACTTTATTACTTTACTTTAGCCTGCTTAAGTTCTAAGAATGGATAACGGGATCGATGGATACCCGAGGGTATCAAATGATAGATATCATAACTATGGACCCAAGTAGGGCCAACTATACTTTGGACCGGTCAAATGCTCGCACGTGAGCACCCACACGAGGGTAAAAATAAACAACCCTAATGGGCTGTGTAAGATCCAGCAGGATCGACTTTGGCAGCTGCAATTCCCTATAGGCGCCTATCTATCCATATCTGAAACTCTATCGCAGGCATAATTATATTCTTGTTAAATTCACATATCAAGACTCGTATATGTATAATATCTTGTAATACTATGAGTTCTTTGGTGCATAAACAAATATATGCACATTTCATATGCTAGGTTATATCAAGCCATGAGACTATAAATTTGCATCATAACATATAAGCATGACGTATAACCATCATCTCATACAATTAAGCATGTTCTCTTTAAGCATTATACATATTTTTAGTCATGCCAAAATATCTTCTATTTCATGGGCAATTACATATTCATACATTCATATATAACATGTAGGCATGACATTTAATCATCACTCCATAGTCATCATTGTACGTACCTGTAGATTCATTCGCATACAATTGAAGCATTCTTATATGCATATTTATCTATACATATAACCACCTTCATCATCAAGTATGAATCAAGTACTATACAAATTATCGATAAGTCTTCATGTAATAAATACATTTAACTTGCAACATGTAAGGTAGATATACATACATCTTTACAACTTGATTGAAACCTTTATTCATATGTATTTTTGTATCAAAAACTTGTTAAATTCTCGATAAAAACAGTTTAGTTAATCATTACTATTCATTTGAAACCTTTCTGTGAATTTTGAGTAAAACAGCAAGGGTCACGGTTACTATGAAATTGTTGGTAACCGTGAGATAGGTCACATTTCGGTTCTGTACTAAAAACTGCACTAGGTCACGGTTACTATGAAATTCCTCGTAACCGTGTCATATATGTACAAAAGGGGATCACGGTTACTATGAATTCCTTAGTAACCGTGAGATAGGTTACTTTTCTATTCTGAACTAAAAACTGGACTAGGTCACGGTTACTAAGGAAATCCTGGTAACCGTGACATATATTTTGTCCAGAGGCCGATTTACGGATTCAATTTGTATTGCAATTTTGACCGTTAAATCATCATTTTTAGAGAATAATTTCTTCTACAAACTTGTAGCCCTATGTGTCTAGTTTCTAGGACATCAAAAATATCTTCAAAATCATTTATATAACTCGAGATATGAAGAAATACTAAGGACTGTTCATGCTCACAAATTCTGCATTTTTGTCCGAAATTCAAACTGGATTTAGACCCATTTAAAGACAGAATGCGTATATAGTTTCTTCTTATAAAATCTTTGTCTATAGGTCTAGTTTAAGTCCCATTTTGAATCACCTCAATATCTATTTTCAAACTCCAGATATTTTCAAAACAATACTCATAGGTCAAAAGAACTCAAACCCAGAATTTTATCAAATTCACATGCATGTCTCATCTTATGTTCTCTTTGTTTATTTCTCAAGTTTTCAAGCAAAACACATCATGTTCCAAAAGATCCATTCACAAGCAATATGAGAAACCCTAAATTCCCATACCTTAGCCAAAACAAGAATAAAATCTCTATGCTTTAGGCAACCTCTTTTCCTTTGTTCTTTCTTCTTTCCTCTTTTCCTTCACAAACACCATCATCATCAAATTCCAGCACTTAATGAACATTATTCTCCATCAAAATGAAAAGAAAAAGAAGAAGATGATGAAGGTTTCATTAACATGCTCTTTACCTTAGCTTTAAAAGCCTTAAACTCTTGATGAACCCACAAATTTATCAACTAGTTTTCTTGAGAGGATTTAGAAGGAATGAAAGAAGGAAGAAGAGAAAATTTTCTGGTTTTCTCTCTACAAGTGCCGACCAACTCTTTTGCAAATGTCTCTTTCTCTTTCTTTCCACTACACACATATATATATATAGGACTTTGGCAAACATCCCTTTAAGTCCTCCAAGATTTTGCATGTTACCCAATTATCATCCTATTATTTGCATGTCACAAATCATACCCCACATTTACTTTATTCATACATTAACCTCTCCATTGTTCTCTAATTCCCAATTGACCTATAAAAATTTCATCATTACCAATTTACCCTAAAACAATACTTATTCTTCGATTATACCCTCAATAAAAATTAAACCTTACCTTTAAATTTTATTTCCATGCAATTAACATAATAACACACTCCATTGACCCTTACTTATACAAAATCCTCAATAAAAATATACGAATTAAAATAGGGTCATGTTAGGGGTCTTACACTAACAATGGAGGAACACAAGGACTTTCCAAAATCCCTTGATGCTAGCAAAGGGGGTGGCTGCTAGGGTTGAGAGTGTGAGAGAATTTCTTTTCTCTTAATTGTTCACTTAACCCTAAAATCCCTTTTACTTGGATTTTTATAGTTAGGTTAAAATTTCAACTTCATAATGGGATTGGGAACTTTAAACTTGCTGGAGAAATATTAAAAGGGCTTCTAGAATTATTAATAATTTATTTAGGCTCAATTAAATCCAATTTAAATCCTTTCATAAAAGGCTATGCATATAATCCACAAACTAGGCCCTTCATTTATACACTTGGATTTAATCACCCAAATGAATTCCAAATCCATCCAAATTAAATATGTAGGCTCCATAACACTTAAGAAATATATTTAATTTATCTTGATCCAAGAATTAGGCCTCTAAGGACTTCTATCAGCAAGTGGCGTGAAACCCTTCCTTATGAGGGTTTCTGCACCAAAATCATTTCCTTGGGTCTCTTTAAATTTTCCCAATGGATCTATTAATTATTATATCGGTCTTATAATACTTATGGTCTAATAATAATTAATTATAAAATACATTATTTTAATTAGATCCATTTTACAAAGTATTTCTAAAAAGTTCTACGAACAATTTTACTTGATCATATTTAATTAAACTCTTTAATTAATTATTCTTTTATTCACTTCTCTATTCCCATAATAATATCAAATATTATTATCCTTGTGATTTTACCATTTTATTATTTTCTCTATATGTGTGTGACCTATTAGGTTTCTGTCCATATTGGCAGTATAATATGTAATTGTGAGTTCTATTCAAAACTCACATGATTTAAACTTCTTTAAATCATTTTATCAATTCCTATTGATATTTATGATAAACTATTATACAAGTCATGATTGGCCTCTAGCTAGGAATCATGACTACCTAAATATCAGGAAATTCAAGTGGTTTGAGTATACCCTTCTAAGGAAATAGTTATCGTACAATTACTCCTTTCACCACTTTTATCTCAATTAGATTTTAAGTATGGATTTCTATCAACACATATAAATCTAATTATTTATTTTCTTTTAATTTAACCATTGTTCCCAAAATGCCCTTCATGGATCCCTATCCATCTTGGTATATTAGTCTTGCCAGAGATTCTCTAAACAAGGGAATTATAGAATCATGCGAGATAACTTCCCTTAATAAATCTGGGGTGGTGAATCCTTTGTTAATCACTCAAATATCTTCAAGTAGGTTATGATATACCCAACCTCTTGACTATGTTCACCCCCAGTTGAAAGTAATCAGTTATAGAGTCAAAGTATACCACTTGCTACTTAAGATAACTTTGATGATCTCAAGTCTAAGGATACTTGTATAACCGCTATGAAGAGATTCCTCACTGACATAGATTTAATATCCATATGAGGATTCTCTTTATAGGTCTCCAATGAACTTGTTTTTCTAACAAGCATCCACATGTTAGCTTTGATTATCTTCCTTAATCATAGTTATGAGAACCACTGCTTGAACCATTCAAGAAGCATAACATGTGCTAGTATGTCTGAATTAGCAATGTCCTATCTTATTAATTTTATGACTAGGGATATTTAGATATTAACACATATGTATGCAATAGACATCTCATATCATGAACACTTTCATGATTGCCTTTGCACTGTGTTTATAATATCAAGGACTTCATTTATTAATTTAAGATTTACAAACTCATGCATTTAAACATAGCATTAATAAATGAATGATACCTTTTATTAAGATTATGAATTCATACATATGAAATACATCCCTTTTACAAGGGCTTTAGGGCATACTCTCTAATATTCTTCCACTTGCACTAGAGCCAATCACTCATATATCTTTGACCCATGCTTTTTATATGGTGATCTTGCTTTATCGAGGAAAGTGTTTTAGTGAGGGGATCCACTACATTATCATCTATGGGGCCTTTTTTATTTTCACTTCCTTTCTAGCTACTATTTTCCTTATGAGATGGTAGTGTCTGAGAACATGCTTGGATCACATATGGGACCATGGTTCCTTTACTTGTGCAATGGTTCCATTGTTGTCACAATATAAAGGAATCGGATCAACAATGCTAGGTACCACTCTTAGTTCAAATATGAACTTTTTGATGCAGACTACTTCTTTGGCTATTTTAAAAGCAGCGTGAAATTAGCAGTTGTTTCTTGTTTGGAACTCTTCCAACTAACTGCCCCTCCTCCCATTATGAACACAAAACCAGACTGTGATTTACAATCATCTTTGTCAGATTAGAAGCTGGCATCTGTATACCCATTTACTTCCAAACTACCCTCCCCATACACCAAGAATATATCCTTAGTCCTTCCCATGTCCTTAAGGATTGTGAGACCCCTTACATGACCCTAATTGAAATTTTCATGATTTGAGAAGGATTTTATTTGATTAAGATTAAATTAAAAATTAAAATTTCATATAAAGTATTGGACAAGTGATAAATTATTGTGTTATTATATTAATTGCATGAAAATAAAATTTAATGTTATAGTTTAATATTAATTGAGGGTCTAATTGAAGTATAAAGTATTAATTTGGGGTAAATTTTGTAATTATGGCATCTTTAGGGGTAAATGTGAATAAAGGAATGATTAAAAGGTTAATTTAAGAGAAAGAAGTAAATGGAAAGGTTGATTTAAGAAAAGGAGTAAATAGAGGGGTTAAAGTTAGCATGCAAAAAGGAGTAGAGGTTTTAGTAGAACATGCAAAAGGTTGAAGGATTAAAAAGGATATTTTCATGTCACTATATAATGAAAATTTAGGAGATTGTGAGATGGAAGTCAGCATTTGGAGAGGAAAACCAGAAAATCTTTCATCTCTTCTCATTCATATCTTTGAAATTTATCAAACAATTTAAGTGCCATTGTATGTTGATTAATCAAGAGCAACTAAGTATACAACTATAAGGTAACAATCTCAATTGATTTACATATTCTTCTTCCCTTTCTACTTCCCATTTTGTTGAAGTAATGGTTAAGTATGGTGCTGGAGTTTTTGATTAAAAGATGATGTTGGTTGTAGATAAAGAAGAAGAGACAAAGGAAAAGGTCTTGCAAAAGATTAATTGGCTAAAGGAAATTAAGCCAAGGTATGGAATTAGGGCTACCTTAATGCATGTGAATTTTATTCTTGCATGTGAATATGGTTGCTGAAACTTTTTGTGATTAAATTGAATTTGTAGTAATTAAAAGACAATACAATGTAAGAAATGTGCATGAAGTGATGAGATGAATATTTTGACCTAGTGACTGAAAATTTAGTGTAAATTGTAATAGAGAAATCTAATTGTAACAAATAAAATTTATGTAGTTATATAAGACATTTGCCTACAAAATTGAAGAAGGAACCTACCTTCAATTCTGCCACTAGATTTTTTTATGATTTATTGAATTTAGGAGAACTACTAATTTTGGATTCTAGACTAGGTTGGGGAAAAATTGAGATATCTGTATGTACAATGATCAGAATGACATGAGATTAATTCCTATGCAAACAAGACTCATAAATACACATTTTATATGAAGGAAGTAAATCCTAATTTTATTTCTATGTATGTCAAATAATTAGCATGAAATTCGTTGAATCTGTTTGTACTGTTAAGGTAAAGATTTTGGTATTTTGGGCATAAGTATTAGTAGAGAAGTCAAAATCTTATGTTGTAAACTTTTGGGTAAACTAGATACCTAGGAGCACGTTTTTGGTGAAGAAATGTTGGTCTAAATCCCTCTTAATTTTATGCTATGAATTTTTGTAAGTGACAGCAAACACTATTGCGGTTCTATGAACAACCTATACTATTTCTCAAATATCTTGAGCTATAGGCATGATATTAAGGTAAATTTTGATGCTCTGGAAACTAGACACATAGGGAAATTTGATTATAGAAGATCAGGTAGCCTAAAAAGGACATTTTCAAATTCATTTGTGGCTCACAAGTTGAGTCTAGAATGTTGGCCCATGCAGATTTTTAATGTACTTTATCTTATGGTTTTTAATTAATTGAGCTAAATATGTGTTTATGTGATTACAAAATGAATTGGATAGGGCATTTAATATGAGTATTACTACAAGATTATATGTATACATATATATTCACACGTGCACATAGGTAAGGACTTGTGATGAATATATCTAACATATATTTGTGCATGATTGTTTTATGCAATTAATCTTACATATTCATACTCTAATGATAGAGTGAATTATATTTGAATGTGCACTTATACTGTGAAATAAGAAATACTATGTATGACTATGTTCATGTGTGATGCCTGAATGATAACATAATAAAGTATATTATTATGATGTTATATATTTATATTCACTAGGGATTATGTATTTGCATACATGATCACATATATACGATTTGCTATATTGTAAAGTATTAATAGTGAACACTTGAATGGGTATGATGCATTACTTGATTAACATATCATGATTATGCTAATATGAGATATCTAATGATGGTATGTAAAAAGTAATTGTATCATTAAATGAACTTACATATGCAGTTATGTCATAGTAACAATATAGCTATCATATGATTATACATGTGCAAAATGAACACTATAAGTGCAAGCATGATATATAAAAAGAAAGATTAAATAGATTTTTGCCTGCAATTATAGTTCAATTATGAATACATAGGTGGCTATATGGAATTACAGCTGCCACAATCGACCTTTTTAGGTCCATAATATAGTTGATCCTGCTGGATCTTGCACAGCCCATTTGGGTTGTTCCTTGAACCCATTTGGGTCCTTGATCGGTCCACCGTACGGTTGGCCTTGATTGGGTCCATAGTTTTGATATCTTTGGATATCCACCGTTTTGATATCTCGGGTATCCACCGATCTCGTTATCCACCTTTAGAACTTAAGCAGGCTAAATTAAAAATATAAATGTTTTACAGCTAAATCACAGTATGACTTGTGCATATGATATATGGATTATCATGTTTAATTGTGATTTCCATTACATGTATGGATATTTATTTATATTATGTACAAATCATCTATAAACTGTTTAGATTTCAATATGCTAATTTAAATGAAGAGTTATATTGTTGCTAAGATATTGTGCTTTGTTTTATATTTATTTTTATTATGTAAACTATATTATTTTCTATTTTTGTATATATTAAATATTTCTGGCGACCACTATGAGTAGTGGTCTTTCATGTTTAGTTTTCCCCACTAAACTTTATAGCTTAGCACGGGTTATTTAATCCATGTAGGTACTGTTGTAAAAGCTTTTGCTCAGGAACAATCTTTTCATCAGGACAAGCTAACACCTAAGTCGTAGAAGTTGATGTAGGATTCTTTTTGGTTATATTTTGGTGCAAGTTCTTTTGCACATTTAATATGTATAAAAAGAGCTCCTAAATATATATATATATATATATATATATGTATAATAAAGTAAGTGATGTAATAAGTTTAGTAAAAGAATGCTAAAGCATGCATGCATATAGTAGCTAAAATGCTTAGTCATAAATATGCTAGATCAATTGATAAATGATATGCATGATAAGATATTAAGTTAAGATAGTTATAACTAACATGAAAATGATGAGTATGTTATAGAATAAACCATTATGCTTACGTAATTAAGAGACTGAAGTTGTGGGAAATACCTAATTGATGCATAGGATACCTATATAAATAGACTATTTGATATGATAAATGTATACAGCTTTGGGTTAATAACCTACCATTATATGATTGAAAGGTATAACATGATATATGATAAAGGCATTAGATGAGGGTGTTTCAAGGATATTCTTGATAGCTGTCCAGTGTTCCTCTCCAAAATTGGATTGGAATCTGCTTCTTGCCTTTAGCAGAAGTGACAACTATGATACTTTTTGAATCCTTATTGAAGGCTACATCAGCTGTTTTGAGCATGTTGATTAACTCAGGAATGGTTACTTGGATCTTGTTCATTTGAAGTTAAGCACAAAAGGTGCATAACTTGGAGCCAACTAGTACAAGATTAAATCTATGTATAGATCATTATCTATTACATAGCCAAGTCTGCTTAAATGCTTAATATACCCATTTATCTTCAATGCGTGAGTAGTAACCAAAGTGCCTTCCACCATTTTGCAGCTAAATAGAGCTCGAGCAATCTTATATTGCTTAGTTCTAGACTGAGAAGAATAAAGCTCCTCTAGATGCAAAATGATGGTTCTAGTATCCATCATCTCATGTTGCTTCTAAAGCTTTGAGGACATAACACCCAGCATCAAACATGCTTCTGCTTCACTATCCTCCATGTATTTTTGCTAAGTGTCCTTGATCTCATCAATAGCATCATCTGATGGAAGTGGTGGTGGATGTTGATCCAAGACATAATGGATCTTTTTAGCTCTATGAACAATTCTCATTTGCCTGATCTAGTCAGAATAGTTGCTGTCAACCAGCTTGTTATCCAAGACTGATCGTATATTAATGTTTGATGTGCTCATGAGAGTATGTTCATATATATGTATGCATTAATTAGGTATTTAATTAATCTATTTACTCCCACTATTTTATTGCGAATCAATAACCCTCACTATTTAATCCGAGAAAACCCGATGCTATTCTTAGTGGGCCAATATCTAATCCTTGATATGAAATTTGACCTTGATTGTGGTCAACAAATCAAAATCCATACCCTTGAAAGGTAGGTATCTCTATACCAATTATGTCTCTACATAACTATTTGATCATTAGCTTATCAACTCTTAATACATGCATATCATATATGTATTCCCTAATCTTGCCTCTAGAACCATTAGCCTTGATTGTGGTCAACAAGCTAATAGGCTAGCTAAGATGACCCATTTAATGAGATTCGAACATATTTGAAATAATGTGAGCTTGACTATGGTCAACAACCCATACTATAAAGAACTCTGGTTCTCTTGAAATTAATGGAAGTCTTATATACCTTAGTATTATTTGAGGGATTTTAATTAATTAAGTCTCATCATACATGGTTGGCATACATTGGTATGCTTCCTATATCTATCTCATAAATATAAGCATACAAATATGGTATAGTTATGGACTTTACTACATTGATTTACCCGAGCCTAAAGGGAAATTAGAAGGTCAAACCTAGGTAATATGCATGATTCAAACAAGTATAAATAATTAAATTATTTTTTAAACTTGTTGGATCTCCATCCGGCTCATCTTGCTCCTTGATAGTTGTCTCCATTTCTATCTCTAATTCTAATCTAAGTAATCTAATTACATATTACAATTTGAAAAGAAATACAAACCAAAATCAAGTTTTCGGGACATGAAAGTCCTTATTGGGCCAAAACATGCATTATGCTCAATAACATTGGGTCTTGTCCATAACTATCCATCATGCCCATCATACACCCTTATATACATTTCTAATGCATAAAGTAAAACATATAATGGATTAATAACTTTTTTTCAACTCTTGAAACTTACTTTTGACTTATTTTGATAATGTGATAAAATTAGGAAACTTTTTCTATTTTGTAAACTTTCATTTTAGGAAACCTTTTTGTATGCATGTGTTCTTGTCTTAATTATCAATCCAATTGATTATTAATTAATTATTAATTGATTATTTAATTAATTAATAACATTAAATAATTAAAGAATTAATTTTTGGCTTGAAATAAAGGGTAGGCCGAAACCCACACAATAAACCCTAAATGTGTTCACACACAAACTAGTTTTCTGTCTATTGGACCATTTGGGCCTTTTGGAATGAGCAAAGCCCACTCCAGTCCTTAAAACCCATTAATAAACTTAATTGTAGTTTATAATATTTAATTTAAATCAGCTCCTTGGGCCCACCAAGTCATTCACTAATTTAAATTAAGTCCGTAAACATAATTAAGCCCATTAAGTGGTTTTAATGAATTAAAATTAATCCAATTAATTTAAGGCCCATTTTAATTAATCCAATTAATTAAAAAAACATAATATATCAGATATATCATATTTAGAAGATTAAAAATCGTTCTAAACAAGAACACAAATTTATTGAACTGTTCGATTAAACTAGTTTTCATGCAAAACTTGTTCGATTTTAATTTTGTTTGATCCTATGACTTAATATCACATATTAAATACATAAATTATCATAAAAATGATCTTAAAGTGGATCAATAAAAATTTAATTTAGAACAGCCCCTAAAACCTTTTTTGAAAAATAAAACCCTACACGCCATTCACAATGATTCTTTTTCTCAAAAGAATCATTTTTATTTTTTGTTTTATATATTTGATCACATACATCTAGAAATCAATATTTCTCATTCATTAACAATCAAATCTGATATTTTAAAGTTCATGAAATAAATAACTCAAAAATAAAACTAGTCTGCAAAAATATAGTATTGTAGATTTATGGCAAAATTGAGGCTCTGAAACCATGTTCAGAATTATCGGTTACAAGCATATCATACATAAGCGAAATTTAAAATTTTTAACTAATAGATCTGATCTTGCCATTAATTTACAATATAAATATTAATGAGAATAAGAAAAATCAACTCTGAGTTTTGATGAACAGTTGATTTTCCTTCTCACCAGGTTGTCGCAAACCACAGTGTCCAAAATTGAACACTTCCAATTAGTAATCCACACTAGAGAAGGATTGAATGAACCATTAATGGAGAAACACAAGGGCTCGCCAAAATCCCTTGATTCTAGTAAGGGGGTGGCGGCTAGGGTTGAGAGAGTGAGAGAATTTCTTTTCTCTTAATTTTTTACTTAACCCTAAAATCCCTTTCACTTGGATTTTTATAATTAGGTTAAAAATCCAACTTCTTAATAGGATTGGGCTCTTTAAAATTTTTGGAGAAATATTAAATGGGCTTATGGAATTATTAATAATTTATTTGGGCTCAATTAAATCCAATTTAAATCCTTTCATAAAACACTATGCATAAAATCGATAAACTAGGTCCTTCATGCATACACTTGGATTTAATCACCCAAATGAATTCCAAATCCATCGAAATTAAATATGTAGGCTCCATAACACTTATAAAATATATTTAATTTATCTTGGTCCAAGAATTAGGCCTCTAAGGCCTTCTATCAGCAAGTGGTGTTAAACCCTTCCTCTTGAGGGTTTCTGCACCAAAATAATTTCCTTGGGCCTCTTTAAATTTCTCCAATATATCTATTAATTATTATATCAGCCCTATAATACTTATATTCTAATAATAATTAATTATGAAATACATTATTTCAATTAGGTTCATTTTACAAAACATTTATAAAAAGTTATGCGAACAATTTTACTTGATCATATTTAATTAAACTCTTTAATTAATTATTCTTTTATTCACTTTTCTATTCCCATAATAATATCAAATATTATTATCCTTGTGATTTTACCATTTTATTCTTTTCTCTATATGTGTGTGACCTATTAGGTTTCTGTCCATATTGGCGGTATAATATGTAATTGTGAGTTCCATTAAAAACTCACATGATTTAAACTTCTTTAAATCATTTTATCAATCCCTATTGATATTTATGATACACTATTATACAAGTCATGATTGGCCTCTAGCTAGGAATCATGACTACCTAAATATCAGGAAATTCAAGTGGTTTGAGTATACCCTTCCAAAGAAATAGTTATCGTGCAATTACTCCTTTCACCACTTTTATCTCAATTAGATTTTGAGTATGGATTTCTATCAACACATATAAATCTAATTATTTATGCTCTATTAATTTAACCATTGTTATCAAACTGCCCTTCATGGATCCCTATCCATCTTGGCATATTACTCTGGCCAGAGATTCTCTGAACAAGACAATTATAGAATCATGCAAGATAACTTCCCTTAATAAATTTTGGATGGTAAATCCTTTGTTAATCACTCAAATATCTTCAAGTAGGTCATGATATACCCAACCTCCTAACTATGTTCACCCCCAGTTGGAAGTAATCAGTTATGGAGTCAAAGTATACCACTTGCTACTTAAGATAACTTTGGTGATCTCAAGTCTAAGGATACTTGCACAACCGCTATGAAGAGATTCCTTACTGACATAGATTTAATATCCTTGTGAGGATTCTCTTTATAGGTCTCCAATAAACTTGTTCTTTTAATAAGCATCCACATGTTAGCTTTGATTATCTTCCATAATCACAGTTATGAGAATCACTGCTTAAACCATTCAAGAAGCATAACATGTGCTAGTCTTTCCGAATTAACAATGTCCTATCTTGTTAGTTTTATGACTAGGGATATTTAGATATTAACACATTTGCATGCAATAGACATCTCATATCTTGAACACTTTCATGATTTGCTTTGCATTGTGTTTATAATATCAATGACTTCATTTATTAATTTAAGATTTACAAACTCATGCATTTAAACATAGCATTAGTAAATGAATGATGCCTTTTATTAAGAATATGAAATTATACATATAAAATACATCCCTTTTACATAGGCTCTAGGGCATACTCTCTAACAGTCATGATCCTTAGTTAGAGGCCAATCATGACTTGTATAATAGTGTATCATAAATATCAATAGGGATTGATAAATTGATTTGAAGAAGTTTAAATCATGTGAGTTTTGAATTGAACTCACAATTACATATTATAGTACCAATATGGATAGGAACCCAATAGGTCACACACATATAGAGAAAAGGATAAAATGGTAGAATGATAAGGATAATAATATTTGACATTATTATGGGAATAGAGAAGTGAATAAGAGAATAATTAATTAAAGCGTTTAATTAATTATGATCAAGTAAAATTGTTCGCATAATTTTTTAGAAAAATTTTGTAAAATGGATCTAATTGAAATATTGTCTTTCATAATTAATTATTATTGGACTATAAGTGTTATGGGGCTGATATAATAATTAATATATCCATTGAAGAAATTAAAAGGGGCCCAGAAGATTGGTTTTGGCGCATAAACCCTCAAGAGGAAGGGTTACATGCCAAACCCTGAGAAAAGGCCTTAGAGGTCTAATACTTTGACCAAAATAAATTAAATATATTTTATAAGTGTTATGGAGTCTACATATTTAATTTGGATGGATTTGGAATTTATTTGGATGATTAAATCCAAGTGTATGCATGAAAGGCCTAGTTTGTGGGTTTTGTGCATAGTCTTTTACGAAAGGATTTAAATTGGATTTAATTGAGCCCAAATAAATTATTAATTATTTTTGAAGCCCATTTAATGTTTCTCCATCAATTTTAAAGAGCCCAATCACATTATGAAGCTGGATTTTTAACCTAAGTATAAAAATCCAAGTGATAGGGATTTTAGGGTTAAGTGAACATTAAGAGAAAAGTAACACTCTCTCACTCTCTCAACCCTAGATGCCACCCCCTTTGCTAGCATCAAGGGGATTTTTGCCATCCCTTGTATTCCTCCATTATTGGTTCATTCAATCCATCTCTAGTGTGGATTACTAATTAGAGGTATTTAATTTTGGACATTGTGGTTTGCGACAATCCAGTGAGAAGGAAAATCAATTGTTCAAAAAAAATCAAAGGTGATTTTTCTTATTCTCATTAATATTTATATTGTAAATTCATGACAAGATCAGATCTATTGTGTAAAAGATTTTAAATTCCACTTATGTATGAGATGCATAAAACCGATAATTCCCAACAGCTACCTTGCATGAGGTGTTTGCATCTTAAGGGTACACAGGTAATGAACTAAGGGGAGTATTGGAACTCGACACAATTAATCTTTTGATATTAAAGGTAGATGCTTTGACCAAAATTGTAAGTAAAACTCAAGTTAATTCTCTTGAAAGTTTAAATGTTGCTTGTAAATTCATCAACCAATAAATAACCACTAATAAAAACAATAAAGAGCAATTCAAGCAAATTAATACGAAGCTTGAGTAGCTTGCTACCTATAATTGAATCCTTGAAACACAAATTGCCCAACAAACCTCTTTTAGTTCTCAACCTATGGGAAAGCTACCGAGCCAACTCAAATTCCCACATAAAGAGACTTGTACCTTAAGGAGTGGTAAAGAGGTTGAAAATAAAGTGGCAAAGGGTAACTAAGGGTTAATAATGATGATGACATACAAGGAAAGTCTAGCAAAGTTAATGAAAATGTGATTGATAATAGTGGCAATGATGTTGTAGAGACTAATCAAGATAAGAAGAAGAATTCTCAACAAAATAAAAATGATAAACCTAAAGTAGATCTTTAGACTTTGCCTTTTCCACAAAGGTTTATAAGGCATAGTTTAAATAAGCAATTTGGTAAATTTCTTAACTATCTTTAAGAAATAACTATTAGCATGCAATTTATGGATACCATTAGAGATATGCCAGCATAGGATAAATTTCTAAAAGATATCACTACACATAAGACAAAATTAGAGGATTATGGCTTAGTTTCTTTAGTTGAAGAATCTAAGGTTGTGTACTCTAAGTCTTCACCAAAGAAAAATGACCATAGTTGTTTTATAGTTTCTTATATTATTGGTGGTATTCACTTTGGTAAAGGTCTTTTTGATGTTGATGCTAGTGTAAGTCTTATGCCTTATTCCATTTATAAGCATTTTGATCTAGGTGAGCTTAAGCCTACTAACATGTGTTTATCTATGGCTAACAAATCTATTACCCATCCTCTTGGAATACTAGAAAATTTTCCCACCAAGGTAGGAAATTTTTTTATTCTAGCTAATTTTGTTATTTTTGATATAGAAAATGACCTTGAGATTTCAATTTTATTTGGAAACCCCTTATTTGTTACAATTGGTGCCATAATTGACATGAAAAGAGGTAAGATCACATTGGAGGTAAATAATAAAAGTATTGAATTTGATGTTTTTGAGATGATGAGATCTTCACCTATTGAAAATGTAACTAGAATTGATTCCCTTGATATTATTGATGAGTGTATTAATGATGTCATACATGATTGATTAAGGCAAAAGCCTATTACGCCATATGATAATGACAAAGCTCAAGTGAAGAAATTGGAGGCCAATTTGTTTCCTTTTCATAGGCTTGTAAGGTTTGAACTCTTAAAAAAGATGATAAAAATCCAATTTAGCAAAAGAGGAGGCAAAACTAGAGCTCAAGCCTTTACCATCTAATTTAAGATATGTGTTCCATGACTGAAAATCTAAATTTTCTTTTATCATTATTTCATTTTTACCTAAAGGTCATATAGATGTTTTACATGATATTTTGCTTAAACATAGATGTAAAGCCTCAATTTATACCCTAGTCGTAATCAGATATGTTTAGGATGCATTAGGAATGTGGTGTAAATAGATAAGTGTTTAAAAGGTAATAGAAGACCTAGAGGGAATTAAATTAGGGGTATAATAAAAGGAGAGACATAATAGGGGTGGAAATAAGGAAAGAAGAAAGAGGAAATAAGACAAATAGGAGTGCATAAAGCCTCATAAATAAGTTAAAAGGTTAGGACCACTTAATTCTCTAGAATTGTCATAGAAAAAGGGGATAATTTAAGAGTAAAAGGGATAAAAGGGCCAACCAATTCCAAGGGATAAAAGGGCAGCCACTTTTCTTGAAAACAAAGCCATCTATGCTTTAGTAAAATCTTTGGTCAAGAGAAAGAAATTAGGGGATCGTGTCTATAGGTAATAACTCCATTTTCTTATTCTTTTTTGACCTAAGAAGGAGGCAATTAGATGTTAAATTAAGTAAATAGATGATTGTCTACATTTGTAAATTATGCTATATTAAGGAACAATCAACCAAGGGAAATGAGAAGGAAGAAAGAGTTTAAAGAGAAGGTGGTACTTGCTAAAGAGGTATGGGAACTTGTTATCATTTTGTATATGTATGGTTGTATATTAGGCATAGTGAATAAAATATTAAAAGCTATAATGAGGTATTATCAAGGAAATTAAGCTTAAGGATACTTTAGAACCAAAATAGGAAAGTTGTTCTTGAATTCACTAAAATCTAACTTAGGAGTCACCTGACCAATTAGGACTATTTTGATTATCACTCAAGCTATATGAATCCAAATTGAGTAATTCTAGTTAGAATATAAACTAGAATCATAGATCTTGATTTCATATGAGAAGTTAAAAATTGAATCCCTTTGTAAAGTGATGAAAATTATGCTTGAACTCTAACAATGTCTACAGCCTACCACTGGGAGTAGTTTGAATTGTTTAATGAATATATGGAGATTTACATGCTTAAATGGAGTGATTTTTAATGTTTTGAATACTAGAGACATAGGATAATAAATTTATAGAAGCCTAAAATGGCATTTACTAGGTCTAAAGGGACATACAAGTTGAACCTAAAAATCTACCTTTAAGATAGAATAGACCTCATGGTCATCACTGAATTGGTAACCATCGCAAGCTAGTCCAAAACTAAATTTTTACCTATATCACGATCAACACAAATCATTAGCCATTGTGACCCTCCCCTATTTCCTCTTAAACTTGATTTTTAGGTCCCAAATTTTTACTAAATTTTGTCTAAACCTCCCTAAATATTTTTAAAACTATCTAAATATAAAAATAAAGGTAGTTTGTGACATTAAATATGTGAAGAACATAATGGAACATGAGAATAAAGTTATAGAATGAATACTAATACTAGAACACATGAATATATAAATGAAGGTTTGAAGTTGTGTATGAGCATACATAAATACATAGATGGATTTGCATAAATTATAATATTTCAATTAAATGATGCATATATATATGTGTGTGTGTATATATTATTAAAGTTATATAATGATATTTGAGTTATACTATTATAATTATTTATGAACAAGAATATGAATGATAATATATTAGCATTGAACATATATTAATATGTAGATGTTCTAATTAAATGATACATTAATGTGCTTAAAGTTACATAATTGATTCTAATGCATGAAAATAAGATGCACTAGATTATAAAGGAATATAGAAATGAATGCATATACATATGATTCCTTATTTCTAGAACATGATCATGCAAAAGTGCTATAGATAAATAAGACATGAAAAGGAAAAGTAAAGAAATTAAAGTAAAAAAGTTACAATTATCTGCATTTATATCTAAGTTGTTGATAGATAGGTATGCCTATAAGGGTATATTGCAGCTACCCTATGTTCAACCCCATTTGGGTCCCTATGCTTCGACGCTATTTGGGTCCCTATTCTTTGACCCAATTTGAGTCACTTGTCGACCTCATTTGGTTCTTTTTGATGGGTCTATAGTACAAATTTAACTCTATTTGGTTTTATAGTATAATACCTTTGTGTATCCTTTCGTACCTTCGGGTACCCTAGTATCACCCGTTATCCACATCCATAGAGTGGTACAGGATTACTTCAAAATATAAAAAACGCATTATAAGAAGCAATATGATAGAAATCACCTTATATTTTATGACTTGATCTATATGTTACTTTTATATAAGCCCATAGGAAATAGAAATGTGAAGTTAGTTAAACCATATGCTAATATGAAATATAAAGTACCATAAGTATCACATGTATACAATTATTATTGTAATTACATGATATCTTATTCATTTAATGACATAATGATTGGGCATGATACAAACAATTGCTCAATACTCTAATTACAATACTATGTTATTGGATGCTTAATACTATGTTCATATACGTATGTGTGCTATGATAACTTCTGTGAGAGGTTATCTTCATAGTTTATGTTCCCCACTAAGCTGTATAGCTTAGCACATGTGTTCATCTATACAGGTACATAATTTAAGATCCTTCAACGGGGATAATATATGCATCAACAAAGCAAACATCAAATTTAGGAAGAGTTGTAGTAGAAAGTTAATGTATTTTGTTGTATATTGTATTTACTTCTTTGTACTAACTAAATTGTAATATAAAAATAATAGTATAGCATGAGTTGTAATAACTCTCATTTATAGTCTTCAACTATAATATACATAGTTCTATATAGTATAGTATATATATGTATAGTGATAGGAAATGAAGGAAACTAGGGTGAATATTACATTTTAGTATCAGAGCTAAGGTTTAGGTGGTTCTAGCCAATAAGAGTTTAGAATAAAGTAGTTATAAAAGATTATTGTATATGTTGGCCTAATCTGGATGTTCCTATTATCTTATAGATTGTAAAATATAGAGAAACCTTAAAGTTCTGCTATTGAAAAATGAAATGATCAAAAGTGAGAATTCATATGAGGAAAGCATAATGCCTTGAAAGTTATAAATAGTATTCTTTTATTCCTATTAAAGTTATGTATACAATGACAGTTTAAATTTTTAACCCTTATATGTATAGGTATAGAGGATATAATCTGATAAGGTGTTGTCATAGAACAAGATAGTATATGATATATATAAGGTCAATTTTTAGACCATTGTACATATATAAATAGATTATATATATATTATGTCAATAGGATGTATATAAAAGGGAATTTGAGCGAAGCTGATAAGGTTATCGCTTCATGAAATTATTATGATATAAGGTTAAGTTTGGTTATGGCACCCTATACACCTATCAATGACTCCTTACTAGTGTGGGTAGCACTACAAAAAAACTGTTAATTAGCGACGGAAAATTTCGTCGCTAATTACAAGAATTTCGTCGCTAATTTAAATTAGTGACACCACGACGAATAGTCGCTAAAAGGCCAGTCGCGAATATATTAGTGATGAAATTCAAATTCAGTGGCTAATTAAGCGACGAAAAATTTCGTCACTAATTTTTTTCCGTCGCTAATTTAGTTTCCTAATTAGTCGCCGAATTATAATAATAATATTTAGCGACTACATTTTCCATCGCTAATTTCATTGCTAATTAAAAATTTAGTGTAAAATTTAGCAACAAAATATTTGTTGCTAATTTGGTCGCTAATTATTTCTTAAATTCTAACATTTTCGTTGTAGCGACAGTTGCTGTGGCGAATCCGTCGCTAAATTATTGCATAATTTAATTTTTTCTTTTATTGTATTTTTAAATTTTCATCTTGTACACAATATTTTAATTTTCAGTTCAATTCAAATTTTCAGATGCCAAATTGGTGGGTAATTTATTATACTCAAAGAGGGGAAAAAACAAAAAAGAGAGCAAGCAAAGAATGAATATTTTATTATACTCTAAAATATACGAGAAACAAAAAGTTACAGAAGCTGTAACACACAACCCACCCATATAAACCTTTGGCAAGCTCAGCTGAAAACATTGGAGAACTTTTGGCAAGCTCAGCTGCTATACATGATGCCAAAGTGAAACCAGTACCATGGGTGTTGTGAGTTTTAATGCGGGGTGAATGCAGCTTATGGTAGTCATTACCTGCAAAAATTGATTAAACACCATTAAAAATCATCAACGCTTCATGCATACACCAGATAAAGTAAATCTCAATATCAATGGACTAAAGGATTATATAGAAGTTAAGGTGTATCATCAAAGAAAATGTCAACAGCATCCACAGAGTTAGGAAGGTCACCACCTTTAACAAGTACATTTCTGTCAGGCAACATATAAGTTCAAGTTCAAAACTCTTGTCAATGTGAAATTTTTTTTTTATTCTTCAATTGCCAGTTGATGAATTCATACTCTTAATAGATTTGCTACAAGAACTAAAGATAATGGCACTTCCAACACTGAAGTATTTAGGAGCCAGAGTTCAATTTCTTGTTTAGCAGTTAAGCAAGCTAAAAAATGCTACATATGCCTTTCACATATTTAAGAAAACCATTCAGGGCTGAATTGTGGCTTATACCTATGACTTGGGCATTAAATGCTGTAAAAGTTGCAATGTCAATGCCTTTGCTTCTTTTCAGATATTTCCATATCTTTTTCAAAAATAAAACCACAAAATCAAATGCTCCTCCTTTATTGTTTAGAATTTATATCTCAGCTTAGTGCGTCAAAGAAAATTTTCAAACAATCTTCTCACAAAAGAAAAAGTTCCCATTTGAACAGGAGAGAAATTATTACTTCAATAATCATTATAACTCCTATAAAAAAGGCAATTTGTGGGTCTAAAATACTCATAATAGCAAAGAAATAAATAGTACATAATCAATATACAATCCTCATTTAAGTAAACAAAGAATTTAAAGCAATTTCCACTGACCGAGGACTAATTTCATGCAAAAGCTTTGCTGCAGACTGCATGTCAGCAACTATTTCAAGTGACATAGCACCAAGTGAAGCAGATGCCTCTTTTATATTTGGAGTTACTATGTCAGCCATGGGAAGAAGCTCCTCTCTACATTGAAAAACCAAAACTTTGACAATATGCAAACCTTCCTATATTATGTGCTTTAGACTGCACTAAGAAATAATACCTATAAACTATCATAGTGAAAAATAAGACACAAGAAGCAAGAGTATGTGCAATAAACTGCAACATATATTTTATTAAATCCCAAATACAAGCAAGGGACAACAAGTTTGCTAAATGAGTTGTGCATGGGAGGCATGCAAACCAATTAACATAGGCATATGTGTATGACTTCAAAGGAAACATTCATACTTACTAAAAACTAAAAATAATAGAAGGGTCAGCCAGCACATCTCCAATTATAGACACCATAAAAAGATCAACCAATAATGCTACCTTTAGTTATCATATTAAATCAACTCAAAAGCCACTAGAAGAGTAACCAAAATGGCATGCTATGAATGTACAAAACTTTGGCATACCTCGAACAGGATACTCCTTGAGCATCTAATGAAGAATGTTCACAGTGACAATAGAAGGTAGTATGCCTGTTTTCACCTAAGATAATTTCACAATCAGATTGTAATCAAATTGTTACAGAATCATGAAAGAAATGCATAATTTTGATTGTCCATATTTAGGGGTCACAAAGCTAGTATTTCAGAAATTGGAAAAGTCACCAAAAAACTTATATTATATGGTTTTCGCTAATAAATTACTATAATCCTCTATTCATCTAAGCCAAATCATTTCTTCTTTATGTGATTCTCGTCAAACAGAAAGCAGAAATCTAAAATCCCATAACTTCTCCTTTCTACAATTCTCAACTGCCAAAAATGACCAAAGAGAATGCAGTTGTGGTATAACTCATCTCTCAGAAAAAAAGGAGTAAGTTGCAGTAGCTAGAGAAGATAAGAACAAAGTCCTTTCAAGATGTTTACAAAGTGATCTATGGCATACAGGTGTATTTCCAGGAAAAAGCACAACCCAAAATCAGCTTTAATATTCACAATATAGTGTTTCTAACAGTATTGCAGGACTTGTATGATTCTAAAATGACCATAAAAGAAAATACCTAAATCACCATTTAACTAACTTTCCAATTCATTCAGCTAGTTATGAATATTAAATATGAACATCAAAATGACTAAAGATAAAAAGAAAAAAATTGATAAATTCATGTTCTTATGTGTGATGATGCCAACAAGTTATTATTCTGGGATGATGGCTACTTAAATACCGTGATGATGTATCCTAGGTTGATGTCATGACATTTAAACATTGAGACAACAAGTTTGTTATGACAAAAGCATTGGAAAATCTTCCTAAAAATTGGCAAAAGCATACCATCGTAAATACAGTCTAGTCCCACCAGTTACTATGGGAATATGACCATTGTCTAGAATATCTCTTGTGGCTTGCCTTGCATCCTCAAAAAATTTTCCAACTGAATAATCTAAAGGAAAACTATTAGCAAGTACTGTACTATCACAAACAATTTACCATTAATATATTTTGTAATCAAGCTTTAGATAATGATTCATGTGACAGCATAAGAAAAATATACTGCATATTCATAGGCAGGTAAGCAGGTAAAGTGTTTGCTTATACTGCATATTCATTGTTAATTGAATGCAGTTACTTAAATTATGTTATTGTTAGTAAAAAAAAGTTAGTTTCTAGCCTTAAGTAGAAGACAAATTATGTGATGGTAAGATTGCATGCTTTCTTGTCATTTAGCACAATGTCCTACTTTTTCCTTTATATCACTGTAACATCCTTTGGGACCGCTAATCATTGCAATACAATTAAGATTATCCATCTCTCTTTTCTCTCTTAAATCTCTCTTCTGTCTTATTATAATTATGTCTATTGTCTTCTTTTTCTATTCTTTCCTTAATCCTTCTGTTTATTATTCTGGGCTTTCTAGCCATAATTCTTCATTAATTAATAAGAAGCTACTCTAACAAAATTAGTATTCTCACTTGTTAAGAACAACATTCTTAGAATAACATACCCAATAGGCAATAAGAAAAAAAAAGGAAAGAAAGATTCAAGCTTTTAGTTTAAATGCCAGAGAAATGTTACCTGAGAGCTATAAAGACGTCATTTTTTCATAGACATACATTGCCGTCTTACAGCTAAATCGTTGCAGTTTCATTGCCTATAGAGGATAGCTAGAAGGTGAGCAGTTGCTCTCTATCTAACCAGAGTACAGCACTATCACCTTTGTATCTATTCCATCTAACTACTGCATAAAGTACCAAAAGAAATTAACTCTTTTTACACTGCCACTGTGCACTGAACTTTAGTACTAAATGCTAAATTGTACTTAAATAGAAATTCCACTAATAAAAAGGTAGGGCATGTGAAGAGGAAGATATAAAGAGACACAATAAAGAGCACATACATTATGATCAGGACCACTTACATGGTTCAATCTTTTTCCTCTTCCACTACTAAGATAGCATTGGATTGCATTTTCATATAATGTAACAGAGAAAAGAAAGAAAGAGAGAACATAGTGAAAGTTAAGAAACATTAGCCCAACTCACTTTGATAGACTTTCTGCAATTCCTCATCTTCTCATCTCCTCATCTTCTTTAGCTATTTTGTCGATGATATTTGGCAAACTGAGGTCCCAACTCACTTTGATAGACTTTCTGTAATTCCTCAGTAACAGCTTGGGCTAATGAATCCTGAATTGAAGTATAAAAAACACAATCATTCTCGCATTGGGAAATATTACATGAAAGGAAACGAGTATCAGCCATCTCAAGAAATTACCTGATGGACTTCAAAGGAAGGATTATAGGAGCATCATGGAGCCTCAACTTCTATAGCTGGAATTGTTGAAGGTATGGATACCTGAAAATGATCAAATACTTTTACAGCCTGTTAGAGATATTAAACAAATATCTACTTTTCGTTTGTTAAGTAGTATCTTTCTATATCTTATCTTCTTGTAAATATCTCCATCTCTATAAATAGCTGACATGTAGACCCATTTATTTAAGAATAATACAATACACTACAACCATCTTAACATGGTATCAGAGCCCATATGAATTCATTTGCACTAATTATTTCTACTTCCCTTTTTCTTCTTCTTCTTCTTCTTCTTCTTCTTCATTCTCTCATCATACCTTCTCCATAAAACTCACCTCTAAGAATTATTTAGTATGAAAAAAAAAGCTTGCACCTCTTCTCAACTACCAAAATCTAAATGCTTTATTGATGGATCTATTTCTCCTCCACCAAAAATAATCACATCCTCTAGTACTCCTCCCACCATCACACCCAACCCATATTTGTTTAATATCTCTAACACAACCGACATGATCCCTCTTTAATAATCTGAAAAGAAAAAACTTATCCTATACATGCCACAACGAATTAAACCCGAACTATGCAAGTTTCGAGAATTTAACAAACATACTTAATTGTTACATAGCATTAAGGAACTAGGTTGGGGTTTAGATTATTAAATAGAAATGAAGTACCTTTCTAGTTTTGTTGTCGCGTTCACTTGGAACATTATTAAATACAACAAAATTAAACATTTATCATACTATTAAAAAACCAAACAAACTAAACTAACAGAGAGTTTGTAGAATACCTTCATTTTCCCACAAGTCAACCATGCCAGAGTCCTGGGTAGTGAAATCGCCCTACAGAAAAATTCATAAGAAATTTCAATATCGAAGAACACCCAAAAGAATTAATAACAACCTCCACCAGAACTGCCTAGTCACTAACCTTGGTAACATCTTTTGGCTCAGAAACTCTCTGGGTTCTCTTAGATTTCTTCTTAATCTTCTAATTCGAAGATGCCACCACTTGTACAAAAGGGTTCTTTTGGAGAATACTATCTGTATAGAGTACTTTTTCTCTGTGCTTCTTAATCTTTTACCTCACAAAAAGATCTGAACTTTACCAAAAGGGGTATCGGCTAAAGAGGGGAGAATCCAAGAACCTGAAGAGAAAATGGCTAATTGATTACCTTTGGATTTGTCGACGAAGAAGAGGGACTCAGTGGGAACATAGGAAAGAGAGCTGCCTGAAATAACATCTTTAGTTGACTTCTCAATGAAATCGTTTATGTCTTCGGTGCTTATGTTAGCTCTTTATGCTTTCTTTCCCTTTCTTGAGCTCTTCGATTTCTTCTCCATCTCTCTCTTTGCTTTGCTTCAATGGCTTTTCTTTTGCGCCTGCGCCGCTTCTAAGGGAAACCTAAACCTTCGTGTCCCGCTGAGGTTTCATATCTTAGCCCCTATTAAACGGCATCATTGCAATGAAAGAGGTCATGGTTTGAGTGATAATTTACTCTTCCTATGGGGGCTTAAATGCACATTATGCCTTTGTTTTATAATAATTTTTTATTATGTAAATTATAATTCTTAAATTGGATAAATTAACAAATTGGAAAATTTCTTTTCTCTCATTAATTTGTTTTGTTTTTAATTAAACCCTCTAAAATAAACTGAATTTTATGAGAAAACGTTTCTTATAAATTTTATATTACTATTTTATAAATATTTATTATTATTAAAAATTTAAATTTTCTAAATAAATAACTTTAGAGTTTGGCATAATTGATAAAAAATTAATTTATAATTTTCTGTTACAAAATAAAATATTCATTTCATATGGTCTATATTAAAATTACTTGAAACTATATATAAATCATGTGAGTGAAATTAAAAAAATTATTTTTTAATTTATTGGCAACAGATTAGCAACTAAATTATTCAGTCACTAATTATATTACTATAACATATTACTATTAGAGATAGACAAATTTTCGTCGCTAAACCGTCGCAAAAAGGCACTATATCTTCCCTCCAAAATTAGCGACTAAAATGTTCATCACTAAATTTTCTGGAATTAATTTCATGAATAAAAAATTATAAACTTTAGCGACGAAAATATTCATTGCTAATTCCATCGCAAAACATGGTGCATATACTTCATGCCAATAATAAGCGACTGTTTATTCATTTCATTGCTATTTCGTCCCAAAAAAAAATTGAAAATATCCTTCCCATGACGAAATTGTAAAACAGTCGCTAATCCATCGCAAAATTTGTGATGAAAATAAGGTTGTCGCTAATTGGCAGTTTTTTTGTAGTGTAAGTGATTATCCATGTCACAGCATGGGTTAGGGAAGACATTTACATTACATGAAAACATCCAAATTTCATTTCATTATATATATGAAAACATCATTCTTTCATAGCATTGCATTAGCATCATTTGACAAGACATGAAAAGCATCAAGTCATATGTATAGGTTCTAACTAGAAAGGAAACTGATAGAATATACATTGAGCGTAATAATGATTTGATAGTAAGAAAAGGGTACCACCAATAAGAAGTGAAACAAGATAAAATCTAAATATGATAAAGTAAGGAAGAAGAAATAAGAAATGATAGTATTGGGCAAAACCAAAATACAATATAGTAAAGAGAAAGAGAATAGGGAAAGATAGTATTGGATAAAAACAAAGTCATAAGAATGCAAGTGAATTTTGAGGATAAAATTCCTTAATGGGGAGAGAAATGTAAGGCCCTAATCTATACCCTTGTAGTAATTGAATATATTTAGGATGCATTAGGAAGGTGGTACAAAGAGAAAAGTGTTTAAAGGGTAGTAAAGGACCTAAAAGGAATTAATATAAAAGCTAAGGGTAGTATGGTCATTTTAAATTTAAATTTGCATGTGTATAATCAGAATGAAATATTAAATTAAGGGCACAATTAAAAAAAAGAGACATAATAGTGGTGGAAATAAGGAGAGAAGAAAGAAGACAAAGGAAATGAGAAAAATGGGAGGACTTAAAGCCTTATAAGCAAGTCAAAAGGTTGGGACCACTTATTTCTCTAAAATTCTCAGAAGAAAAGGACATAATTTAAAAGGAAGAGGGAAAAGGGGCCAACCATTTCTAAGGGATAAAAAGGGCAGCCACTTTTTTTGAAAACAACCCCATCAACTCTTTGGTTAAAGCTTTGGTCAAGAGAGAAAAATTAGGGTATTGCATATATAATTAATAACTCCATTTTCTTCTTTTTTCTTTGACCCAAAAGGGAGGCAATTAGATATTAAATTAAGGAAAAATATGATTTTCTACATTTTTAAATTATGCTATATTAACGAACAAGCAACCAAGGGAAAGGAGAAAGAAAAAGGAGCTTGGAGAGAAAGTGGTACTTGCTAAAGAGGTATAAGAACTTTTTATCATTTTTTTATATGTATAGTTATGAATTAGGAATGGTGAATGAAATATTAAAATCTATAATGAGTTATTATCATGGAAATTAAGCTTAAGGATACTTGAGAACCGAAATAGGAAACTTATTCTTGAAATCACTAAAATCTGTCTTAGGACTCATCTGACCAATTAGGACTATTTTGATTATAAAATGACATATAGGAATCTAATTTGAGTAATTCTAGTTGGAATAGAAACTATACTCGTAGAACTTTATTTTATATGAATAAGTTGCAAATGGAATCCCCTTATAAGGTGAAAAAAATTGAGCTTGAACACTAATTGTCTACTACCTTACTACTAAGAGTAGTTTGTATTGTTTAGTGAATATCAGAAGATTTACATTCTTAAATTGAGTGATTTTAATGTTTTGGAAACTAGAGGCATAGGGGAATAAATTTGTAGAAGGTCATTTTGCCAAAAAATGGCATTTACTAGGCCTAAAGAGACATAAAAGTTGAACCTAAAAATCTACATTTAGGATTTTTAAGGCAGAATGGACCTCATGATCATGACCAAATTGGTAACCATTGTGAGCTAGTGTAGAACCAAATTTTTACCTATCTAATGGTCAACACAAATCATTAGCCACTATGACCCTCCTCTGTTTACTCCTAAACTTAATTTTTAGATCCCAAATTGTTACTAATATTTGTCTAAACCTCCCTAACTATTTTTAAAGCATTTTAAACATTAAAATAAAGGTAATTTATGACATTAAATATGTGAAGAACATAATGGTACATGAGAATAAGGTTATAGAATGAACATTAATACTATAAGACATAAATATATACATGAATGTTTTTAGTTATGTATAAATATACATAAATACATAGATTGATATGCATAAATTATAATATTTCAATTAGATGATGTACATGTATATATATGTCTATATTATTGAAGTTATACAATGATATTTGAGTTATACTATTATAATTATTTAAGAATAAGAATATAAATGATAACCAATAAGCATTGAACATATATTGATATGTAGATGTTCTAATGAAATGATACATTAATGTGCTTATAGTAACATAATTGATTCTAATACATGAAAATAAGATGTACTAGATTATAAATGTATATAGAAATGAATGCTTATGCATATGATTCCTGGTTTCTATACATTTTCATGTAAAAGAGCTATAGACAAATAAGACATGAAAGGTAAAAGTAAAGAAGCTAACATAAAAGAGTTATAGTTACCTGGGTCTATCTTTCAGTTGTTGATAGGTAGGCTGCCTATAAGGGTATATTGTAGCTACCCTATGTTCAACCCCATTTGGGTCCCTATGCTTCGACCCCATTTGGGTATTTATGTTTTGACCCTATTTGGGTCACTTATCAATCTCGTTTGGGTCCACTTGACATTTCTATAGTAGATATTTAACCTTATTTGGGTCTATAGTTTGATACCTTTATTAGGTATCCTTTCATACCTTTAGGTACCCTAGTATCGCCCGTTATAAACCTCCATAAAGAGGTGCAGGCTTACTTCAAAATATAAAAAAAGCATTATAATAAGCAATATGATAGAAATCACCTTATATTTCATGACTTGATCTATATGTTACTTTTATATAAGCCCATACATAGTAAATAAAAATGTGAAGTTGGTTGATGTCAAATGTTAATATGAAATATAAAGTACAATAAGTATCACATGTATACAATTATTACTGTAATTACATGATACTTTATGCATTTAATGACAAAATGATTTGGTATGATATAGGCAATCGCTAAATACTCTAATTACAATACTATGTTCATATATGTGTGTGTGCTTTCACTACAAGAAAATCTGGAAATAGCAATGAAAAAATAGCAACGAAACTAATTTCATTGCTAAATTAGCACGGAAAAACTATTTCGTTGCTATTTAGCAACGAAAAATAATTTTCGTTGTTAAAATTGGTTAAGCTTTATAGATTTAGCAACGGAAAAATATTTGGTTATCTTCCGTTGCTAAAAGTGGAGGGAATTTTTGGCGCTATAATTTAGCAACGAAATTTGTATTTCGTTGCTAATTAAGGCAGTAACAAATGGTGGATAAAATTTGGGACAAAAAATAGCAACGAAATATGATTTTCGTTGCTAATTTAGCAACGAAATGTAGTTTCCGTTGCTATTTTAGCAATGAAATTTGTATTCCGTTGCTAATTAAGGCGGCAAAATTGGCGGATAAAATTTAGGACAAAAATAGCAAGGGAATATGATTTTCGTTGCTAATTTAGCAAAGAAATGTAGTTTCCGTTGCTATTTTAGCAACGGAATTTGCATTCCGTTGCTAATTAAGGCAGCAACAAATGGCGGATAAAATTTGGGACGAAAAATAGCAACGAAATATGATTTTCGTTGCTAATTTAGCAACGAAATGTAGTTTCCATTGCTATTTTAGCAACGGAAGATAACTTCGTTGCTAAATAGCAACGAAATATATTTTCGGTTGCTAAAATAGTAACCAATAAGTATTTCCTTTGCTAAATAGCAATCGAAATAGAATTTCATTGCTATTTTAGCAATGAAATTTGTATTCTGTTGCTAATTAAGGTTGCAACAAATGGCAGATAAAATTTGGGATGAAAAATAGCAACGGAATATGATTTTCGTTGCTAATTTAGCAACAAAACATAATTTCGTTTCTTAATAGCAACGGAATATATTTTCTGTTGCTAAAATAGCAACCGATAATTATTTTCGTTGCTAAATAGCAACTGAAATAGAATTTCGTTGCTAATTTTCATTTTCAATGAAAAATAGCAATCAAATTTATATTCGGTTGCTAAAATAGCAATCGAAATAATTTTCGTTGCTAAATAGCAACCGAATTTATTATCGATTGCAAAAATAACAACAAAATATAAATTACATTAGTAAATGAGGGGTATTTAAGTATTTTTAAGTTAGTTAGAACTATGAAAGGGAAAAACCCTAAGCCCACACATTTGCTTCTTCTCCTCCTTCACAGACACAACCGTCCCTCTTTCTCTCACTAAAAAAGAAATCGAAGGCACAACTCATCCTCACCGCAGTTCCTTACTGGTGTCTGCTCTTCATCTGGTCTTTGGTCATCATCTGGTTGGTCTATTCTTGCTTGTTTTTGGTCATCTTCCTACCATGATGGTTAAGGAGTTAAGTTGATTTTTGTTAATTGTTTTGGTTATTTTTTTTGCTTTCTGGGTTGGTAATTCTGGTTTAGATTTTAGAAAACTTGAAAGAAACTCTCCATCTTTCTAAACCTACTCCACAGGTTGTTTTATCTTTAATCTCTCTACTAAAATCTTTCAAAAAGTGTTTTTTATTGCTCCAAATTTCATTTTTGTTCATTTTTCTTTATATGTTATTTGGCTTTTTTATGAGAATGACTCAACCCAGTTGTCAACTCTACTCTTGATTGATTGAATAGGTTTTTCTACGTTTCTCTGTGCTCGATTTTTTTTCCTGTTGCTTAACCTTGAAGTGATACGTTTCTCTATGCCTTACTGTTTCTTCATTTTGCTTTTTTTTGGGGAATACAATTCTAGTAACAAGCTCTTTTAACCTTGAAGTGATACATTTCTCTGTGCTTAACCTTAAAGTGATACGTTTCTCTGTAGCATTCATCATCACAGCAGCAAGAATTTCACTCAACTTAAAATAAATTTTTGAGATTTCTATTTTTATTTTATTTAGCTCCTCAACTGGATTTATTTTATTCAGTTCTTTAAATTTGCATTGAATCTACTTAAGACAAAAATCATTTGCTGATCACTCAGTTATTAATTATTTTTTCTATTTAATATGCAGTCAATTTTTATATTTAATTGATATTGATTTTACCCCATATTGTGTCTGAAAAAGTAATCTTTTATTGAAAATATTCAATGGCAAGGTTCAATTGTAATTTTTGGGACAAGTTAAAGAGCAAAAGATGCAAATTTCCAGAGTCAAATCCTACTAACCCTCAACACTGGACATTAAATGAGAAAATTCTGAATGGATGTCACTCTGCACTTAATAATGGAAGTTAGATATATTATAAATTAGATATTAAGTCATATCATCCATCTTTTTTGCCAGCATCTCTATCAAAATATTCTAGCCACTAATTTGCATTGTCCTCACATCCCAAGCATTTCCCAATATTTATTATAAAGTGAATTATGTGGTTATTTGAGGTTGCATTGAGATCTTGCTACTTGTGCCATGCTCATGGTATTTTCTTTTCAGTGATCTTGCAGACTTGGTGGAAATGATTCATGTAATTGTAAGTCTCATGGAGAATCTTCAAACACGTGTGGTATATTAAGGGTATGTGAGATCATTTCTAGTTCTCTATTGGATTTTTTGAGCCTAAATTAATTAATGTTTTAGAAGATGAAAACAATTGTATTCTTGTAAGAGAAATCCTGTAAGAAATGGGCAGAAGTTTATCATTCTGCTTCTGCAGAAATCCACTGAAGTTGTTTCGTTAAACTGCTTTTTGGAAGAATTTGCAATGGCATAAAGCTGTGCGCTATTAGACCTTTGGTCAAACTATTTTTGGTGATTAGTATATTTATATACCTGAGGTTTAGTATATTTACTGCTCGAGCAAGCCCTTCGTAATCCTACTTTTATGAGATTTAAGACAATAAAAAACCTTTTATGGAATGTAAATCAAGGCGAAAAACTTGTCTGTAAGAAAAACCTTCAATTTCAATGGAATCCTAATCCAGACAACAATAAGCACAAGAAAAATCAAGTTTAAAGACATGATGCTTAGATTTCATATAAGGCATATTTGTGATATCATCGAGTCTTTATTGTCTTTTAGTTGCTTTGTTTTGGGGTCATATGCATTAGACAAGCCTGCAGTTTTTGTTAAATTGTTATAGTTTGATGTTTTCAATGCTATTTTCTTGTAGATTTTTGAGGTTGTCTGTTGCAAATTGACTCCTCTATAAGCAGGTTGTTTGGTTTTGGATGCTCATGAATGAAACAACTTTTGCAAATCTTAGATTATGTCCGAATTATATTGCCCTTTGACAATCCTTGGATGTTTTTTCATTTAATGCTTATTTTCTGAAATTGTGATTGGAATACTTGGCTACGTGGTAATCTTCAGTCTAAGGCTTCTTCACCGAATCAAAAATTTCATGATTTTTTTCTTCATCTACGGACTTGGTTTATCTAATTATAATTAGCAATAATAAAACTTAATTAATAGCATTATTAAGGTAGTTTCAGTAAAACAAAAAAGGAAAGGAAAAACATCATTACGGTATATTGTCCTCCATTATTGGTTTAGAATCTTAGCTTTACCAGTTGGGATAATTAATGTTTGATGAAACTTATACTATTTTTTTATATCTATTGTAATTATAAATTAAGTTAAATATATCTATTTTTACGATTATATCATCTCATTTTCTCCTTGAAAAAAAAGGCAGTTTATAATAATAGAGACTTTATACAAGCTGCTGGTTCATTTTTTGTCTTACAAGTGGCATTCAAAACTTCAATTGGAATTGGAAATTGCCTAATATCAATTGTAGTGTTTATAATATTCTGTTTGCTATAATATTCTATTTGTTATAGTTTACTGCATTATTATTATTATGGCATGATCATGGGTGCATGCTATACCTAAATTACCTTATAGAATTAGATGAATATTTAATATATGAAATTGAAATATTATTGATTAAATTTAATTTATATTTCATTTTGTTTGCTATTTGTTATTAATTTCATATTTTATTATTTCTCAAGTCCTTTTTTTTATACTTTTAATTAATGTTTGCTGTTGATTTACAACAAATATGTACTTTTTTGTATAAATTATTTCCTTTTATAACAAATAAATATATATGCTCTCCACCTACTCAAGTCCTTATTATGTTATTAATGGTTTCTATAAAAATCTGATTCAACCATTGTGAACTAACTTCTATGCCTAGTAAATTTATCCTCAATAACTAAAGTCACTTGCTTCACAAACAATTTGTTTCTCACAGCTTCATTTAGCAATCTTTTCTTTTTATTTCTGTATACAAATGTAGCCCATGTAAAATCTTTGGTTATGAGTTAAATTACAATAACTGCGGTTATATTTGATGGAGCCTTAAATTTATTTGCTACATGATTTGGTAGATTTATATTTCTAATAAAATGACTCAGAATTTCATCGTCGTTATGTTCCTTCCTATGTTGACAGTGTAGTATCATTGTCAAGATTTGAAAAACATTTTAGCTGCTTGAATATTTTAACATGCTTGTATATTTTGACTAAAATAAACATTTTAGCCCTTGTAGACATATATGGTTTTTATTTCTTGTAATTGTTTTTTTCTTGCTGTGTTTTAGTTGGCTATCATGACTTGCTAATTACTTTTGAGATGCCAATTGCTGATTCCTAATTGAGTTATTTTTACAAATGGTTACAGTTGCTCACATCATTAGTGAGAAGGTGGTGATTTTCAGAGCCATTAAGTATCATTACCTGCGATGTTTTATTTCTGAAGGCATCAATATTATCAATTTTTGACTTCTTACTATTGTAGTTACCAGCTACCATTGTAACATATATGAAAAATCCTGGACAGATGTTTGCTGTAAATGATCATTTTGTCTTAAATGTTAATGTCTTGCTCAAGCTCACGTCTGAGTGCATCCTTTTCTATCTACTGTCTAAATTTAAAATTCATAAAAAATTGAAATATTTACATATGATGGTAATAGATTGTTTAGACTTGTTTATGTCAAATTCACTATGATTTGTTCAAATCTCAACAATATATGTATTATTGCATAATATAATGGGTAAGTGGCATCTAACTCAGTCATTGCTTTATGTAGTGCAATTCTAGTTTCAGTTTCACAAAATAAACTAGAATTTGCATCTACTGCTGTCTTTCCAATCCAGCCACATTTATAGAAAAAGAACTTCCATCACATTCAGTATCACTTCTCTTAATAGGTGAGGGAATCTCATGCCATCCACAATTATGTTGAAGATTTTACTTACTGTATTGAATCATTATTAGGTTAGTAAATATAGTTGAAGATTTTTACTTACTGTATTGCTTTTAAGGTGGAACAACTTTTCCTTCAAAGAGGCTAGCTGATTGTATTGTATATACCATACGATTCAACTATATTATATTCTAGGCATTTTGTCAATTCTTATTTTTTTAGAAATAGAAGGTTGATCCTTTACTTGATCTTATATGGTCTTGTGTGTTGTTTTCTCTTTTTATATTGCTCTCGCCTGACTTTCTTAGCTTTGTTGTCTGTTTTTTCTCTCTCCAGCTAGCTATTTTGACAAAGGCTGATAGTTGTCTTGGTTTCTGATCTGTCCTAGTGCTCTTCGTGGGTTGTTGCTATTTGAGGGGTCTCTCCGCTGTCAGGTTTTGGGTTGTTATTTTACTTTGACGGTTTTAAACTTTGTTTATTTTTCTAGTATTGGTGGTGTGCTTATGATCTCGCTTTTTTAGGACTCAGCATTTTAGTTCTGTTTTCCTTGATGCTGCTGCCTTGGGTATTTAGCCTTTTTTAAGGTTGTTAGATCCATTTTATTTTTTTTTGTTGGGATTTTTTTGTTGACTTTACTGTTGTTCTCTTCTCATAACTAAAATCAAAAGCATATAAATAAATCGTTAAAATGAACATTATCTTATACAAATGCATATGACTTTTTTATCTTTGAAAACAGGCTCTATGTATGCAAATCTATTATAAATGGGGAGGCTCGGATGGTGAGAGTCTAGCTGTGCACGCTGAAGGAACATTGAGCCATCACGAGCATGCAACTAAACTGGTAAGTATCTAACTTTTATGCTTACATTTTATTCTATAAATGTATAATTATTATGGACAATGATTATGTAATTGTCGTTCTGTTTTCATGGATGCCTTTGTTATTGATGTAAATTTTTTGTTTCACATGAAGTAAACCTATCAAGATTGTTGAGTTATTTTTCAGTTCCATTTGGTTGTAATGAATCAGAATTTCCTTATTGTACAATAGTTTATTGTTTTATTGGGCTATAGAGTTTGGTTATCAAGCAACATTCTTGTTGCGAGAAAATTAATAACACTCATGAGCTGAAATGGTAAAAAAACCTATTGATTTACCGTCATGTGTGCTCAAATTTAGCTATATAGGATAGATGATTTTATTCAAATGAAATAAAAACCTTATAAGAAAAATTCTTATATGATATTTTCCTGGTTCTTTTTTTAGTTGAAGAAGGGATGTTCTCTTTGTTGTCATTTTCACTTAGATTAAGAACAGCCATTGAAAATTATCAGATTGATGGTGAACTTGGAGGAGGAAGAATAGGATAAAGTATTCTTATATTGGAACTTAATTGATTGGTTCAAGTACACAAATAGTAAACTCAAAATTGTGCAACAATTTTAAGAATTGTATTTTTTATATTTTATTATATCGATCAAACCAAAGAACTATATGCATGTTGCTACTAGGCTCATATGCATGTGTAAATCACTCTTTATTCTATTTTTTAGTTGTAATTGTGAAATTTTTTCCCCCATTGTGGAATGAACTATGGTATTTTGATGATTATTTCTTATTGCTTGTTATACATGAAATAACTATGGGTAGAAAGCCTATATATCCTGAAGTTTTTATGCAAACTCACGCAAAAAAAGCATGATGGTCAGACGTTCATCAATACCCATTGTAGACAACTAAATGTATATTAAATTTATACATCAATATTAATTATTTTATAAAAATATAGCTAATTAATTTTAATTATTGTAATGATAGGAGCAAATACAAGAGACTCTCATTCAACAGCGGCAGAGCTCTAAAAGTGTTGATGAGAGTCAGATTTTTCTTGAAGTAGTTGGTGGTAAGAATAATCGTGGGAGGATTTTTGGTTTAGGTTCAATTGCAAATACTTCACATTCGAATTCCTCTACATCATCTATAGCTGCTTGTAGTAAGCAATGCGAATCTTCTAAGAAAGTCGTTCAGCTAGAGACCGCACTCACCAAGTTGATGGATATTGTAACCCAACTAAAGAATCGAGTAGAAGATTTGGAAACCAAGGGTGTTCAGCAGTCAAATCATTCTCCTTCACCTCCACCAACTGTATAGCTTAGACTTGTATTTTTAGATTGTTATTGATACTGACTTTATGCTGTTTTTGTTATGGTTTTCATGGATTTTTACTTTATAGTAATATAATATATTTTTAGGATTTTAATTTTTGTGCATTACAATTTTAATATTATATTATCAATAACAATATTTTCTTTCAACTTCATAATGAATTTGGATTATATTTATTTATAAATAAAAAATTTGATTTAACTAAAACATTATTCCAAACTAATATTTTATTTTTAACTTCATAATGAATTTGGATTATATTTATTTATAAATAAATAATTTGATTTAACTAAAACATTATTCCAAGCTAATAAAACTAGCATAATTTTACAATTTCTTATGTTATAAATAGCAACCAAAGAGAAATTCTGTTGCTACTATTAGCAACGAAATTAGAATTTGGTTGCTAAATTTAGCAACCAATTTAATATTTTGTTGGTAAATATAGCAATGGAAATTGAATTCGATTGCTAAATATAGCAACAGATATTAAATTCCATTTGGTAATGTTGACCAATTAATCGAAATATATATTGGTTAGATATAGCAATGGAATTTAAATTCCATTGCTAATAAAAATTAGCAACCGAAAATAGCAATGAAAATTCGGTTTGTATTTTTAGCAATCGAATATATTTTTGTTGCTAAATTAGCAACGAAAACAATTCGGTTGGTATTTTTAGCAACCGAACATAGTTTCGTTGCTAAATTACCACCGAAAAAAAAATCGGTTGCTAAAAATACTAACTGCCAAAATTGCAACCGAATTTTCCATTGCTATTTTCGGTTGCTAATTTTTATTAGCAACAGAAATTCAACAAATTCGGTTGCTAACTTTCGTTGCTATTTACTAATTTTCTTGTAGTGTTTTATGACTTTTTTGAGAGGTCATGTTCATAGTTTATATTCCTTGCTAAGCTGCATACCTTAGCACGGGTGTTTTTTCATATAAGTACTCAATTTAGGATCCTTCAATTGGGATAAAATATTCATCAACATGGCTAACATTGGATTTAGGAAGAGTTATTATATCAAGTTAGTTTCTTTTGTAGGATATTGTAATTACTTCCTTGTACTAAATGAATTATAATATAAAAATAATAGTATAGTATGAGTTGTAATAACTCTCATTTACAGTCTTTAACTATAATATGCGTAGTTCTGTACAGTACAGTATATATGTAGTGATAGGAAGTGATAGACACTAGGGTGAACATTACAATAGGAATGTTATGGGTTATTCCATTAATGAATTGAAAAGGATTAGCCTTAAGATTTATATGCATAGGATTTATTGGAAAATGATGCCAAGCCTTCCATGGAGGGGCAAAGGTAATTAAATCCCACTCCTAAAGAAGTAGTGAGGAAAGAAATAATCAAATTGTTAGATAATGGGATCATATACTCTTTAGGTGATAATAAGTGGGTGAGTGTGAGTCCCCTAATCGTATCCTGGGAGGATTATTAAGCAAGGTGTAATAAAATGTGTTTAAATGGTAATATGCTCCATTTATGAGTATCTAATTAATGTTACTGTAATTTGGGACCTAGGAGGAATTATTTATAAAGAATGGGGTAAAATGATCATTTTACCTTAGACCATGTGTACATAAATTGAGAGAAATGTGGAATTAAGGGCCTAGTTGAAAAGAAAGAGTGTAATTTTTGTGGAAAAAATAAAAATTTGAGGAAATTAGGGAGCTAAGTGCAAACTAACAAGAGTCTTCCAAGTGGACCAATAGGATTTTGGCATCTAGCTTCTCTAAAAAACTCTTGAAAGGTGAAGAGAAGTGGGGGTAATTAAGGAGGCATGGTCAGCCAACTTTAGGCTAGAATCTCAGCAACTTCAACCCTTAAATAACCCATAAAATCTCTTTTTCACACTCTCATTTCATTCTCTAATAGAGAAATAAGGTAGTAGTTAAAATCTTAAGGTAACATGCATACTTTTTCTCCTATTCTTCATATATATGTGGGGATTGAGATAAAGAAAGGTATACATAAACTTATATTGGAAATCTTTCCTATGTAGAAGGAGAAAAAAGCAAAGGAAAAGGGAAAGAAGTTCATCAAGGGTGAAGAAAGTGTTTAGGCATGCTAATAAGGTATGGGAACCTTTCATCACATGTATATGTGTGTGGCCTTATATGAGCTATAATGGTTATGTAATAGAGGTTATATTGAAATATTAATATGAAATTGACCTTAAAATCTAATAGGAACCAAAATGGAAAAGAAATCCTTATGATACCAAAAATCTATCTTTGGGTTCACTAAATCTACCTGGACTATTTGGGATATATCTCAAGTTAGAGAAATGAAAATTGAGTGATTGTATTTTCTATAAAAACTAGAATCATAGATCTATATTTAAAATGAAGAACATAAAAATCATATCCCTTTGCATGATTATGAAAATTGGACTTATGCTTGCTGCCTTGTTAATGGCAGCAATCTGTGTTGTTCATTTTATATCTTAAGATTGGCAAGTTTGATTGGGTTATTTTTTATTTTTTAGAAACTAGAAACACATAGCAACAACTTTGTAGAAGATAACTTTATCTAGAAAGGTCATTTAGTATGGCTAAAGTGATGTGTAAGTTGAATGGCATAACCAGTTTGCAGGATTTTATGACCAGGGGAACTTTCGTATGGCTAATCGCCTACTGTTGCGAGTGCAACTCTTGCCGCAAGTGTGGTAGCAAGCTTTTATCCCTTATATTTGCCTATTTTTCCCCTTTTACATCATATTAGGCTACCCCTATGTGTTGTGGCTATAACTGGACGTAATAGACCCTAAAACACAAACATACAAGAGAGATAAACATAAATGTATATGAACTGGTATCAAAGTTGGTATATGAGTTTGCATGATTTACATTATTTACTTTGGGTAATGCCTATATATATACACATTTGCATTATTAAAATTATACGCTAATAGTTAAGTTATGCTATCATGATTATTAATGAATATTTACATGCTTAGTCATTTAAATGATATAATGTGGTAACTTAGACACAAGAGATGACATGATAGTATATGAAATGAATAATGCCTTCATTGGAGCCTGGTTGTGGATAGATAGGCATGCCTATAGGGTTATAGTTCCAACTGCTATAGTTTGATTCCATTTGGGTCCACAGTATATCCCCATTTAGGGCCATAATTTTAAACCTATATAGGTCCACAGATTTAATACCTCTGGGTATTTATATATTTGATACCTATAGGTATCCACAACACCTGTTATCCATACCTACAGAACTTAAATAGGTATTTCACAGTTTAAAATGAATAGTATATGCTTGAGAATAAAGAAGGACTGGCTAATTATGATTTATCAGTTATACATAAATGTTACATGAGTAAATATGATATGTTGTTTAATGATATAATTACATTTTGATATTGTTATTGCTTATTGTGTATTTAAGGGTGACCATTATGAGTGGTTATCCACATATCTTATATTCCCTACAATGCTGTATAGCTTAACATGGGTGTTTATCTATGTAGGTATGCTAGATAGGCCTTTGCTGCAGGGAGAAGGTCAACAACCATAAAACCAACACTAGTTAAGAAAATTTTGAAAGTATACAGTTGTTACAGTCCTTTCTATGTATATTTGCGTTGTATATATTTCTTATGTTGAAACAAATGATGTAGTGAGAATATAATAAAAAGAATAACTAAAATTATAGTTATGATGTATTATAAATTAGACTTATATAGCCTATCTCTTTGCATGATTATGATGATGAATTATAGCAAATTATATGACGTGTGAACAATTGAGTTATAACACACATGGTTGTATAATAGGGGTACTGAAAAATGTATTAAGAATATGCATTTATAGAATTTTATTGGTGTTGGCTTATTGTTGGTATCCTTTTGTTTCCTTAGATAATTGATTATGGAGGGGTAGTCGAGAAGTGATAGAGGAGACTGTAAAAAGTAATTTACCCATGCAATCAAATCCCTCCAATCTTAAATCTTTAGCATCTACCTTGGGTAATGCACCCGTTGCTGCACCTAGAGAAGCATTATTGAAGATTTCACATGATATGGTCCAAATTCTATAGAGAACGATAAAACCAAAGGCCAAATTTCTAAAATTAGAGAACATAGTGCAAAAGAATTTTCGGGCATAACCTAGGAGGAATAAAAAAAAGTATAACTCTGGTTTGAAAAGTTAAAACGAGTCTTTATAGAGATTCAGTGCCCGGCTAGTTAAAAAGTGACTTGTGTTGTGTCCTTGCTCCAGGGAATGGCATATAACTGGTGGAAATTAGTATTTACATAACCCCACCTGCCTGATCCCCTTACTTGGGTGTTCTTTAAGGCCAAATTTAAAAACAGATATGTAATTGAAGCCTATAAAGAGGAAAAATTGAGGCAATTTTTTAATTTAAAATTGAAGGGTATGTCAGTGGTTGAATATGAAGTGAAATTTAGTCATCTAAGTAAATATACACCAAGACCAATGTTGACAGGAGCTTTTAAATGCCATTAGTTTGAATAGGGTTTAAATGATCTTATCAAGAAGCATTTTATAGGACCCATTTCTTTACATCTAGTAGATTACCATTAACTTGTCCAAGCGGCAATTTTGGTAAAAAAAAGAGGAACTAGCACAGAAGGAAATAGAATGAAGAAGAATAAGCTTTTCTAGGGGCAGCTTATTAATAGGAAAGAGACCCAGAGTTGCACAAGGAGATCAACCAGTAGAGTCTAGCAACCAACTTGCATCTAGTGGTAGGTAATAGGAAGCCTTTCCTCCAGCTAAACCTAAACCTGGTAGGAAAACTACAACAGGATAAGGTCGAGGCCAACATTCTTAGTATACTTATTGTTATAGGAGGCATTAGGGAACTTGCAGAATGCTTACTGGTGCTTGTTTCAAATATGGTAGTATGAAACATCTCATAGAAAATTTTCCTTTGAAATAAGAGTAGCAATTTAGTCAATAAAGTAACAGAGGAGCTTTGAATTCACCTCATTCATCTAGGGGACATAGTAGAGGTAGAGGTGGATCTAGTCATTTTAGAATGCAATCTAGGAATGCCTCTAAAATAGTTGATTGACCTTATGCTCTTACACCTCCTGTCTGGGCCTATGCGATGAAAGCTTGAGAAGATGTTGATGATTCATAAGTCATAGCTAGTACATTTTTCTCTCTTTGACACTATGTACATTTGCTTATAGACCCAAGTTTCACTCATTCATATGTTTACAATGGGGATTTAGGTAAAAGTGTATTTGTTGTTGATCAATTGAATTTTGATATATGTGTGATTAGTGCTTTGGGCCATAATGTGTGTGTAAACAAAGTATATAGGAGTTGCCCTATTGTGATTATAGAGAGATAATTTCAAGCTGATTTAATTATACTGCCATTTTATGAGTTTGATGTGATACTAGGTATGGATTCATTGACTAGATACCAGCCAATAGTGAATTGTAAAGATACAACTGTAGTAATTATGGATGTTGAGGGTAAAGAGATAGTGGTTCAAGGTATTAAATCTAAACCCTTAGCTAATGTTATCTCAGCTATGAAAGCAAGGTGATTCCTTAAGAAGGAATGTGCAGCATTTTTGGCTTTAGTACTTGACTCCAAAAGAGAAACAGTTAATCTCTAACATATATCAGTAGTTTATAAGTTTCCCAATGTATTTCTTAAAGAGTGACCTAGACTTCCACATGAAAGAGAAGTTGAGTTATCTATAGAAACCTTACTTGGAGCCCCTCCTATCTCCAAGACACCGTACAAAATGGCACCATTAAAATTAAAGGAGTTGAAAATTCAATTATAAGAGTTGTTAGATAAATGCTATATTAAGCCTAGTGTATCACCTTGAGGTGTACCAATGTTATTTGTCAAGAAAAATATGGCACCTTAAGGATGTGTATTGATTATAGACAACTCAACAAGGTGACGATGAAGAATAAATATCCATTACCTCATATTGAAGACTTATTCGACAGTTGAAGGGTGCCAGTGTATTTTCCAAGATTGATCTCCGATTGGGATATTACAAACTACGAGTAAAAGAAGAGGACATTATAAAGACTACTTTTAGAACTCAATATAGCTATTATAAATTCTTAGTAATTCCTTTCGAGTTAATAAATGCACCAGCAGCTTTTATGGACTTTGATGAATAGGGTGTTTAACCCTACCTAGACCAATTTGTTATGGTATTTATTGATGATATACTGGTCTACTCTCAGAATGAAGCTGAACATGCAGAACACTTGATAAGTGTGTTACAAACTTTGTGAGAAAAGTAGTTGTATGCCAAGTTGAGTAAGTGTGAGTTTTCGCTTAAGAAATCTCATTTCTTAGGCATGTTGTGTCATTAGAAGGCATCAAGGTGGATCTTAAAAAGATCGAGGTTATTATTAATTGGAAACCACCTCAGAATGTACCGAAAGCAAGAAGTTTACTGGGCGTGGTAGGTTATTATTAAAGATTTATGAAAGGGTTTTCAGTTATTGCCTCCCCACTCACTAAATTACTTCGAAAATATGTTAAATTTGAGTGGACCAATAGATATCAAGCCAGTTTTGAACCATTAAAAAAGATGCTAACAAAAGCCCTAATTCTTACACGGCCAATAATAGGTAAAGAATATTATATGTATAGTGATGCATCTAGAAATGGATTAGGTTGCGTGTAGATACATTATGGTAAAGTAGTGTCATATGTATCAAGGCATTTAAAGCCTCACGAATAGAACTATCCTACCCATGATTTGGAATTGGCAACAATTATCTTTGCACTAAAAATATGGTACCATTATCTATATGGAGAGAAATACAATATTTACACGGATCATAAAAGCCTTAAATATCTGCTTACACAAAGAGATCTCAATTTGAGGCAACGCAGAAGGCTAGAATTGTTCAAAGACTATGACTGTATAGTTGATTATCATCTGGGAAAAGAAAATGTGATGGCTAACACATTAAGTCAAAAGATGATCATAGTTTTATTATTACAACAATGTAGATGGAGATTTGCATCAGATGGAGCCTTGATAGCTCAATTAAAAGCTTGACCCAACATAAGGCAAACAATCATTGATGCACAGACAGGTGATGAAAAGCTATAACAAATAGCTCAATCAGTATATGAAGGAGGTCCAGTGGAGTATTCAATCAGATATGATGGTGGTATATATTACTGGAATAGACTGTATGTACCATATGATAAAGATTTGAACATAGCCCTATTACAAGAAGCATATAACACGATTTTCACCATACATCTCAGCGACAACAAGATGTATCAAGATTTGAAGTAGTTATATTGGTGGCTAGGGATGAAAAGAGATGTAACTGAGTGTTTTTCCAAACGCTTAATGTATCAACAAGAAAAAGCAGAGCATCAACTTCCTTCCAGACTATTGAATCCAATTCCCATTCTACAATGGAAGTGGGATAATGCCACTCTAGATTTTGTCACTGGTTTACCCACTACTGAAAAGAAATATGATGCCATGTGGGTAATAATGGATAAATTAACTAAGGTGGCTCATTTTATACTTGTTTGATCTAACTACTTGATGAATATGTTGGCTGAATTTTATATGGATGAAATTGCCCGACTGCATGGGACACCTGTGTTAATAATTTCATATAAGGATCCAAGATTTACTTTGAGATTTTGGAAAAGCTTACAACAAGCCTTAGGCAAGAAGCTTCATTTTAGTACTACTTTCCTCCCATAGATATATGGTTAGTCTAAAAGAATTATATAGGTATTAGAGGAAATACTGGGAGGATGTGTTTCAAACTTTCCAAAAAGTTAGGATAAGTATTTTACCCTGATGGAATTTGCATACAACAATGGTTATCGAACTAGCATTAGCATGCCACCTTATGAAGCACTATATGGTCGAAAATGTAGGACTCTCATTTACTGAATAGAATTGGTTGAGAGCAAGATGACCGGTCTTGATATTTTTAAAGATACTAAGGAAAAGATCCAAATTATCAAGCAAAGGTTGATAAAAAGCAAGCAATAAAAAAATGTCATATACGGATTTAAAAAGAAAAGACATCAAGTATCAGGTTGATGATGAAGTATTCGTAAATGTATCCCTATGGAGAAAGGTATTATGAATTGGAAAGGGAAACTCAGTCCTAGATTTATAGGCTTTATAAAATTGTAAAATAGGTTAGGCTTGTAGCTTGTAGATTGGATATCTTATTGGAATTATCAAAGTTACATAATGTATTCCATGTTTCCATGCTCTAACGATATCGATCTGATGAATCTTACATAATACATGTACAAGATATATAAGTTCAATTAGACTATACTTATGATGAAAAACCAAAGTAAATCTTGGCTAGAAAAGTCAGGCAATTGCAAAACAAACAAATTCCTCTAGTTAAATTATTATGGTAGAATTATGGCATATAATAAGCCACCTGAGAGCCTAAATTAGTAATCCAGACAAAGTACCCACACTTGTTCATAACAGGTACAAATTTTGAGGATGAAATTCTTTTAGGGGGAGAAAGTTGTGAGGCCCCGAATCATACCCTAGAATAATTATTAATCAATGTTTAATGAATGTTTTTAAATGGTAATATGCTCTATATTTTCATATCTAATTAATGTTACTTTATGTTGGGACCTAGGAGATATTGTTTATAAAGAGAGGGGTAAAATGGTCATTTTACCTTAGACTATGCATACATAAATTGAGAAAAATGTGGAATTGGGGGCTCAGTTGAAAAGAAAGTGTGTAAGTTTTATGGTAAAAATAGAAATTTAAGGAAATTAGGGAGTTAAGTGCAAACTAATAAGAGTCTTCCAATTGGACAAATAGGATTTTGGCATCTAGCTTCTCTAAAAAACTCTTAAAAGGTGAAGAGAAGTGAGGGTATTTAAGGGCCTATGGTTATGATGAAAATTGGATTTTGGCATCTAGCTTCTCTACTGCCCTATAAAAACTAAACTCATACAAACACTGAATCCTTTTACATGATGATGAAAATTGGACCCAAATTCTATTTGTGGCTACTGCCCTATCAACTAGAGCATTATTTGTTTTTCATTTGATATCTTGCAATTTACATGTCTGATTGGGGTTATTTATAATATTTTAGAAACTAAAAACATATAGCAACAACTTTTTATAACACAACTTTATTTGTAAAGGTCATTCAATATGCCTAAATTAATGTACAATTTGAATAGCTTAACCAGTCTGTAGGATTTTATGACCAGGGGAACATTCATATGGCCAATTGCCTACTATCATAAGCATGAATCTTACTAATAGCTTTGATTTTAATGTTTGTTTTTAGGATAATTTTGTGTGTTTTAGTGTCTCATCTTGCATACTTTTAGTGTTTTTAGTATTAAAATATTTTTCCTATGTCTATTTTAGTTATTTTGATGAATTTAAAATGTTTTGGGTGATTAATGGTACTAATTTGAATTTTGTGTAGAAAAATATGCTGAAGCACGACTGAGACAATTTGTCCCAGCCATGTCCCATGCAGAAGTTCAAAACTCACCATTTCACAGAAGGCGCAGTTGAGATACTTTGTCCCAGTCGTGGCCAATAAAGCCTGCGAAAATGTTTTGATCCAGAAGCTCACCGTGGTTGAGACAAAACTGTCCCAGCCATGCCCAAAGCTACCTACCACTTTGTCTTCTTATATCTTGGCTGAGACAAAAGTGTCATATCCATGTCTTATTGGACGCCTCTATAAAAGCTATGGAATTGTCTATTTTAAAGAAGAGTCTTTTTAGGGTTTCGTATATAGGATATATAGGTAGACAGAAAAACATAGTTTTTCATTTTGGAGAGCTTTTCATACATAGTTTTATAGTTTTAATTGTAAAAATTACTCTTTTAGTTTAGTTTTACTTGAAAACACATAAATAATCATATTTTTAGTCACTTGCATCAAGATTACAATTTACAATCAAGGTGTAGTTTGGAGAAGAAGAAAAGGAGCTTTATCAACTTCAAATCTTCAGCTTCAAATGGGTTTTATAGTTTTTACTTTTACTTTATTTATCTTTTACGTTATGGATAGCGAGTAGTCCTTTTTGTTGCTTGGGGAGCTTTGAATTCCCTACTCACAATGTGAATATTGAACATATTTTGATTTTTACATGAACAAATGGTCTATTTCACTATTACTTATTTGTATCTCATGGTTTTTCAATCTATTAAGTTATTTTCCATGCATGGATGAATGGTTTTTATCATATGTCTTTGATGGGTATTGATCTTAGTGGATTGGATGCTATGAATGATTTTGCTCAGTTTTTCTATCATGAATGTTGTATATTTTGGATGGCTCTGGAATAGGACTCTACATGTGCAGTACTTGTAATTTTAGGACTAGAGTGTAGAGTGAAATAGATGGGTTTTGGTTGTTTTGGCTCTGGAATGGGAAGCAAACCAAATTTAAGATGTTAGACCCGTGCGTAGGCTAGTTGTTGGGCTAGCTCCAGAATGGGAAGCAAACCAAACTTAAGATGTTAGACCCGTGTGTAGGCTAGTTGGTGGGCTGGCTTCGAAATGGGACATTTAGCAACTAGAATAGCTGGCTCCAAAATGGGACACTTGGGTTAAGAGGGTTATCCCAAATTCATGCATGTATACGTTTAGGTAAAATTAATTCACATTAGGTATAGGCTGATGAGTGAACCTGAGCAACATTTTTCGTATATTGATTTTTACACTTGTTAATTTTTCAGAATTTAGTTTACACTCAATTTACTGCTAGTTGAATTTAATTTCTTTTCATTGCATATTTTAGTGTTAAAAGTTTCCATTTTAGAAATTTGATAACTCTTACACACAAACAATTGGGAATTCTTTAGCATATAATTAATTTCCACAGTTTCCACACATATAATCCCTTAGGTTCAATATTTGAGGGTCCCAACTATACCCCACTTTATTACTTGTCGATCTAGTATACTTGCTAGGGTCACAACAAGTTTTTGGCACCATTGCCGAGGATTTGGCTTTGTTAGTAAGCTGTGATTATTGTTTGTATGAGTTTTCATTTCCTTATTTTATTTTTCTTGATTCTTTTCAGGTGATACTGGTGTATGAACATAACAAGATATGAGCAATTAGTGCCTTTTGATCCTGAAATCGAGAGGACCCTACATCAAAGAACGAGAGCCAATAGAGATATCGATATGGAGCCTGATCCTCCTCTTGATGAGTTTCTTCCCGAGAATGAACAAGTGCCGAGGTTAAATGAACAAATGCTAGGGGCACAAAGAGAAGAAGTGCCTAGGCAAAGTACCATAAGAGACTACACTGTATGTACCAAGGTGGAACGAAGATCATCGGACAAATGTATTGCCAAGAGGAGTACAATTTGAACTTAAGCCAACCACCATTACTGTGGTACAGAGGAATTAATTCTCTAGTTTGGAAGTAAAAGAGCCAGCTCAACATATTGACATATTTTTTGAAGTTAGTGACACAATTCAAATTTTGGGTGTTAGTACGAATCCAGTAAGATTGAAGCTATTTCCATTCACTTTGATTGGTAAAGCAAGGGAGTGGCTATAAATGCTACCATGCCAGTCAATATGGTCATGGGATGAGATGCAAGAGAAGTTCCTAATGAAATTTTTTCCTCCAACTAAGACAACAGGTATCTAAAATAGCATAATGAGTTTCCATCAAATGAATGAGGAGCTTTTTCACGAGGCCTGGGAGAGGTTCAGGAGATTATTGAGAAGCTTTCCACACCATGAGATAGCTGTCTACCAACTGATGACCATATTTTATACTAGAGTTACACCTTAAATAGGGTCATTATTGGATGCAGCATCAGCAGGGTCTTTCTTGAACAAGCTGCCTGAGGATGCTTTTTAGTTGTTGGATAAGATGGCTGCAAATGACTCTCAATGAACTACCCCTAGATCAGTCCCCAGGAGATAAGGGTTACATAATATAGATGAAGTGGCATTGTTAAAAGCCCAATTAGAATTGGTAAGGAAAGAGTTAAGCGGCTTGAAATTGCAAAATGTGGCTGCATTTACTCAAGATAGTGGGCTGTGTAAAAGTGGGCAAGGTGCCAATAAAGGTGGAATTTTGGGGGATGTAAATGCATTGGGAGATTATAAAAGAAATGATCCGTATAGCAATTCATACAATTCGGGATGGAGAAATCACCCTAACTTTTCTTGGAAGGATGGAAATTCACAAGCTTCATCTTCTCGACCACAAGTAAGAGCCCCTTACAACCCAAATGCCTACCATACTCAAAATTAGACTCACCAACCATAAGCCACCAATCACTACCAAGCCCTCTATCTGCTTAACCACCATCAAGGGCAAAGCTCTAACCTGTGCCAACCTCAACCATACCATCTATCAGGATTTCAGCAAAGACCACCTGTATAAAAAAAAAAGCCAAGTCTTAAAGACACTCTTCACACCTTCATAAGTAGTCAACAATAATTTGTGGTGAGTCAACAACAATTCATGATGAGTCAAGAGGTAAGGTGAAAGTCTCAAGAGCAATGGAACCAAAACCAAGATGCTTCAATGAGAAATTTGGAGACACAATTGGGTCAACTTGCAACTTCAATGTCAAATAGATAACCAGGGACGTTTCCTTCATATGTGGACCGCAATCCCAAGGAGGTGGCCAAAGCAATCACCTTGAGAAGTGCCAATGAGGCAGCATGAAATGAAGAGAAAGGTAAATCACCAACTTCATCAACTGATTTTGAGGAGCCAACACGAAAGGTAAGTGATTCTAACTCTAGAGTAGAGGTAGATGTGGATGCTCAAAAAATTGACAAGGGAAATAGTATAGTGAACTTAACCATAGAGGATCTTCATAGTAATAGGTTGCCATTTCCTACTATAGCTAAGAAAGAGAAAAAAATGAACAATTGGCTAGATTTTTAGAAATGTTCAAGAAATTACACGTTAACTTGCCTTTTGGTGATGCCTAATGCACATGCCCAACTATGCTAAGTTCATGAAAGAACTTTGTTCTAACAAAAAAAATTGAAGGATATGGAACTGTGCAACTTACAAAAAACTATAGTGCAATTATCATGAATAAGATCTCGAAAAAATTGTAAGATCCAAGTAGCTTTACTCTACCTTGTGAAATTGGTGAGACTTTTATTGGGAATGCCTTGTGTGATTTAGGAGCCAGCATTAACTTGATGCCTTATTCTATATGTAGGAAACTCAATTTAGGCGATCTTAAGGAGACATGAATGAGACTTCAACTTACGGATAGATCAATGAGAAAGCCAAAAGGAGTTATCGAGGATTTATTGGTGAAAGTGAGAAAATTCATTTTCCCTGTGGATTTTGTGGTCATGGAAATGGAGGAGGATAGGAAGGTACCACTTATTATAGAAATACATTCTTGAATACCGCAAAGGTTTTGATAGATTTCCATGGTCAAAAGGTCACTCTTCGATTCAACAATGAAGAATTAGTGGTGGACATGAACAAGGCTCAAAAGTATCCATCAAGTGATCTGGAGGGGTTGGTATACTTCATGGACAATGTGGATGAATGTGTAGAGGAAACATAAGAAAAAGTATTGCTAAATGATCCAGTGAATTCGAGCTTGATGCATGCCCCAGAAGACCACAATAAAACAACTTTTATCTGCCCTTATAGCAAATTCACCTATAGGAGGATGCCCTTTGGACTGTAATGCACCAGCATGTTTTAGCGGTGCATGATGGCAATTTTTCATGACTTTATAAAAAATTTATGGAGGTGTTCATGGACAACTTCACCATTTATGGGCTAAATTTTGAGAGTTATTTAAAGTACCTTGATTTGGTGTTATGTATGTGTAAAAAAACTAACTTAGTACTAAATTGGGAGAAATGGAACTTTATGGTAAAAGAAGGCATAGTGTTAGGGCAAAAAATTTCTAAAAAGGGGATTAAGGTAGACAAGGCCAAGGTAGAAGTTATAGAGAAGCTCCCACCACCAACCAATGTCAAGGGAGTTAGGAGTTTTTTAGGGCATACTGGTTTTTACCGTAGGTTCATAAAAGATATTTCAAAAGTTGCAAAGCCCTTATCCAATTTGCTCATGAAAGATGCTCCTTTTGAATTCAATGATGAATGTTTGTTGGCTTTTGAATTGTTGAAGCAAAGGCTTATTTCAGCTCCGGTGGTCATATCTCAGGATTGAAATTTTCCCTTTGAGCTAATGCGTGATGCAAGTAATTTTGCAGTGGGAGCAATACTAGAACATAGGCGAGAAAAAGTATTTTGTGCAATTTATTATACGAGCCACACTTTTACAGAACCTCAAGTCAACTATACCACAACAAAAAAGGAACTCCTTACCATTGTGTTTGCTTTTGAGAAGTTTTGATCCTATTTACTTAGAGCAAAAATTGAGTTGTGGTCTGACCATGCGTTATTAAGACATCTCTTTACCAAGAAGGAATCCAAGCCGAGATTGATAAAATGGGTGCTCTTGTTGCAAGAATTTAGCTTGGAGATTAAGGATAAGAAGGAAGTCGAATATTTTATGGTGGATCACTTATCAAGATTGGAGCATGATCATATTGAAAAAGGGAAGATTTTAGATTTATTCCCTGATGAGTGTATTTATGCCTTATTTATTTTTGAAGTTTTCGTACCTTGGTTCGCTAATGTTGCAAATTTTCTGGTAGGTGGTTATATGCCAAAGAACTTCACATGGCAACAAAGGAAGAAGTTGAAAGCTGATGCAAAGTATTACATCTGGGATGATCCTTATCGTTTTTGCCTTTGTACTGACTAAGTGCTCAGAAGGTGTATCCCAAATGAAGAGCAAGCGGAGATTATTCAAGCCCATTATAGTAGAGAAGCCGATAGACATCATTGAAATTTCTTTTCTAGATTTTATTGGCCCACTTTATTTAATGATGTTAAATTGTTTATTCAATCTTGTGATCGATTTCAAAGGGTGTAAAATATAACTAGAAGAGATGAGATGCCATTGACCAATATGATTGAGGTAGAATTATTTGATTTGTGAGGGATAGATTTTATGGGGCATTTTCTGATCTCTTATGAGTTTGAATATATCCTGGTGGTAGTAGACTATGTGAGTAAGTGGTAGAAGCTGTAGCCACTAAGACTTGTGATGCAAAATTTGTCTTAGAATTTTTAAGAAATAATATGTTCACCTGTTATGGAGCCCCGAGAGCTATCATCAGTGGTGGTGAAAAACACTTTGTTAACCACCAATTTATAGCTTTTATTGAAAAAATTTGGAGTAAGGCATAAAATCACTACCCCCTATCATGCCCAAGCTAATGGTCAAGTTGAGGTGTCTAATCGGGAGCTAAAAACCATTTTGGGAAAAACAGTTAATACGTCTAGAAAGGATTGGTACCTTAAACTAGATGAAGCCTTGTGGGCATATAGGACAGCGTTTAAGACACCAATAGGGATGTCACCTTTTAGGTTAGTGTTTGGAAAGTCCTGTCACCTACCAGTGGAGTTAGAACATAAGGCATATTGGAATAAACTAAATTTTTTAATTTTGATCTTGAGAATGCAGAAAAGTGCAGGTCCTTACAATTGAATGAGTTGGAAGGGCTCAGATTTTGGGCCTATGCACATGCCAAGAAGTATAAGGACAACACAAAAAAATGGCATGATCGTAGAATAGCCAAGAAGGAATTTGTGCCAGGAATGAAGGTGCTTCTTTATTACAGTAGATTGAGGTTGTTTCCCAAGAAGTTGAAATCATGGTAGAAGGGGACTTTTGAGGTTGTAGAAGTCTTTAGCTATGGAGCAGTGACCATTAAACATCCGGGAAAAGGTCGTGGTCGTGAGTTCAAAGTCAATAGTCGTCGATTGAAGCCATATTTTGATTCTAATTATGAGGTTGCATTAGTGATCCATACTTTAGAAGATGACCCATGATAGCTATCAAAGTCAAGCTGTCGACTTGTTAAACCCAAAACTTTTTCTTACCATTGAACTCATTTGCTTTTCTTTTTAATTTACCTTAAATTTTTTGCAATTTTAAATGTCTAGTGTTGTTAATTTTTATCTAGAGAACGATGATTAGTTGTGCTTGTTAGAGTGGAAAATTTTCAAGATTTTTGTTGAAGAGAGGGAGAAATTTTAGTGTAATAGTGCAAATTTTTGCTGGTCACGGCTGAGAAATATTAGTCCCAGCCGTGGACCATTCATTCTTGATAAGGTAGAATAGATGCACGGCTGAGACAACATTTTCCTAGCTGTACCTAATTTCGTGTTCATAACGCAGAATCATGGCATGGCTGAGACATTTATATTCCAACAATGCCCCAAAAAGAGAGAGAATTTTTTAGGCTATTGCACGGCTAAGACCAACTATCTCAGCCATGCAATTGTGTTGCTTGGAGTCCAGAAAAGAGGCACGGCTGAGATAACAGTGTCCCTGCCGTGGCTATGTTAAAATCTAATAGGCAGAATTCATTGTGCCATAGCTGAGACTATATAGTCCCAGCCATAGCTTGCTATTTACTTTTAAGTCTAGAGTGGTGGCAGAGAACACTTATTCCTAGTCGTGCCTTTCACTATATCAAAATGAGGAGTTTTACTTTTATACATGTCTTGACCGAGACAAGTATTTCCTTGTCGTGCCTTTTAAGGTTCCCGTCGTGGCCATCTATAAATTGGTGGGATATCACATGGCATAAATACAATGATTATGTAGCGAAAAAACAAAACTTTTGATTATACAAGCCATGCAATAACGACATAGAATAGAAAAAATGCAATTTTAGGGTTTCGATTGAACTTACTTCTTTGAATGCTCTTCAAAACTTGATTTTTGCAATGACCAGTATATAAGATGAACCTATATACCCTTTAACTCAATCACCAATGCCAAAGGTGTTGCCTTTCATGCCACACCACTCTATGTTCACACACACACTTGCAAAGTTGGCCTAAAATGAGAGTGCTCTAGGTTTGAGTATTTGGCAATGGGTATATTCTAAAGACACAAGATTTGATCTTATTCTTCTTAGGGTTCGCAATGGCTGCCCAAAACACAAGAAAAGAAGAAAGAATTATTTCCCTTGTGAAAAACAGCAATGAGAGAGAAAAAAAACTCAAAGTGGCAAATTTATTTAATCAATATATATCACATAGCTAGGGTTTCTTTTGGATGCTTAAATCTACTAGGTTTTAGGTAGTAATTTCATCTTCCATCTCTTCCTAATCAAGTGGTGTATCTTGATTCAAATTCAAATAGGATTTAAACTTAATTAACTTAATTATCTAAAGATAAATAAGTAATTAATTATCTAAAGATAAATAAGTAATTAATTATCTAAAGATAAATAAATAATTAATTATTATCCATTTCTTGTCATTTTTTTCACTCTATCATGGAAGTCCATTTAGCAATTTAATTACCCATTAACCTTATTAATTTGACTTTAATTAAAAGCCCAAATTAATGCCTAATAATCTATATAATATTTTAAGCCCTATGCTTTGTGTGTAATCCTATAGGTCCATTTAATATTGACAATGGATTAATAAATAATCCAAAAGCTATATATATTCTTTAGAAAGATATTATAGCATTCCAAATTAAATGAAAATGCAAATGGCATTTAGTGACCTAATGCAATTTTGTATAGTCCCTTAACCACAAATATCAGAATTCAAATAAGGTATGAAACTAGTCATCCTTATATATACTAATTCCTTTCTTGATATTCCAATGACACTGAACTCTCAGATAAATAATGATTACTCATTATTTCATCTCAGTATGTCCATACACTTCTCAGTTCACTAATCAAGTGGCTGGTGATATTTTCTCTCTTATCGATAGGGGTAGTCCCTTTACTTCTCTCATGCTCTCTAACATGAATTAGTGCATGCCCATGTATACCCATACTAGTCACCCTGTTACGAGTACATTAGGTTTATGTCAAAGTACACAGTAATTTATAAAGAGTTTCATCGAGATTTTGGGTCTAAAAACTTTGATGCATAACTTGCAATTGAGAAACACTTATGACTTGTACCATGTAGTGTTCTTATGAGCGGATAGAATCCAAATACCATGTTGTAAACATGTATCTATGATCTCTGATTGACACTCTAGTCCTTATAATCCATAAGATAGAACTCAACTTATCAGAGAGAGCATACTAGTCTTAATTAATTTGTTATTCCCATAACAATGACTGACTAGGGATATTTAGAATGAAGTCTCAAATGTTTCAAGGTCTTACAACCATATGCCTCACACATGATAACTTAAATTGAAACAACATTCTTAGATAGTTCTATCACTTGATATGCACAGGAATACAATAGATAAAATAAATGCCTCATTTATTAACTTGACTATTTTATAACAATGCATTGGGGCTAGGGCTTACACTAACATAAATAACCCAACCAATTGCAACCTCTGGTGCTTCATTTTTCAATTTTCTTTGTGCCTCTCTTCAAATTTTCAGCCATCATCTCCCATTTCCTCTCATTTTTGTTGTATTCTCTATTCACTCTCTTCAGGAATCAAGTAAGCACCCTCTCTCTTCTCTTTGTTTTAGTTTAACTTTTGTTTTTCTTTAAGTTTAAGTTTGATTTTTCTTAGTTATATTTCTCCATTTCTACGTTTTTCTCTTTGCATTTTGTGTTTCCATCTTTAAGTTCTTGCTTCTTTAAATTTGATTTTAGGCTTGGTTATGTTTTTTTTTTTTTTGCATATAATCTATTAGTTTCATGCATGAAGGTTATGTTATTTGTTGTTTTTGTTGCCAAACAAATCATGCCCACCTAATGTTCAATGAAATGCCAAAGAGAAGTAAGATAGTGATTTTCTTTAGTATTTTATTGCATGCCCTTTGTTTGCCTAACACTCATGCCTTAAGGAGCATTTGACATGTTTTTTTATGCTTAAAGAATGGTAGAAAAGGCTAATGTAGGTGTTTGGCAAATAAATGTTTTAGGGCTATTTTGTTAACTTGTTCTCCTGATGTTTTTATTCGTGAATCTAGTTAATTTTATACATGTTTTTGTTTAATCTATTAAAGTGTAACTTTGTTAATAGTCATTTGTATGGTTAAGCATGGTAGATCTATTTTATTTCCATCTTTTATTTGTATTTTGGTTCACACATGCTTTTGAGTTGTGCATTTATGTTTGCATACGCTTGTTCATCATGTTTTCGACGTGTTGTTTGTTTTTATGCAGGTTAGTAACTTATTTTCCTTTGTAGTTGCTACTTCTAATCTAATGATATAATTTTTGTTGTTCAAGCACTATGTTTTGTCCTGAATTTCTTTTAGTGCTTATATTTTGTGTTGTTTGTTATTGTAGGGGCAATGCCACCTAAATCCAGCTGAATTAAAGCTGGATCATCATCTTTTGCTCCTCAAGGGTCCTCCAAGCCAAAGGTGCTAGTATGGTTTCCAAATGACTTCGCAGATTGGCGGACTCTCTTTAACAAGCAAGAGTATCTAGCCACCTTACGTTTAGATATGGAATTGATGGCAGAATTGGGATTGAAAAATGAGCTAGACAGGTTAATTGATGGTATAGGCTGGAGATTTTTCTTTGAAAGAAAGGAGAAATATTTATCCCCACTTGGTCCATGACTTCTTGGGCACAGTAAAATTTAAAATTGGAGTAGATAGTCATGCTGACCCAGGCCATGTGAGTTTTTGGCTCGATAACATTCCTTATCAAATGTCTTTCAATGATTTCTCTGAGGTATTAGGTTTCGATCAACATACTGCTAGGGACATTCCTGATATGAATAGGCAAGAAATATGGATGGGAATTTATGATCCCGAGGACCCTACCCACTTTAATCCTAAGAACACCAAGGCCAAACATTTGAGAGATCACCCTATGAGGATCATGCATTGTTACTTGGCCTTAGCATTTTTTAGCCACCTTGGAGGGCCTGGAAATGTAAATAAAAGCAAGGCCAAAATTCTTTATGCTATGCACAATGGTATCCTATTAAATGGAGCTGCATTTATTGCTTAGAAAGTTATAGATTTATGCACCTTCACGAAGAGGGACCAAGTTGGTGCTTAGAGAGTTTGTCACTACATTAGTCCGCTTTCACAAGCATCGAAAGCTTGGCACTTCAATTAAAAATCCCCTGGTAATTGATCACATAATGCTGAGAAATATGGCAATCTTGATTGACAATCCTCGATTTCCAGAGCAAGGGCATTTGGTGGTTTCAGATAGAGCCTTATATAGGGTTGCTATCCACAAGGAAGCTACGGAATTGAAAAGAGATGGAGCTGATACAATTCTCTTATCCCCTAAGCAATACACTACTATTAATACTCAGCTTGACAACATCACTCAGAGGATGAATTCTAGTTTCACTTCAATCACACAATATATGGATGATATTGTCACTGCTTTTGGGATGTTACAATCCCAGTTTGATAGCCAGTTTCCACCACCACCACCCCCTTCCTTGCCATTATCGTAATTTTAGGGATTTTCCCTCCACTCATCATTCCTTTGTTTTTTATTCTCTTTTGATCTTTTATTGGTGACAAAAAAAATTTTAAGTGTTGGGTGAGGGTTTAAGGATGAAGACTTTGTTTGACTTTGTGGTGTTGTTTTTTGACTTTAGTTTGCTAATCAAATTTCTTTCATGTTTGTCATATTTTCTTATTTTTTATCTTGGTTGTTTGATTTTAGTTGTAGTTTTTATCTTTAGTGTTTAAGTTTAATTTTAGTTAAGTAGATTCTAGTATGATTTTATTTTCAGTGTTTTTTTTGTTTTGTTTAAATTCTTCTTTGTTAGTAAGTTCATTGCATTATGTGTTCCTTTAGTTTTGATTTAGAGTAGTTCTTTTTAATTCAAGTTCATTTACTATTTTATTATTTACCTTTTTAAATTTGGTTAGAATACTTGTGTTTGTTGAGTTGTTAATTACATTTGCACTTAGCCTGAGCTTGCCAGTTAATCTTGAATTGAGTCAATTTGAACTAAAAATTTGAATTGCTTGTTTAGGAGGTCTGAGTAGCCAGAGAGTAGTAGCATTGTTTAGTGAAGTTTTTCTTTTGAAATGATCTTGATCAATTATATACCATTCAATTTCTAACTTAATGAGTATAGTAGGCTAAGTTTTATGAAATTAAATTTAGTGAGTGAGGGCAATCGAGTGAAGAAATTTTGAAATAGCTAGAACCTTCCTCATCACCCTTCAAAATGAATATTCAACTCAAGCAACATTAGGATATGACCTAGGAAACCTTTCTTTGGTAACCAATTTTCAAATGACTTTTGACCTACCCTTGGTAAATTTTGCCATTATTAGCCCCTTTGAGCTTAATTGGTATGCTAAAAGCATACTATTTGTTTTTCTTTGTAGTGCACTAATGTTGAACCATATAACCTAAATGCCTTTTTCTTTCCCATTTTTGAATTTGCCACTCTAAGTTGGATAATGGGTTTGATTCATTGGTTGCTTGTTAATCAAAAAGTGAGGGAAAGTTAAAAAATTTTAAGGGTTTTGAGCTTAAATTTCTAAAAATTTTCAGGATATGGATGATAGAATTAGTGCTTTTGGTGCTTCTTTCAGTAAGTGAATAAAAATTTCACTATAAAAAATAAAAAAAAATATAGGAATGGTTTGCAGGAATTCCATTTGATTCATAATGCACGAAATAAGTGTGGGGTACCTAACGGTTGAGGGAAGTATTAATTAGTTGAGCTAGGAGATTTTAGCTATTACTCCCTAAGATTTTGAGAACTCATGTCTTGAAATTCATCTTCCTAGTTTATAGTAAAAAGGCAAAAATTTTGAAGAGTTATTTTTCTTAAGAAAGTTAGGTGGTATTTGTTTTGGACAGTGTGGCTGATTCTATCTTGCTGACTTTATTAATTTTTTTTCTGAAGCCAATACCTTCACCCCATTACAACCTTATTGTAATCCCCATTGATCCTATTTTGTTTTGATTTCTTTAGTAGAGATGACCTTGTGGTTTAGGTGTTAAAGGAGAGGCTTATGGGTGTTTCGAGTTTCAAGTGTGAAATCGGCATATTTTTTTCTATTGCTTGATTTCTGGAGTTCACTAGTAGTTTTTGGTTATGAAAAGATACAAATCTATTTTGGCTTAGCACACACATAAGAAATTGTTTAGTATAAATCAGTTTGAGTCTTTTTGAATGAATTCTTAATCTGAGTGTCTTCTACTGAGTATTGCTAGGGCCTCTCTGAATTTGATTGTTTTGCATTGGAGTTTAAGTTTTCAAGATTGTGGATGATTCATTTGCTTGAGGGTAAGCAAAATCTAAGTGTGGGGTAGTTGATAGCTTTGATTTTAATGTTGGTTTTAGGATAATTTTGTGTGTTTTAGTGTCTCATATTGCATACTTTTAGTGTTTTTAGTGTTAAAATGGTTTTCTTATGTCTATTTTAGTTATTTTGATGAATTTAAAGTTTTTGGGTGATTAATGGTATTAATTTGAATTTTGTGCAGAAAAATATGCTGAAGCAGTTGAGATAATTTTTTCCAACCGTGTCCCATGTAGAAGTTCAAAACTCACCGTTTCATAGAAGGCATGGCTGAGATAGTTTGTCCCAGCCATGGCTAATAAAGCCTGCAAAGATGTTTTAATCTAGAAGCTCATTGTGGCTGAGATAAAACTATCCCAGCCATGCCCAAAGCTACCTACCACTCTGTCTTTTTGTGTCTCGACTGAGACAAAAGTGTCCCAGCCATTTCTTTCTGGATACCTTTAAAAAAGCTATGAAATTATTTATTTTAAAGGAGATTCTTTTTAGGGTTTCATATATAGGATATATAGGTAGAGAGACAAATGCAGTTTTTCATTTTAGAGAGGTTTTCATACATAGTTTTATGGTTTTACTTGTAAAAATTACACTTTTAGTTTAGTTTTACTTCAAAAACACAAAAATAGTCATAGTTTTAGTTACTTGCTTCAAGATTATAGTTTACAATCAAGGTGCAGTTTGGAGAAGAAGAAAATAAGCTTCATCAACTTCAAATCTTCAGCTTCAAATGGGTTATATAGTTTTTACTTTTACTTTATTTGTCTTTTATGTTATGGATAGTGAGTAGTCCTTTTTGGTTCTCGGGGAGCTTTGAATCCCCTACTCACAATGTGAATATTGAACATATTTTGATTTTTACATGAATGAATGGTCTATGTCACTGTTACTTATTTGTATCTCATGGTTTTTCAATCTATTAAGTTATTTTCCATGCATGGATGAATGGTTTTATCATATGTCTTTGATAGGTATAGAGCTTAGTGGATTGGATGCTATGAATGATTTTGCTCAGTTTTTCTACCATGAATATTGTATATTTTGAATGGCTCCAGAATGGGACTCTAGATGTACAGTATTTGTGATTTTAAGACTAGAGTGTGGAGTAAAATAGATGAATTTTGGGTTGTTTAGCTCCAAAATGGGAAAGAAAATCAAATTTAGGATGTTAGACCCGTACGTAGGCTAGTTGTTGGGCCGGCTCCGGAATGGGACATTTAGCAACTAGAATAGTTGGCTCCAAAATGGGATGCTTGGGTTAAGAGGGTTATCCCAGACTTGTTCATGTATACTTTTAGGTAAAATTAATTCACATTGGGTAAGGGGTGGATGAGTGAACCTCAACAACATTTTTTGTATATTGATTTTCAAACTTGTTAATTTTCCAGAATTTAGTTTACACTCAAATTTCTGCTAGTTGAATTTAAATTCATTTCATTGCATATTTCAGTGTTAAAAGTTTCCATTTTAGAAATTTGAGAACTCTTACACACAAACAATTGGGAATTCTTTAGCATACAATTAATTTTCACAGTTTCCACACACACAATTCCTTGGGATTGATATTTGAAGATCCTAACTCTACCCCACTTTATTACTTATCTATCTAGTATACTTGTTAAGGTCGCAACACTTACTACGAGAGCAACAACAAGCTTTTATCCCTTATATTTGCCTATTTTTTCGTTTTTACACAATATTAGGCTACCCCCATATATTGCGGCTATAACCAAACGTAAATGTATTTAAACTAGTATCAAAGTTGGTATATAAGTTTGCATGATTTACATTATTTACTTTGGATAATGCCTATGTATATACACATTTGCATTATTAAAATTATACACTAATAGTTAAATTATGCCATCATGATTATTAATGAATATTTACATGCTTAATCATTTAAATGATACAATGTGATAACTTAGACACAAGAGATGACATTATAGTATATGAAATGAATAATGCCTACATTGGAGCCTAGTTATGAATAGATAGGCATGCCTGTAGGGTTACAACTGTAGCTACTACAGTTTGATCCCATTTTGGTCTAAAATATACCCCTATTTAGGACCATAGTTTTGACCATATATGGGTCCACAGATTTAATACCTTTGGGTATTTATATATTCAATACCTATGGGTATCCATAGCACCCATTATCCATATCCACATAACTTAAATAGGCATTTCACAGTTTAAAATGAATAGTATATGCTTGATGATAAAGAAGGACTAGCTAATTATGATTTATCATTTATACATAAATGTTGCATGATTAAATATGATATGTTGTTTAATGATATAATTGCATTTTGATATTGTTATTGCTTATTATATATTTGAGGGTGACCACTGTGAGTGATTATCCACATATCTTCTATTTTGCACTAAGCTGTATAGCTTAGCATGGGTGTTTTTTTGTATAGGTACACTAGATAGACCTTTGCTATAGGGATAAGGTCAATAGCCATAAAATCAACTCCAGTTAAGAAAAAATTGAAAGTATTAAGTTGCTATAGTCTTTCTTTGTATATTTGTGTTGTATATATTTCTTATGTAGAAAAAATGATGTAGTAAGAATATAATGAAAAGAATAACTCAAATTACAACTATAATCACTACAAGAAAATCTAGAAATAGCAACGGAAAAATAGCAACGAAAATGATTCTGTTGCTAATTTAGCAACGAAAAATGAATTCTGTTGCTTTTTAGCAACGAAAAATGTATTCCTTTGTTAAATTTGGTTAAACTTTACAGATTTAGCAACGAAAATATATTTGGTTATTTTTCGTTGCTAAAAGTGGAGGGAATTATTAGCGCCAAAATTTAGCAACAAATATTAGCAACGGAATCCCTAAACCGTTGCTAAAAAAGGCGCCAATTGTTGGCGAAGAAATTTTGAAACGAAAAGTAGCAACAGAATTTTTTTCGTTGCTATTTTAGCAATGAAAATAAATTCGGTTGGTATTTTTATTGCCAAGAAGGTGGAATAACTTTGGATCCAAAAATAGCAATGGAATTTAATTTTCGTTGCTAAAATAGCAACGAAATAGGAATTCGGTTGCTAATTTACTTTTCAATGAAAAATAGCAATGAAATTTAAATTCGGTTGCTAAATAACTTATCTTAAAATAGCAATCGAATTTATGTTTCATTGCTAATTTAGCAACTAAAATCAAATTCCTTTGCTAAATTAGGGATATTTAAGTAATTTTGTTATTTGTTACCCTAGCCATAAATTAGCCCTAAGTATCAAATTCCATCCCCCTCTCTCTTAATTGTTCCCTTTTTTTCTTTTCTATTAATTCCAGAGACTCCATTATTCTTTCCCTTTCACGCAGGTTGTTTTCTTCCTTTTGATAGATCGATCCCAAGTTTCAAGTAAGCTCACTCTTCTGAATATTTTGTTTTTACTTACCTTTGCTTTTTTTTATTGCTGAATCGATGCCTTTTTTTGGGTTATATATTATCTTTCTGGAATGGACCTTATTAGTAGGTGTTTCCTGTGATTTGTTGCCTGCTATTAGGACTTTACAGAATTGATATGAGTTTTTAAGATAATAAAATGCAAATCCAGTTTGTGGTTTCATACGATTGTAAGTAAATTTTCATATAGATATTTTTTTATCTACGTTGGTTGTGCCTTAGGTGGGGTACAATTTTCACGGTTAGCTGTCTATGGAGAAATGCTTTGCCTCTCCTTCCTCTCTGTAACTCTGATTTCAGTGCTGTAATGAAATTCCTATTCTCTATTTTTTCTCCTACACTTGAGAGGCAATAGGGGTTTAATCTATGTCCTTTATTGGTCTTTTTCGGATGAACAGATATGAGGGCATAGGTTGGGTTTTGTCTTACTGATTATATTTTTACAGGATGGTTTTATACTGATTTTGACTCATTTTCTATATTACTATCTGTATTTAATTCTTAAATAATTAAAATTGGGTTAAAGAAATTATAATATAAAAATAAAATACTCAACGGGATTTTATTTCTTTAAGGGCAATAATATTGGCCTTATCAAGATATGAATAGGTTAATGGACCATTGAAGTAAACTTTAGGTGACTAGATATGGCCCTTAAGTGATCACTGACAGATGAATTTTGCTACAATCCTTAATGGAAATAAAACTAAGGTAGGCTTCATCTCAAGGTTACTAATTAATTTGATCCTCACTTTGCAGGCTAATAACAAATTCCACTGCTTGCAATCTCTTCAGTGGAAAATCTTGTATCTGAAGCTTCAATTAAACCTGAAGTTAACAGCATGTATTTTAAACTGTTAAATATATGGTTGTGTATGCATGTCAAGCTTTAACTGGCAAGTTTGAATTGATTTTTAGCTTGTTTGTAAGTTAGACTGAAAGATTAACAAATAAAAATTAAATTTGTAGGTTGCCTGTTATTTCCATTCCAAGTACAAGTTTGGCCAGTCTAGCACCTACAAGAAGAATGGTTTGTTACTGCCTTGACACTTTTTAGTATTTTAACTTTCAGTTCTAGTGACATTTTATATATGTATATATATTTATTAATTGGGATTGCATGCTTTCAGCTGGATGGGAATTTATCAAAATGATTGCAATCTTTATTTGATATTCATGCTATCCTTGTGCATTTTACATTTTATAGTTTTTAGCAGTAATTATTTTTGGTCTGAACCTAAATATAAATATACATATTTATTGTATTTTTATATGGTTGCTTCATTCTAGATCTTTCATAGGTTTTTTCTTGCAGACCTTTTTGGTGCATCTCCAAAAAAAATGGCATTCCTATCAGATGTGCTATTGTGGATAGGACATATTGCATCATAAGTTATTTGTTTTGCATGTGTTATTTATTGCATTTTCTGTGGGTATGTTGATATGCTCCTGATTTTCTGGGGAGAGCAAAAGATGGAATATTTGGCATTATTCATGATTGCACAGGAAAATCAGCAGATATTCATTATGGAACTTTGTGCTATTTCTAGTTTCTTCATTAAAGACCATGTTGATCTTATGGTCAAGGATTAGGTAATTTAAAGATATTGATTGCTTATGCATTGAGCAGATATCTACAACTGCATTAGTTTGCTGCTTGAATTTATAGATTATGGTTTATTTTAGGAATTTATTGAAGCAACCGGGGAGATCTTGGTTGGAAATGTTGTACCTGTGTGGTATGTGGCTTCTCACTTACATGTATTGTAGGGGTTTTTTGTTTTTAGTTCAATTGATTATTCCTCAAAGAATGTTGAGGATTTCATAATTGTATACCTGATATCTAACTAAGAACTGTTATAGGTACAACATGATTAATCAAGGTCTAGTGAAGAACATAGGGGTGAGATCGTTTTTGGAGGAGTGAACCTCAAACATTACAAGGGTGAGCACACATATGTCCTGTGACACAGAAAGGGTATTGGCAGGTTAGTTCTCTATGCATCTCTACAACTATCTTGTAATATTTTACTATTCAATTCATAAAAATATTCTCTTTTGTTGTTAGTTTGACATGGGTGACGTATTGGTTGATGGTGTAACAACTAGTAAGCAAAATGATGATTGTTTTTGTGGCTTCTCATTTCTTTCAGATTTGATTTGATTATATGGATGCCTTTCTAAATTTAACCATATATGAAAGAGGCAAGAAGGTGATTAAAATTAATTTTTTAGATATTCATATAGTGGGGTATAGTTTGAATTTACTGTTTGTTGTACTTAATGAAGAGCTTAGTGAGTTTTTCTTGTAAAGTGTGTTTCTGGCTGTTGTTTGGTTTTTCCATTTAAAATGAAAAGCTTTTAACTTTAGTTTGGCAGTAGCCTGTAGGAATCTGTCCAAATTAAGCTTTGGATTCGTAGTTGGTAATATTTTGCACTCATTCCTTAGTTTGTTGTTTTGAGTTTTTGTCTCTGTTAGGTTTTAGGGCTTAGTTCGCTCTTTGGAGGCTGCTTAGCTTTGACTCTTGGTCTCTTTCAGCTGGAAAAAGTTCTATCAGGTACTTTTGAGCTTTCTACCCTTAATTCCCTTATTTTGTTATTTTTCCTATTATGTGTATTTTGTGCTTTTGCCATCTGGGTTTTCTTTTTTATAGCTTTTGGGATTTTTAATGTGTGGGTTCTTTGATCTTTTCTGGAAATTTTGGCTTTTTGGTTTTCTGTGTTTCTCTAGTTTTTGAGGCTTTTATGATATTTATGGGTTTGAGATTTTTGAAGCTAAGTTGAAGCAGATTTATCTCCAATTTTGCTTACTTCAAAATGATCTATTCAAATTTCAAATATTTAAGGGAAATGTTGTTGATATAATATATGGGATAAAGGAAGGATGCTTATGTCTTGTGATGTAGAATGTGTCGATTACTTATGGAAGTTAAAATAGACAACCTCCACGTGTTTTGGATATTTACTGGGATTATTGGCTTTTTCTCCTATTGAGGTTTAAGCAGCAAGTTCGGATTTTAGCTAGTTTAGAACTTTAGTGTCATTGAAAAAGATACTTACATTATTCATGTTATGGAACGATATGTTAAATTAAGTATAATATAAGTTAGCATATAAGAATAATTTAAAAAAAAGACAAATGAAGTATACCTTTCTTAATAATAAAGTTCCTCTACCAGTAGCGTACTTTTCTTTAATTTTCATAAATAAGAATAATATATTATATTAAATTATATTATTCAAAAATTACTTTTGAATATACAATGTAAATGAAAATGATGTCATTTAATTTTAATGAGATAGTTAGAACACATTACTACGTGGCTCACATCATTGATACTAAACATAGGAAAACTATCAAATGCCATATAATATTGACCAAAAAAAGCAAAAAAGAAAATGTCAAATGCTAAGGAGAAGACAGAAACCAAACCATGTTTGCAATACACTATTTTCAAGCCCATCAAGCTTTCTTTATCTAACTCTAAAACTTTGCCCTTGTAGGCTACCAGCCTCTATGTTTGACCACTTTTTTTTTAAATTTCTAAATTATAATATTTTGCATCAGGCCATCTAAGAATGAAAAATATAATTTATTAATTAAGATGTTGGCATCAACGGTACACACTGCAAACTCAATTTTTGCTTTTCATTTAAAGTGTTATATCTCTTTTTTTTAATTTGTGCTTTTGTTGCTTTTCCATTTGGCATTGCTCATTTATGTTTCAAAAATTTATAGTTGGATCTGCAGTCTTTCTTCTCACTGAATTATTTGAATACTAATATAGGTTTGGTTAGGAAGAACCCTTCAAAAGCTGGATTTACTTTTGTTAGGAGTTTGCCAGGAGTTCAAGAAGGAGAATTATATAACGGTCAGTGCATTGGTCTTTTGCTTTGATATTGATTGTCATTTTTTTTCTCTAAAGTGGGTTGGATAATGTTCTAAAATTACTCAATCTTTTATAGAATTTCCTAAAATTTTTGTATTGTATACTGTTCTTATATTCTCACCTATATACTGCGGTTGGGAGTTGTTTTCTAGCTTGAGAAGATGAATCTCATTTTTTTCTCAAACTTTGATGATGGATTGATTTTGGTCATGTCTGTTCAACGTCTATGTGCAGAAAAGGAATAATAGTCCCTTTTTTTTGCTGAAACTCCATTTTATGGTTTTGGGTATATAATTGAGGAAGCTCTGTTGCTATATATGTTGTTGATTTAAAATACCAGATGTTTCTTAGGGGTTATATATATCTTTAGTCTTTTATTCTTAATCGTTTGATGATGGATTGGTAATTGTTATGCTAGTTTAAAGTACCAGGTGTACACCAGAGGATATAGTTTGCACTTCCTTTTCTTCCAAGTATGTCCAGAAGCTCTATTTAACTTTGTGTCTTTCAGCTTTCTTTCCTTTCAATCATGGGTTTTTGATATTAAAAAATTATAATAATTTTTAGTGATGGATTAGCGACGGACAGTACCGTCATTAATTTTTTTTACTTAATGGTAAATTTAGCAACAAAAAATGGTTTTCGTTGCTAAAAATAACAACAGAAATTGGTTTCCATTGCTAAAAATAGCAACGGAATCTAAATTTTCGTTGCTAATTTTAGCAACGAAAATTTATATTCCGTTGCTAAAATTGACCAATTTACCGAATCGTGCATTGTTGAATTTAGCAATGGAATAAAATTTCCGTTGCTAATTTAGCAACGGAATAAAATTTTTGTTGCTAAAAATAACAACTGCCAAATTAGCAATCGAAATTTTCGTTGCTATTTTTTATTAGAAATGTAAAATTGACGTTTTTTGTTGCTAATTTGAGATTTTCTTGTAGTGAATGTATTAGAACTTAGACTGATATAGCCTATCTCTATGTATGATTATGATGATGAATTATAGCAAATTGTATGATGTGTGAACAATTGAATTATAATACATATGGTTGTATGATAGAGGTACTGAAAAATGTATCAGGAATCTAGATAGGTTAGTATGGTCCTTATAGTGAGTCCCATTCAAGTTTTTCTTAAGAAGAGAGGCTTGTTGGTTGTAAAAAGTTAGTCCAATAATTTGACACCTATTAGAAGTATTACCTCTTCTTGATCAAGTCTTAAAATGGCTTGCTAACTTTTCTTATTTTTACTACCTAGATGGCTTAAGCAATTTTTATCAAATACCTATTCATCCCTAGGACCAAGCTAAAACTATATTTACATGTTCCTATGGTACTTTTTCTTTTAGGCGTATGCCTTTTGGTTTGTGCAATACTCCTGCTACTTTTCAAAGATGAATATTTTCAATCTTTAGTCCTTTAATTTATAAGTTTGTTGAAGTTTTTATGGATGATTTTAGTGTTTATGGATCTAACTTTAATCATTGTCTAGAGAATCTTTCTAAAATTCTTGATAGGTGTATGGAGCATGGTTTAGTACTCAATTGGGAGAAGTGTCACTTTTTGGCATAAGAAGGTATTGTTCTTTGACATTTTATTTTAAGCAAGAGAATAAGGGTGGATAGAGCAAAGATTGAGGTGATTACCAATTTTCCACCTCCAAAATGTGTTAAATATATTAGAAGTTTTGTTAGCCATGCAAGTTTCTATTAGAGGTTTATTAAGGATTTGTCTAAGATAGCTAAACCACTATGTAATTTGCTTGCTAAAGATGCTAACTTTGAGTTTAATAAAGCTTTCCTTGATGCCTTTGAGACTTCGAAGTAGGCTTTTGTTTTCACACCTATTTTGCAGCCATCTAATTGGGATCAACCTTTTGAGATTATGTGTGATGCAAGCAACTTTTCACTGGAGGCTATTTTGGGGTAAAGAAAGGAAGGTAAGCCTTATGTTATTTATTATGATAGCAAACTCTTGGATAAAGCTCAAATTAACCATACTGATAGGTGTAAATTATTCTATATTTTTAGTGTGTTTTAGATGTTTAAATTAGTTAATTTAGTCTTAATATAGTATATTTTTTGGTTTAAATAGTTAATTTATGTGTTTTTAGGTTTAATTGTAAGTTTTGGTATTTTTCAGGACTAAATTGAAGAAAGAAGAAGTTTAAGGGCAAAATCATAATTTCAAGAAAGTTGTTAAATGTTCGTAAGGATCATAAGTGGATCACTCAGCTGAGTGATATTGGTCACTCTCCTGAGTGAGGTAGCCATTATCCTGAGTTACGAAATTACTCAGCCAAAGACAAATGTCACTCACCCATGGCAAAAAGATCACTCTCCCAAGTGATAAAAGAGAAAATGCGATTTTTACTTCCTGTTTCATCTAAAACTCCAATTTAGCTTCAGAATAAGAAATAAAAGGTAGCAAAATTTCTTCTTTGGGTAGTAGAATTTAGCTATAAAAGCACCAAAACTTGAAACAGCAATAGAATTGCATATTTTTCTCTGTTTTTCTTCTAGTTTTCTTTAGTTAATTTTGTACAGTAGTTTTTCTATTTTCTTAGTTTGCAATTCTCTTTATTTTAGTTGTTTATTTTATTTTAATTATTCTTTAATTTTCATCATATTTGGTAATTAGTTTTTCTACTTTTGCTAAGGGAAACTTAAACCCTTATATTTTCATCGTAATGACTTTACTTTGAGCTTTATTTCAATACAAGTTTGATTATTTCTTAGTTTTGGGCAACTTCTTATCTTTTGGTTGTTATTGAATTAATGATTAACTTATTTTAATTAATAGTTAATGATTAATTAATGCATGATTATTGGTTTATATGTTCTTGGGTTAGTTTATTGGTATTAATGTATAATTATATTTAGAGTAAGGTGTAATTATGTGTTGGTAATAGTAAGTTAAGACTAAGAAAAGTTGAACTAAGAATAGATTGAAGTTAAGTTTTCTTTCAAAAGAGTTTAATGGATGTTTAGGAGTTTAAAACTCGATTTTTATGCTAATTATTATATTTGTCTATGAGTTTAATACTTAGAATGATATTCTTGCATAAGATATCTAGCTTTATTACTAGTTTTTCAATAATCACTTGTGTTCTCTTTTTAAGTAAGTCATTACAATGAAAGTTGGGATGGATAGTTCCTTTAGCAAGAGAATTTCAATTATTGCTTTGTGTTTAATTCATGTTAGTTTAATTTTAGTTTTTATTTTATTTTATTTTAGTTTGGTTCTTGCCTTTAAATCAAAAACTTGGAAAATAATCTCAAATTAATTTAATTCACACATAGATGCTCTTCTGAGCAATCTATGTTCCCTTGGTTACGATATTTAGGGTCTTAATCTATATTTCCTTGTATTACTTGCCAATCTAGTACTCTTGCTAGACATATGTCATATACCACTATGGAGAATGGGTTATTAGCTATTATGTATGCATTTAACAAGTTTAGAGCATATCTTATGGGGAAAAAGTGATTATATATTCTGACCATGCTACTTTTAAGTATCTTTTAAGCAAGAAGGATGTAAAGCCTAAACTCTTAAGGTGGATTTTGATGTTTTAAGAGTTTGATTAGGAAGTTAGAGACAAGAAAGGAAATGAGAATCTTGTGGCGAATCACTTATCAAGATTAGATCAATAAGGTTTAAAGAAGAATGATGATGGTGTGCCTATTAATGAGACTTTTCATGGTGAGCACTTTTTAAGTGTGGTATCAAAGGATATTCTTTGGTTTGCGGATATTACCAATTATCTAGTAAGTGGTGTACTTCTTTATGGATTGGACTATAATCAAAGGAAGAAGTTTTTGCATGATAGTAAGTTTTATTATTGGGAGGAGCCCTTAATCTACAATAGATATGCTGATGGATTGATTAGGAAATGCATTCCATAAAATGATGTTGAAGATGTTTTGAAACACTATCACTTTATGAATTTTTGTGGTCACTTTGGTGTTGCCAAGACAGCTTTTAAGGTACTTCAGTCTAGTTTTTGATGGCCTATTTTGTATAAAGATGTTAGGAATTTTGTGCTTACATGTGATAAATGTCAAAGAATGGGTAATATATCAAGGAAGAATAATATTCCATTGAAAGGAATTATTGAGGTAGAGATCTTTGATGTTTAGGGGATAGATTTCATAGGTCCTTTCCCTAGTTTTATGGGACATAAATACATCCTTTTTATGGTGGATTATGTTTCTAAATGGGTGAAAGCGGTGCTTACTATTACTAATGATACCAAAAGGGTTAGAAAAATGCTTACGAAGGTTATATTTTCAAGGTTTGGTACTCTTAGAGCTATTATTAGTGATGAAAGTTCACATTTTTGCAATAATGTCATTTATACTCTTTTGAAGAAGTATGGGGTGACACATATGGTTGCTACTATTAGTGGTTATGCCCTAGGCCAAACATTTTATCTTTTATGTAATGTCACATTTTATTTTATAAAATTAGGTTTTCTTCATCTTATTATATTGTTGGCATGTTACATTATGATAATATTTATAAATAACAATTTAATGTTATTTTAACTATCTCTAGTCATTTATCATTAAAGGAATAATAATAAATAAATACTAGTATGAGTTTGATTGATAATCATAGGATGATTATATATGGTGATATAAATCAACCTTTTAAAAACTTATTAGAGAATAGGGTACTAGATAGACTCGTTAAGAGATACTACATGGCTTAATATCATTAGTGATCTCATAATAGTTATGTTATTGATCCTTAGACCTGAGATTATCATAGTGTCCTACACGACGAACATTATATTTTGACATAATGAAACATTATCTTTAATCAGATAATCATAAAGTTTATGATTAGACATAATGAGAATCATGTAGAGGATAGTGAATAATCAAGAAGCAATTTATCCCTCTCTTATGAGAAAGATATCTAATAGGCCCCTTAATAAGTAAGACTGAGAAATGCATTGCCATGCTTAAAAGAATTGATAGAGCAATCAATATCATTTGATATTATCAAATGACTTAGTGATTGAGAAATTATATGTTTGAACTATATAAGTTTGGCATGGACCATGACTTATGTTCAAATAAGATATCGTATGACAAAAGAATTATAACATGTTATAGTGATTAGGTTAAAATTGAATTATCAATATTCATTTTATTTAGGTATTTATAATGCCTTACTAGAAGCCACTTATGACTTTATGGGCCCATGATGGGATTAGGGCCTACTGCCAACATAATGTGAACCTATTGGGTTGCACATATAGAATGTGATGAATGGGCTAAAGGTTAATTTAAGTATTTTGAATTTTTAATTTGTTACAAATTAAAATTTAAAATAAAATTTTAAATTTAATATTATAATTCTTATTTTAAATAAGAAATAGTATTTCTTATTTTAATAAGAAATGTGGACCTAAACTTTTCTCTCTCTAAATTAGGGTTAGGTATATATATATATATATAAAGTGATATGTATAGTTTAACTCTAAGCATACTAAATTAAAATGGCAGTCGTCATTTATTTTGAGAGAGACAAAAATTCATTTTTTTTATAACTTTAAGAAAGAACATAAAATTAAAACCCTAGCCACTAAGGAAGGGAGCTAGAACCTCAGGTAACCCATTCATCATATTCGCGTATGGATATTGGTAGAGGGTGTTTTTTTCGCATGAGGCAGCACCTGAAAAACATTTTTCTACTCTTCAAGAGGTAGATAGGCATTTACGTCCTCCTTCTTAAATCAATTGAATAGCATGGATCCATAATAGGTTTTGTATTTCTGCTACAATTTTTTTATTATTTTATTATGACAAAAGTCAATAGCTACTCCATATAATCCTCAAACTAGTTGATAAGTTGAAGCTAGTAATTGAAAGTTTAAGTGGCTTCTAGAGAAGGTAGTTTCTTCGTCAAGGAAAGATTGGGCATTGAAGTTAAATGATGTCTTATTGGCATATAGGACAGCCTTTAAGACTCCAATAGGCCTTACCTCATATTAATTGATCTATAATAAGTCTTGTCACCTACCCATAAAACTTAAGCATAAAGCTTATTGGGTAACAAGGGCTTTGAATTTTGACATGAAGCAAGTTGGGCCCATGATGGGATTAGGGCCCATTGCCAACATAATGAGAATGCTAAGTTGTACAAGGATTACACTAATATGTGGCGTGATAAGCATTTGCTTAAGAAGAAATTCCATGAAGGAGATTTGGTGGTTTTGTATAATTCGAGATTGAGATTATTCCCAGGTAAACTAAAGTCTCAATGGTCGGGTCCTTTCAAAGTTGTTAAGGTTCATGCATATGAGGCCATTAAAATTGCAAATGAAAAAGGAGAGATATTCAAGGTCAATGCTCATCAACTTAAGCCTTATTTTGTTAACAAATCCATTAATGAGGTGAAATTGATTACTCTTGTGATGACCCAAAGTATTCACTATTAAATATTTATAAATGTGATAGGGATGTAATTGAAATTAATGTATGCATCTGTGGGCAATTTTGTAAATTTGCTAGCTTTGGGGTGAATATGCATTGTTAGTTAAGCAAGAAGGACTTGATTGTATTTTATATCATGACTTCATGTTAAATGTATAAACATGAAAAAGAAGAGCGAGCAAAGTGTGAAATTTTAGTAAACTAACAAGTGATCCAATAATACTCAAGCATTTGTCTTATTTTAGAATAATGGAGAAGAAGCAAGAAGAATAAGGGAAAATTACGCTTTTTCTTTGGATGGTCAGTAAATGTTTTGGCCAAAAAGCTTTAGCCATTTTTTTCTTTCTTCTTGCTATCTTTTTGTTTCACAACTCTAAGTAAGGTTTAGGTATTTTGATTGATTTTCACATATTAAGGTGAGTAAAGCATTAATTTATGTAATTAAAAAGAATTTCTTCTTCTTTGTCCTTATTTTAGAATATTTATTTGCTATTTTGAATAGTGATAGAGTGAATTTCAATAATAGTTGCTAAAAGAAGTAGCAAGAGTAAAGGAAAAGAGAAAGAAGAGCTTTAGAAAGTGAAAGTGGCCAACTTTTGAGGTTTAAGAGTGTTATTTTTTTATATAAACTATAAGTTCATTTGATTTAAGTTGGTTTATAAGTTATAATTGTTGTGTTATTAATGTTAGAATAAATAAAATGGTGTTATAATGCAAGAAAAAGATGACTAATGCCTTAGAAAGTGATATAGTGAAAATCTGTTTAGGGTCCACTTATATCTAACTGATGTGGTTCTAGTTGTATATGAATGGTAAGACATATATCTTCAACTTTTTAGAAGACCTAAAGTTGCTAAAACCTGAATCTTCCTCTAGGTGTTTGAAATTGAGCTTGAAGTTGACAAACCTTTGTTGTTTGTCATTTGGAATGGTCTATAATGTTTTAGTGATATCTTGAGATTTATATCTCATAATTAGTTATTTTTTATGTTTTGAAAATTTGAGACATAGAGGAATAACTTCTTAGAAGGACTGTAAGGACCCAATCATGGCCCTAACCGGATTACAGTAAAGTGACGAGAATATGGTTAATTAAGGCAAATATTAAATTATTTTACATTGTTAAGGTTAAGACCCATTAGGGGTATTTTGGTAATTTTACGTAAATTGAGTATGGTTAAAATTAAGATTAAAGAGGGATATAGTTAAAGTAAATTCGAAGTTTGGGTGTTAATGTTAAAAGAGATAAGTTGATGGGGTCAAATTGAATAAGGGCAAGTTTGGAAATTCACACTAAGATATTTTATCCCACTAACTCACTCAATAGCTTCTTGGAGAAGGAAACAAGGGGATTGGAGATTGAGGGGATCGACATTTTTGGGGGAGACAACTCTCTCTCTCTCTACTGGTTATAGGTTGGAGAAGGGGAGTTAGGGTTTGTGAGATAAGATTTAAGGTAATGTCTTCCCTTGAAAATCTATTTTTCCTCTTCTTTTCTTCATTTATGGTTTTTGGTTATGAGGGGTTGTAAGATCGTGTTGTTGTTCCTATGTATAAGGAGAGAGGAGAAGCAGATAGATCAAGACTATGAGAAGGAAGAAAGAGTTAGATCTGTGGATTTTTGAAGGAGATGAAGCTGGTATTGAGGTATAGGAACTCTATATAAATGTTTACTTGATGATTTCCCTATTTTCTTGTATGTGTCCCCTCAGTTAAAGTGAAGGTTAAATCTTAGTGACTTAAATAAATAGAGAATGATTTAAATCTAAATACTTGAGATGAGTTTTGGGGTTCAAAATCAATTGAGCTGGAAATCGGGATTTTCAATCCAGACTGCCGATATGCCTTTCATGGCCGTGTGTTCTTCTCCTTTCCTTCACGCATGGCCACGCATACCCATGCTTCTTTGCACAGCCACGTGATGTCCTTGCTTCTTCAGTGTGTGGCCGTGCCTCTTCATTGTTTCTCTCCCTACGTGGCCGTGCATTTTCCTTATGGTTTCTTTTGCATGGCCGTGTGATGGCTTGTTTCTTCCTCTGCGTGGCCACGTGAATATCTTATTTCTTATTCTATGTGGCCGTGTGATTGGTCTTTGGTTTCTTTACATGGCCATGTGAATGGCTTAATTCTCGCTCTACTTGGCCGCATGTTTGGCCTTTGCTCTCTTTGCGTGATCGTGTATGCTTTCTCTCCTTTCTTTGGCATGGCCACTTGTATGTTTTCTTTTAATGGTTCTACTTCACACTCTAAGCTATAAATTCTTCATAAATCATGAATCTTATATTATAAAATATAATTGGAGAGAATTAAATGGACCATAAGTAATGTACACGATGATTATGTTGATTAAGTGGTGGTTAATAAGCCATATGATTTCTAAATAAAATAATTGAACAGTGAAGCCTTACCAAGACATTATAAATGACATAGGTAAACATTAATCTCACATTTGATTACTTTCGCTACTTGTGAGACATAGAATGCATGTATATAATGTATTGAATAAAATGAATGTGTGATGACTAAATTGAGTATAATGATGCAAAGAGAGATGGTATTGAGGAACCACTCAGGTATGTTCTTCTTTATTGAATATGTTTTACGTGAGGAGTCATGTGCTCATGGTTTGTATGACTATATGTATGGATTAATTCTCATGAACTATCATCGGGTATTACCAAAGTCAATCTTGAAATTCAAATCACGTTGTTACTTCATCATCTTATATTCATTGATGCGTATTGCATTAGGTTCTTAAAACATTATTTTGATCTAGTATTGCATAATACTCAGTTACCATTATGCTAAAGCATTCTAGTGCAATATATAAGTTATCCGATGGCTATGTAAGTATATAAACATGTGATATGCATTCTTAAATATTAGGACATTAAGGCAGTATTGCTATGTAAATGAATGATATGTGTTCATTTGTAGAAAATGATTTAAGAAAATTTTATATTAAATAAGGAATAATATGATGAATTCAAGATGTTCTTAAAGTGATAAAGCCTGCAGGTCTTAGTTCAGTTGTGGATTAGATAGGCATGCCTAGAGGGATTCAGCAGCTATCATAGTTAACCCCGTTTGGGTCTTGTTCCTTATGGAACGATTGTTCGACCCCGTTTGGGTCTATTGTTCGTTCCTTACTAGAACCATTGCCGATCCCATTTGGGTCTATTGCTTTGTTCCTTTATGGAACCATAGTTCAGCCGTTTGGGTCCATCATTTGATACCTTCGGTATCCATTGTTCCCGTTATCCACCCTTTGAACTAGCACTTAGGCAGGCTATTAAAAGTTAAAAGATTCAACAATGTACTATTAAATAAGGATATATATATATATATATATATATATATATATATATAGTGATTGCTTTACCTATGTAATGTGAACATGATAAATGGCTTACTATATTGCTTGATTGAAATCCATTTTAGCTAGAAAATTAAAAATGAAATGTAGTTCTCTACTCTGCATTATATAGCTAAGATTGCATGAAATAAGTGAAGTATTAATGCCTAAAATATCTCTTATAAATGATGTATGATATGTATACTCCCCTATGCTTTGAGCGAACATTGAAGGTATCTCATACAAAATAAATGTGATTAAATGCTTACGATGAAAGTTGTACTATCAATTACTATGAGGTCTAGATGATTGTAAGAATAATACTCATGTTTAAGATTGCAGATTCATTTGGCATAATAAGGGTGAGATTGTTTAATATTGTAGACTTATATGTTCCCTTAAATTTGAAGGGTGTAATGATTTTACGATATTTTATTAGATTTTATCCTTAGAGTTGAGTTCCCCACTAAGCTTTATAGCTTAGCATGGGTTTGTTATCTGTGTAGGTACTGGTTAAGCTCTAGTGGATCGATAGTTGGTGGCTAGTCAGCCTTTGAAGAGAAGATCTGACTGAGTGCAGTTGCTCGAGGATTTTATTATGTATTTTCTTTGGCATTATGTTAGGCCTTTTTAATTATAAGTTTGTTTTGAGTTATTGTGGCATGTAATAATTATGGCCTGTGCTATTTATTATTATCCTTGCCTTATCTTTGCTAGGTGATGATGATGATTGATGTTTATGCATGGTTAGTGGATTAGGGTGTTACAGGGATACTTTGGTTAAAAATGTTAGAGAGTATGCCCTAGAGCCCATGTAATAGGGATGTATTTCATATGTATGAACTCATATTCTTAATAAAAGACATAATTCATTTATTAATGCTATGTTTAAATATATGAGTTTGTAAATCTTAAATTAATAAATGAAGTCCTAGATATTATAAACATAGTGCAAAGGCAATCATGAAAGTGTTCATGATGTGAGATGTCTATTGCATATAAATGTGTTCATATCTAAATATCCCTAGTCATAGAATTAGCAAGATAGGACATTGTTAATTCAGATAGACTAGCACATGTTATGCTTCTTGAATGGTTCAAGCAGTGGTTCTCATAACTGTGATTATGAAAGATAATCAAAGCTAACATATGGATGTTTGTTAGAAGAAATAGTTCATTAGAGACCTACAAAGAGAATCCTCACATGGATATTAAATCTGTCAATGAGGAATCTCTTCATAGCAGTTGTGCAAGTATCCTTAAACTTGAGATCACCAAAGTTATCTTAAGTAGCAAGTGATATACTTTGACTCCATAACTGATTACTTCAAACTGGGGGTGAACATAGTTAGGAGGTTGGATATATCATGACCTACTTGAAGTTAGTTGAGTGATTGATAAAGGATTCACCATCCCAAATTTATTAAGGGAAGTTATCTCGCATGATTCTATAATTGCCTTATTCAGAGAATCTCTGGCCAAAGTAATATGCCAAGATGGATAGGGATCTATGAAGGGAATTTTGGGAACAATGGTTAAATTAATAAAACATACATAATTAGATTTATATGAGTTGACAAAAATCCATACTCAGAATCTAATTGAGATAAGAGTGGTGAAAAGAGTAATTGCATGGTAACTATTTCTATGGAAGGGTATAGTCAAACCACTTGACTTTTCTAACATTTGCGTAGTCATGATGCCTAGCTAGAGGCCAATCATGACTTGTATAATATTGTATTATAAATATCAATATGGATTGATAAAATGATTTAAAGAAATTTAAATCATATGAGTTTTGAATAGAACTCACAATTACATATTATACTTCCAATATGAACAGGAACCCAATAGGTCACACACATATAGAGAAAAGGATAAAATGATAAAATGACAAGGATAATAATATTTGATATTATTATGGAATAGAGAAGTGAATAAGAGAATAATTAATTAAAGAATTTAATTAATTATGATCAAGTAAAATTGTTCGCAGAACTTTTTACAAATATTCTGTAAAATGGACCTAATTAAAATATTGTATTTCATAATTAATTATTATTGGACTATAAGTATTATATGGTTGATATAATAATTAATAGATCCATTGGAGAAATTAAAGAGGCCCAAACAATTTATTTTGGCGCAAAAACCCTCTAGAGGAAGGATTTCACACCAACTTCAGATAGAAGACCTTAGAGGCCTAATTCTTGGACTAAAACAAATTAAATATATTTCATAAGTGTTATGGAGCCTACATATTTAATTTGGATGGATTTGGAATACATTTGGGTGATTAAATTCAAGTGTATGCATGAAGGACCTAGTTTATGGGTTTTGTGCATAGTCTTTTACAAAAGGATTTAAATTGAATTTAATTGACTTCAAATAAATTATTAATAATTCCATAAGCTCATTTAATATTTCTCCAACAATTTTAAAGAGTCCAATCCCATTATGAAGTTGGATTTTTTAATTTAACTATAAAAATCCAAGTGATAGGGATTTTAGGTTTAAGTGAACATTAAGAAAAAAGAAACACTCTCTCACTCTCTCAACCCTAGCTGTAACATCCCCGGATTGTCGCTCGTGAATATTGTCCGCTTTGGGCTGAGGCTCTCACGGTTTTGTTCCTGGGTAAACTACCCAAAATGCGTCTACGAGGATAAGGTATCCATAGCCTTATAAGGACTACTTCGTTCACCTTACCAACCGATGTGGAATATTACAATCCACCCCACCTAAATAGGCCCAGCGTCCTCACTGGCATGGGGGCCCAGTATTATGCTGGCACACCGATCCGACACCGGCTCTGATACCAACTGTAACGTCCCCGGATTGTCGCTCGTGAATATTGTCCGCTTTGGGCCAAGGCCCTCACGATTTTGTTCCTGGGTAAACTACCCAAAACGCGTCCACGAGGGTAAGGTATCCATAGCCTTATAAGGACTACTTCGTTCACCTTACCAAACGATGTGGGATATTACACTAGCCGCCACCCCCCTTGCTGGCATCAAGGGGATTTCGGCCAGCCTTTGTGTTCCGCCATTGTTGGTTCATTCAATCCTTCTCTAGTGTGGATTACTAATTGGAGGTGTTTAATTTTGGACACTATGGTTTGCGACAACCCAGTGAGAAGGAAAATCAACTGTTCAACAAAAATCAAAGGTGATTTTTCTTATTCTCATTAATATGTATATTGTAAATTCATGGCAAGATCAGATCTATTGGTTAAAAATTTTAAATTTCGCTTATGTATGAGATGCATGTAACCGATAATTCCCAACAAAAAATACCATTTTTTAGGTATAAAAGTGCATACAATCCAAGACTGGAAATCTGCCTCTAGGAAGAATATACCTCACAATTAGTAGGTATGACCTACTGACCGTGATATAGCATAAATTCACTACAGAACTGAAATGACACTTATGTCATGGTCAGAAGGTATAAGCTACTGATTGTGACCCTCCTCTATCTTTTTCTAAATTTGATTAGGCCCAAATGGATACCAAAGCATACCTAAACACTTTTAGAGTGTTTTAAATGTAAAAATAAGAGTAATAAGTGACATAAATGAGTGTAAAGCATAATGAATTAATGAAGTAAAGTTAAATACTAAGTCTTAATGTATAAAAACTTATATATTTAATGAACATAAATGAATATAAATAGTTATATTAGTAATGTTATATGCAACTAAATGAATGATGAGCATGTTATATTATATCATTTGGGTACTTGAATAAGAATGGTATGATATAGTGAAATGATTGCATGCTATATTGAGTGTTTTGTTGCCATAATTTTGAATGTATCAAAAGTGATATTCTTGAGTGAGTAGTGACTTGTTGAGCCTGAATTTCATAAAGTAGTTGATAGATAGGCATGCTGATGGGGATTTATTTGAACCCTTAGTCTCACTAGACTGCGTATAGGATGAGTAGGGTATCGTTCCAAAGGGAACGGGGTAAATTTTATATTGATGTAACAACAAGTAAATGGATAGGTAACAATTTCAATTAAAATCATGCAATTAATGTAAATACTAAACTACTTAAAATATATTAAGTTAATTTTGGATAATAGATTACTTAAAAGATGGGATGAACATACATTATAACCAAATAAACTAATTCATCTTTGAATTAATTAACAATTGTATGAATGGTATGAATGGAGAATTTAGCCAAGATTCTTTAAAGCAATTCTCATTGTCAATAAAGATGTTCTTACTTAGAGTCTATAAGCATTCTCATGTCATTATAGAGATAAATAAAAACTATGAAGTTTTATGCCAATTCTTTAACCCCTCAAAGTGAATTCCTTATCTCTAAGTGAATTCAATGCTTTAAGTAAATTCATTTGTTTTTCCATCAAAGAATTCCAATTCTCATTGTGAATTAAATGACTAACATGCTAATTATGGTGATCAAGCATAATAAGCAAATCAAAGCACTCAAATAAACTTAAATCATACTTCATACATAAGAAGAATAAACATTCACTAGACAAAAATAAGTAGATGACTAACAACTTAAATTAAATAGTTATAATGTACCAAAAGAACTTAGCCATAAACAAAATTACAATAAAAATGAAATAAGAGACAAGAAAACATCACTCCCCAGGGTTTACTTTCTATTTTGACCTTCTGATAAATCTCTTATTCATTTGGCTTTGCTCTTTTGTCATCCTCTAAAACTAAGTAAAATGAAAAATATCCAAAACAACTCAAAATGTTCTTAAGAAAATAGTAAAAGAATTCTTTAATTTTTTTCCATCTTCCTTCTTTTAGAGTTTTTCTCCCATATATATAGAGCTTGACTCTACATATATGTCCCTTAAGAAATCACGAAAAGTTGCTCTGAAAGGACATGATGTATGGCTGAAAGATCGGGTGCAAAAGATACAACTTTTGAGGAACAGGTGCGTTTGTCCGACTCGTGAGCCTCCTCACGAGTCGTGATCTCTTGTCCTATTCTTCTGGACTCATGAGCCTGATGCCAACTAGTGAAGCTTTTCACGACTTGTGATTTCATTGCCGAGTCATGAGCCCTTCTTCTCTGCTTTACTCGTGAGCTGTCTTCCGTCTCGTGATCTCTTGTCCGAGTCGTGATCCCTTTCACGACTCGTGATCTTCTTCTTTGAAACTTCACCAGATTCTTCATTTTCTTCACACTTCACCAACTTTTTCCTAAAAACAAACAAAAACACATAAATTGGATATAAACATATAAAAATACATATACTATTACATACTTAACTACATAAATAAGAGAAAAACACATACTAAAAGGTAGATATTTTACATGATATCACATGCCTATAAAGGGGATAGTGATCACAGCTGCTAGTGTTGTCACCTGAGGGTGACTAGTGTTTCAATACCCATTTGTATTAAGTGACCCGACACTTTTATGTCTCTAGTGTTTGATATTGCTCATCAGATATAGTGTTTGTACCCATATCCACCATTTATGAAAATTCAAGCGATGGAAGTAATTTGATTAATGAATAATGATAAATAACCAATAGTTCAAGTGTTACAGTACCTCATAATAGTGTTAGTACTTTTCATTGAATAATGAAGTGTAATTGAAGGACTGTATTGAAGTGTTATTGAGCACATAATTGAAAATTATAATAAAATGTTGTTTAATGCTTAGATTATTATTATAAGTGTATGAATATTTTATCATAAGAATATATGATATTATGTTATATGTATTGGCATGTTATGTTACTTGTATTTGTGACTTTAAAGAGAAGTCAATTGCATTGTTTTACTCCCCACTGAGCCATTACTCAGCATGGGTGTTCTTCTCATATAGGTGCGTAGGTGTAAAGTATAAGTGTCGAGTTTAAATCAACATTTGTAGGCCACTAGGGAGGATAGCAAGTGAAGACTAATTTTAGCATAGAGTTATTTCATGTAAATGTTCAATGTAAAAGATTTAGAATATATGTAATGAATTATTCTGTAAATATACTTTAATCATGTTCAATCTATATGTATAAATGTATTTTTGTACAAGCAATTTAACAGAATAATAAGTGAATAAAATGGTAATAAGAGTGAGTGTTACAACTCTCACCACTCTTATGGATGAAAAGACTCAAGTTACATAGTCCTTTCAATTATTACAAATTATTACGACAAGTATTTCTTTAGCCACATTTTTAGTTTTTAAAGTATAAGTATGTTTTTTTTATGTTTGTTTATTTTTCTTTTTATGTTTATCTTTACTTTTACACATTGCTTATTAATGAACTAATGTTTCTTTTTGAATTTTTTGCTAATTTTCTATTTTTGTGTTTTAGAGATAGGGTGTGCCGAATCAGCACAAAAAGTAAAACTACCAACTTAGGTGTGTCATGCCAACATGTCATAGAGTGTGCTAAATCATTCCAAAAAGGACACATGCCGAGTCAGAAGGGAACATGATGATTAATGAAAGGTCATCTTGGTGCCGATAAGTGTGCCGACTCATTAAAGTAACAACCGTGTTGAGTCGTACCAATTGGTTACACTACTTAGCCATTCCATTTTCCAAAAAATTTTCCCCAAATTTAATCCCTTCTGTAGTTTCCAATTTTAGTATTATTTTTTTTTTTGCTTTTTAGGTTTTATTTGAAAAAAATTCTTAAATAGATGTGCAAAACCTTAAAGTCATGTTAATAGTCATTTCTGTTCCTACTTTCTCTTATATCTATTCAAGTTTTCCTTCCCTATAAATATTAGTCTTCACCTCCATTAATTTCTGCAGCCTTTTCCTTTTTCCTATGAGTTTTATTCCTATTTATAATGCTTAAACTTCTCTTATTCTTCATTTATTCATTGTTTTGTCTCTCTCTCTCTCTAAAATCTACCTTCATCTTCTCTTTTTCTCTCAAACTCTATTAAACCACATTCTCTTCTTATTCTTCATGTGAACTTTATTTCTCAAACTCTATTTTTCTTTTCTTTCACCTATTTTCCTTAATCACTTTTCCAAGGATAAGAGGATCTTCATCTTCAAGGCCTTAAGGGGAGACTCTATAGGGAGGAGATTTGGCTCCATATACAAGACTCATTTCCACTCCTTAATGAAAAGAAAGGTGCAAGTTTCACTTCTCTTAAATTTAGAGAAATTGCATTGTATAAGTATCACTCCACTAATCTACTTAGATATCATGGTATACCAGATTCTTTCGCTAATTTTGTGAACTCTTGTGGCCTTGTAAAATTTATTTCTATGCATGAACCCATACATGTTTAACTTGCTTATGGAATTTTATACCACTTTAGAGGTTAATGCTAATGATTCTAGGGTGATAGAGTTTAGAATGCTAGGAGATGCACTCACCTACTCTTTTATGCAAATAGTGTTTGGGTTCAAGAAAGATGGTATGTGTGACCCTCCTAAGGACTTTAAAGTGGATGAATTTTGGACTTTCTTAACTGATTTACATACCCTACTTCAGCCTAAGAATTGTAAAGCTATGTTTATCAAGAATTTAAAGTTTTGGTTATTTCACAAAGTACTTGTATGTATAATCTTTCATAAATTTGAATTCAATAGAGTTTCATACCAAGAATTATTTCTTATGTGGTGCATTCATAATAAAAAGCAACTATATTGTTCATATTGGATATTTAATTAAATGGTTACATGTGCATCTAAGAAAGATGGCCTTATCACTCAAGGTCATATTGTATCCATTATAGCTAAAGCTTTATATGTTAACCTTAATGATTTTACTCGTGTGCTTGAGTGTACCTGTTTTACAAGGAAAACATTAATTCAGGGTGAGTTTGTTGATGCTTCTATGCAATTAATTCTTACCCCACTCTTTGTTGGATTTTAACGGTTACATGCATCATATACATGAGCGGAATTTTAAATTTTGTAACCATTAGATCTGATCTTGCCATGAATACACAATATAACTATATGAGAATAAGAAAAATCACCTTTGATTTTTATTGAACAGTTGATTTTACTTCGCACCGGGTTGTCGCAAACCACAGTGTCCAAAATCGAACACCTCCAATGAGTAATCCACACTAGAGAGGGGTAAATTGAACCAACAAATTGGTGTTTAACTAGGGCTGGCCGAAATTTCCAAGAGCTAGCTTAGGAGTCGGCGCAAAAAGGGAGAGAGAATTAAGAGAAAAGACTTTCCTTTTATTTTAATCACTTAACCCTAATTCTCATTAGTTGGCCTTTTATAGTTAGGTTAAAATTCCAACTCCTTAATGAGATTGGGCTCTTTAAAATTGCTGGAGAATTATTAATTGGGCCTCTAGAATTAATTATAATCATTTGGGCTTAATTAAATCCAAATTAAATCGTTTCATAAAAGACCATGCACAAAATCCACAAACTAGGCCCTTTGTGCATCTAATTGGATTTAAATACCCAAATGGATTCCAAATCAAACCAAATTAAATATGTGAGTTCCATAACACTTATGTAACATATATAAATTAATTTGGTCCAAGAAAAAGCCCTCTAAGCCCTTCTGTATGGAGTTGGCGTGTGGGCCTCTTCTGGAGGGCTTTCGCCAACTTTCTTCATTCCTCTGGCCCTTAATAATTCCTTCAATGGTCCTATTAATTATTATATCAGTCCTATAACACTTATAGTAGTCTTATAACACTTATAAGACAATAATAATTAATCATGAAATACATTATTTCATTTAGGTCCAATTTACAGAACATTTCTCAAAAGTTCCGCGGACAATTTTATTTGATCATAATTAATTAAACTCTTTAATTAATTATTATCATATTATCTTCTCTAACTTCATAATAATATCAAATATTATTATCCTTATCATTTTACCATTTTACACTTTTCTCTATATGTGTGTGACCTATTGGGTTCCTGTCCATGTTGGCAGTATAATATGTAATTGTGAGTTCTATTCAAAACTCACATGATTTAAACTCCTTTAAATCATTTTATCAATCTCTATTGATATTTTGATACATCATTATACAAGTCATGATTGGCCTCTAGCTAGGCATCATGACTACCCAAATGTCAGGAAATTCATGTGGTTTGACTATACCCTTCCATAGAAACAGTTACCGTGCAATTACTCCTTTCACCACTCTTATCTCAATTAGATTCTGAGTATGAATTTCTGCCAACTCATATAAATCTAATTATGTATGTTCTATTAATTTAACCATTGTTCCTAAAATGCCCTCCATGGATCTCCATCCATCTTGGCATATTACTCTGGCCAGAGATTCTCTGAACAAGGCAATATAGAATCATGCGAGATAACTTCCCTTCTTAAATCTGGGATGGTGAATCCTTTATCAAACACTCAACTATCTTCAAGTAGGTCATGATATACCCAATCTCCTAACTATGTTCACTCCCAGTTGGAAGTAATCAGTTATGGAGTCAAAGTATACCACTTGCTACTTAAGATAACTTTGGTGATCTCAAATCTAAGGATACTTGCACAACCACTATGAAGAGATTCCTCATTGACATAGATTTAATATCCATATGAGGATTCTCTTTGCAGGTCTCCAATGAACTTGTTCCTCTAACAAGCATCCACATGTTAGCTTTGATTATCATCCATAATCACAATTATGAGAATCATTGCTTGAACCATTCAAGAAGCATAACATGTGCTAGTCTGTCCGAATTAACAATGTCCTATCTTGTTAATTCTATGACTAGGGATATTTAGATATTAACACATTTGCATGCGATAGACATCTCACATCATGAACACCTTCATGTTTGCCTTTGCACTGTGTTTATAATATCTAGGACTTCATTTATTAATTTAAGATTTACAAACTCATGTATTCAAACATAGCATTAATAAATGAATGATGCCTTTTATTAAGAATATAAATTTCATACATATGAAAAACATCCCTATTACATGGGCTCTAGGGCATACTCTCTAACACTCTTGGTCTTTGTTAGAAAGGGTTGTTACCTCCACCACCAGAGGAGGAAGAAAGTGAAAAAGAAGAGGATGAAAATGATGATGTGGAGGAGAGATTTGGTATGCCTTGATAAGTGTGAATTATATATAGTTTTTGATATGTTTTTAGTTTTGTTATTTAGTTATTTTAGTTTTATTTAGGTCAAATTAGAGTTAATTTGTTAATATTTATGTTTTTGAGGTTAATTTCATGTTTTTTTTTTGGTTTTCAGGTTAAAGTTGATATAAAAGGGCTTAAATTATAAAAAGGGCAAAGATTAGGGCCAAAAGTGCAAATATTTAAAGTTGATGCTAGAAAATTGAGCATTTAGTCCATAAGCTTTACACGTGACCACGTGAAAACAAGGAAGTGATCAACCCGTGGCCACGTGAAGGAGTGAAGATTGAAGACCTATGGCCACGTGAAGGATTAAGCTATATTCAACCGTGGCCACATGAAAGGGAAATTGAAGGAAGCATCGAAGACACTTGACCACGTGTGAGGGAAGGCATAATTCACACATGGCCACGTGTGAGGAAGAACTTGAAGACACGTGACCACGTGTAGAAAATGAACATGGAAGGGCGTGACCACGTGATTCCTACTCCCACTTCGCGAAGGATTTTCGAGCTTCCTGTTTTAGCAGAGTTCACTTCCTATTCTATGTCTGGAGTTTAAGAAGGAATCTTCTACGATTTTTCCCTATAAATAGCAGTCAAAAACATCAGTGAAAGGAGATCAATTAGAGAGATCAACCTTAGAATTAAGCATTATTCTCTTTAAGTTTGTTTTTACGTTACTTAGTTTTTACTGTTTTTCTTCAAACTTTGTTTTAATTATAAGAATGGTTTGTGAGTAGTTTTCTTTAACTCTTGCTAAAGGATACTTGAATCCTTAACTTGTATTGTTATGACTTGAGTTTGTTCTTTAATTCAATTCAAGTTGGTTATTTCTTAGTTCTTAAACATAGTTTGTCTTTACTCAAATTTAAGTTGATTTTTAACTTGATTAAGCATTGGTTAATTAATTGATTTGAGTTGATTATTGACTTGCATGCTCTTAGGTTAATTTATTTGGATTAATGCATGATTATAATCTGAATAAGCTATAATTGTGTGTTGATTTGAGTAAGTTAAGATTGAGAAAAGTGTAACTAAGAATAGGTGGAAGTTAAATCTCTTGAGAAAGGCTTTAATAGACATCTAGGAGAATTAATTCAGTTCTTTATGCTAAGTGTTAAATTTATCTGAATAAGAAAATTTTGATGCTTGGAATGATAATCTTGAATAAAGTTATCTGGGTTTATTAAACTGAATCCTCCATAATCACTTGTATGTTTTCTTTTGTTTAAGTCATAGCGATATTTGTTAAGGTGGATAGTCCTTTAGTGAAAGTTATTTTTAATATTGATTTTTACCTCATTCAATTCACTTGCATTCATTAGATCTTTATTTATTTTAACTCTTTATTTTTTTTAGTTTGTTTTAGTTTTAAAACATCAATCATCACAACTTTGGGATTTCTTTTCTTTCTTTCACACACAAAAATTGGTTTTGAAATTGAAATAGCACATACAAGCACAAGTTTTCCTTGGGTTCGATATTTTGGGTCATAATCTTATTTCCTTATATTACTAGCCGATCTAGTACACTTGTTAGAATTCGGTCAAGTTTTTGGTGCCGTTGCCGGGGATACATTGGCTTTTATTTATTTATTTTGATTTTAAAGTTATTTTGTGTGTTTTTCTTCTCTTCTTTATCTATTTTCTTATTTTCTTTTTGGGTGACTAGTGGTTTATGGCGGAGACAACCCCATCCTATCATTAAACCCTGAAATTGAAAGAACATTTCATAGGATTAGAAGGTTAAGAGGCAACATGAATGACCCAAAAATAGAACAACCTATGAATGATCCACCACCTAGGATCGAAGAGCAACACATACCCCACCAAGCTCCCGAGAATGGGTATAGACCTAGAACCATTAGGTATTATGCTATCCCTAGGTGGAATGAAGAACATAGAACTATTAGGATTCCTCACCACCAACCCTTTGAGATTAAAGCCGCTACCATCACTATGGTACAAAGAAACCAATTTTCGGGTTCAGACATAGAGGATCTAACACAACATTTGGATATGTTCTTAGAAGTGAGTGACACTATGCAAATTCCAAATGTATCAACTGATGCAATTAGGTTGAAAATCTTCCCATTTACCCTCATAGGAAAAGCTAGGAATTGGCTACAAATGCTACCAAATTAATCCATCCATTCTTGGCAACAAATGCAAGAAAAATTTCTTTACAAGTTCTTCCCACCTACTAAGACTGCCCTCATTAGGAAATAAATTAGTGATTTCCAGTAATTTTATGAGGAGCCATTCCATAAAGCATGGGAAAGATTTAGGAGACTTTTAAAAAGTTGTCAACATCATAAAGTTCCTGTTTTTCAACTAATGCACATTTTCTATGCAGGTACCCATCCATTAACAAGATATTTACTAGATACAGCCTCAAATGGTAGTTTCATGAACCAAATTCCTGAAGATGCATTTTTGCTTCTTGATGAGATGGCTACCAATGATGCTCAATGGGTAACCTCTAGAGCAACTCAAAAGAAACAAGGAGTTCATAATATTGATGAAGTAGCTATGTTAAAAGCTCAATTAGAATTAATGGAAAAGAGAAATTTAAAAGAAATAAATGAGCTTAAAGCTAAAAATGTTACTATGCTATCTAATGAAGTTGATTCTTATGCAGCAATTTTAAGACCTTTAGGAATGAAGAATAATAAAGGAATGGTAGAAGAAGTAAATGCCTTGAATCCATATAGCAACACTTATAATTCGGGATGGAGAAGCCATCCAAACCTTTCATGGAGGGAAGGTAATCAAAGTTTTTCTTCTAACCCTAATCCTAGACCTCAATTTAACCATAATCAACCTCCCAATAATCAACTTCCATACCAAAACCAAGCTCCACCACATTATCCAAACCAATACTCATCAAAATCATACCACCAACCACCCGGTTTTCAAAAATCTGAACCTCCCCCTCCTCAAGAAAAGAAATTGAACATTGAAGAAATGATTGCAAACTTTATGGCCTTCCAAAATTCAATTTTAGCTAGCCAATATGCTAGATGAAAATCGCAAGATATTTGGATGAGGAACCAAGAAGCATCCATTGGGAATCTAGAAAACCAAATGGGGCAACTTGCTAGTTCTTTATCTAACCGAACTCAAGGGACATTTCCATCCAATGTAGACCAAAATCCAAAGGAGGAAGCCAAAGCAATCACCTTAAGGAATGGGAAAGAGCTAGAGAAGACTGAAATTGGTAAAAATTCTTCCCTAAGGGTGGAATCGATAATGGAGGTAAATAATTCTAACTCAGAAAATACTGAAAAAGTGTCTCCTACGGTTGAGAAGGGTAAAGGTAAAGAAAAAATTGTTTCTACTGTTCTCGATGAATCTCAATTACCATTTCCTTTTCTAGCTAGAAAAGAGAAACAAAATGAACAATTGAGTAGATTTTTAGACATGTTTAAGAAGCTACATATAAATTTACCATTTATTAAAGCTTTGTTACACATGCCTAAATATGCTAAATTTATGAAAGAATTGTGCAATAATAAGAAAAAGCTAGAAGGCATAGGAACGGTTCAATTATCTGGTAATTGTAGTGCCATATTAACCAATAAAATTCCTAAAAAATTAGAAGATCCCAGTAGTTTTACATTACCTTATGAACTAGGAGGAAATTTTGTTGGGCATGCTTTATGTGACTTGGGTGCTAGTATTAACTTGATGCCTTATTCAATTTGCAGAAAATTGAATCTAGGTGATTTGAAAAAAACCCGAATGACGCATCAATTGGCGGATAGATCGGTGAAAAGGCCAAAAGGAATCATTGAGGACTTATTGATAAAAGTCGGAAATTTTATCTTTCCGGTTGATTTTATGGTCATGGACATGGAAGAAGATATGAAGGTGCCATTAATTATGGGGAGGCCATTCTTGAACACAGCAAGAGTGATAACTCCAATTTTATTATTTAATTTCAATATATTTTTGTTTGTATCTATGGTTTATTTTGCATGATTTTCAGTGTTTTGCGTAATAACTTTCTCTTTTTATGCCAAATGAAATTATATTGATATTTATAATGTTTTGGTATGTTTAATGGGATAAATTTGACTCTTGTGCAGAAAAATAGGCAAGAGCACGGCTGAGACAAAATGGTCCCAGCTGTGCCCATTGAAGAATCCCCAATTCGTACCATTTTATTTTTTGGAATGACCTACAGACATCAGAATCCAATCTTTACCGTTAAAAATGTAGATTAAGATGCTACAAAGCTATGGTTAAAATTTCAGCTCGATCCAACGGTGAAATATCAATAAAATGTTAAATTAATGGGACTGGTTTTTCTTCTCTCAGGGGCCCCGGCCGAGACATTTTGTCCCGGCCGTGGCCAATGCACAATTCGAGCTGTTTTAGTCCAGAAGGTGGCCACAGCTGAGACAAAAATGTCCCAGCCATGCCTAACCTGACAGGCCATGGCTTGGACACTTTTGTCTCAGCCGTGGCCATCTGCAGATTTATAAAAACTGTGTTTTCTTTGGCAAAAAACGAAGAGGAACGATGGGAGAGAGCCGCCACACTAAGATTTAGGGCTTTTTCCTCCATTTTTCTTATGTTTTTCCTTTATTTTATGTTGTAGGTTAGATTTAATTCAATGTAAACCTTAGATTAGATTTATTTTCCAATGTAAGTTAGGGTTAGATTCAATTTTTTGCATTTACTTTAAGTTGTGTTCTTCATTTTGCTTGGAGCTTTGAAGAAGGAGACTTGGATTCGGATTGGAGCTTCACAAGCTACAAATGGCTTCATGGGTTTCCTCTTTCCTCTCTCTTTTTACTTTATTTATGTTTAATTTGTAGTTTTGTTGCTTGGGGATCTTTGAATCCCCTACCCACAATGTGGATCTTGAACTAAATTTGATTTTTACATGAATAATTGGTCTATTTTACTGTTACTTATTTGTATCTCACGATTTTTCGATCTATTAAGTTATTTTCCATGCATGAATGAATGGTTTTTATCATATGTCTTGGATGGGTATTAAGCCTAGTGGATTGGATTCTATGAATGATTTTGCTCAGTTTTTCTTTCATGAATACTGTATTATTTTAGATGGCTCCGGAATGGGATTCTAAATATGCAGTAATTGTGATTTTAGGACTAGAGTGTGGAGTGAAATGGATGAGATTTGGGTTGTTTGGCTCCGGAATGGGAAGGCAAACCAAACTTAGGATGTTAGACCCGTGCATAGGCTAGTTGTTGGGTTGGCTCCGGAATGGGAAGTTTAACAACTAGAATAGCTGGCTTCGAAATGGGAACCTTGGGTTAAGAGGGTTATCCCGAATTTGTTCATGTATACTTTAAGATAAAATTAATTCACATTGGGTATGGGGTGGATGAGTGAACCCGAACAATGTTTTAACTATTGTTTTAATCTCTAGTTTAATTAACTTTATCTTCTTTATTTATATATTTTGTTAATTAGATTTAGCTCTCAATCAAAAACTTGGAAATTTATCTCAGATTAACTCGCTCAACTCTAGATATCTAGCTTAAAACATCCCTTATCCCTTGGGTTCGATATTTGCGGGTCCTAACTATACCCCACTTTATTACTTGTCGATCTAGTGCACTTGCTAGGATCGCAACAAGTTTTTTGCCCCATTGCCGGGGATAACGGTGTTGTTTGTTTTATATCTTTATTTGAGCTTAGTCTAAGATTTTATTTTATTTTTCTTTGTTTTTGATTTGGTGTTATTCTTTGCAGGAAGATTATAATGCACTATCAAATGATGCATAGTTCTCTCTAAGATGATGAAATGGTTCTATTGAGAGCACAAATGGAAGAGTTGAGGAGAGAAATGCGGAAAATGCAGTACTCACATCAACCTTCAACATTCTGCTCATTGCCATCTTTTGAAGATCCTGGTTCACAATGGATATCACAAGTCATGTGCCTCCAAAGTTCAAGTCCTTGTTGAATTGCTTGAAAGTAAGGATAGGCAATTAAGAGCTGAAAGAGAAGAATGGATGGCCACAATTAATTCTCAAGAGAAAAAGATCAAAAATCAAGAGGCTTTATTGCAAAATCAAGAGAATTTGTTGAAGACTCAAGAGCATCTACTGAGAGATCAAGAATTAGGACTTAAAAGCGTGGAATCTAAGTTAGAATTCTTGAGTAATTCTATGGAGAATCGAGGTGATGGTGATAAGGAGAAATTGAGTCATGCACAACCAGTAGATAATGAAGAAATCAAGTGTGGAGTGCATGCATTGGAGAAGGGACCAATCATTGTTGAAGACAAGAGCTATAGCTTAGAGAATGAATTCCAATCTCTTGTGAAGGATGTTTCACCAAAAGAGCAAGAATTGTTTAACTCTCAAGTGGAAGCACTAAATTCAATCCACTTAAAGAGTTTATTAAGGCTAGAAGAGCTGGAGGAGTACATGTATGAACAACCCGAGGTGGAGGGGTACTTCATCGAAGACATGGTGTTGCCTACCTTGGTGAATTTCGATAGATTTCTCCTACTGATGGGGGAAAACGAGGAGCAGAGTCCGGAAAGACCAACATTTGGGTCACAAACTCGGCCACCTGACAGTAACACGAGTCAAGCTGGGACTCATTAAACCAGAACTATTTCTCTCTTTACTTTTTAATTAGTTTGTTTATTTTGCTTGCTTTTATTTTAAGTTTCTAGTTTTTGTGTGTGTTTTTGTTTGTTGCTGTTATTGCATGCTTTTGCACCTTAGTTAGCTTACCCTCGTAGTTGTTCCTGTTGTGAACAATCTTGAACTTAGAATTAGAAAGCCTTATTTAGATTAGTTGGAATAGCAAGAGAGTGGTTGATTGTTGAACGAATTTTTTCTTTTTTGGTAGGTTTCAATTAGACCAATACCAGTAAGTCTCTTAATAAATGTACACTTTGGCCCTTTTTCTTAAAAAAAAATAAAAACCAATGCATGAAGTTGATTGAGTCGGAATTTTAGAGCGCTAGAACCTTCCTCATCACCCTTCAAAGCAATAAAATGACTCAAAAATGGGATTAGAAATGACTTAGACAATATTTTTTTAATCGAATTTTGAAAAGACCTTTGACCAACCTTTATTTTATAATATCCCTTGCAAGCCTTGTTGAGCCTATTTGAGCATGCTAAATGCGTATTTATTTTATATTTGTTGCTTATACCTGCATTTTGATCCCTTAAGCCTAAAAAGCCTTTGTCTTACCCTTTTTGAACTGGCCATTCTAGAAGTGGGTGAGATAAGTTTTTCTTAGGAAATTGCTAGTAAGTAAAGGGTTGTTCTTCAAATGTTAGATTCTAGTATCAGGGATACATTGCCAATATCAAGTGAGATTGAAAAACTTCATAATGTAGTTCCTCTTTAAGAAGAATTTTTATGAGTCCCTACTTATCAATTGTAAAATCGATTGTTTTAGCTATTAGAAAAAAGGAAAAACAAAAAAAAGAAAAAAAAAAGAAGAATAAAGCTAGCAATCTTGGTTTCATCTAAGTGTGGGGTACTCTATGTATAGAGTAGAAGGATTCTAAGCTCTTTAAACGTTAATTGAGCTAAAATCTTGATAAAATATTTGGAGAGGATTCTTCTTCTTTCTTGTGCTATTTCCTTGAGAAATGTTCTACATTTTTATACCTAAAGCTTGGCAATGATGATGAGTGAGTAAAGGTAGAGTTGAAGTCTTATTTTTCGAGGAAAAAGGGTGAGTTGAGGTAGAAATGGCAGTTCAAACTTGTGTATCTTAATCTTTTTCTTGATAGCCATACCTTAGCCACATTATAACCTTTTAAGTCCTAAGGATCTTTTCTTATTGAGAGTCATGTGTGGAGATGACCTTTGGGTTTCGGTGCTAAAGGAAAGGCATATGGCGTCTCTTGAGTTTCAAGAGTGAAACCGTGTGTGCAATCTTTTGTACACAAATTCTTTTCTCAATTATTGGATTGCATTGGAAATTTTTGGTTTTAAAAGTTATTTTAATTTTTTTTGGCCTAGCACACACATACAAAGAGATTTGCTAGTATGATCTAGTTGAGTCTTTTCGATTTAAGACTTCGTTTAGTGAATTCTGCTAAAGTGTTGTTCTATTTTTTCTAAATTTGTGTTTTCTTTCTTTGAGTTTGAGTATATAGGAATGTGGTTTGTTCATTTGCTCGAGGGCGAGCAAAAGCAAAGTGTGGGGTATTTGATAACTCCAATTTTATTATTTAATTTCAATATATTTTTGTTTGTATCTATGGTTTATTTTGCATGATTTTCAGTGTTTTGTGTAATAACTTTCTCTTTTTATGCCAAATGAAATTATATTGATATTTATAATGTTTTGGTGTGTTTAATGCGATAAATTTGACTCTTGTGCAAAAAAATAGGCAAGAGCACAGCTGAGACAAAATGGTCCCAGCTGTGCCCATTGATGAATCCCCAATCCACACTATTTTATTTTTTGGAATGATCTATAGACATCAGAATCCAATCTTCACCGTTAAAAATGTAGATTAAGATGTTACAAAGCTATGGTTAAAATTTCAGCTCGATCCAACGGTGAAATATCGAGAAAATGATAAATTAACGGGACTGGTTTTTCTTCTCTCAGGGGCCGCGGCCGAGACATTTTGTCCCGGCCGTGGCCAATGCACAATTCGAGCTGTTTTAGTCCAGAAGGTGGCCACGGCTGAGACAAAAATGTCCCAGCCGTGCCTAACCTAACTGGCCACGGCTGGGACACTTTTGTCTCAGCCGTGGCCATCTGCAGATCTATAAAAACTGCGTTTTCTTTGGCAAAAAAACGAAGAGGAACTATGGGAGAGAGCCGCCACACTTAGATTTAGGGCTTTTTTCTCCATTTTTCTTATGTTTTTCCTTTATTTTATGTTGTAGGTTAGATTTAATTCAATGTAAACCTTAGATTAGATTTATTTTCCAATGTAAGTTAGGGATAGATTCAATTTTCTGCATTTACTTTAAGTTGTGTTCTTCATTTTGCTTGGAGCTTTGAAGAAGGAGACTTGGATTCGGATTGGAGCTTCACAAGCTACAAATGGCTTCATGGGTTTCCTCTTTCCTCTCTCTTTTTACTTTATTTATGTTTAATTTGTAGTTTTGTTGCTTGGGGATCTTTGAATCCCCTACCCACAATGTGGATCTTGAACTAAATTTGATTTTTACATGAATAATTGGTCTATTTTACTGTTACTTATTTGTATCTCACGATTTTTCAATCTATTAAGTTATTTTCCATGCATGAATGAATGGTTTTTATCATATGTCTTGGATGGGTATTGACCCTAGTGGATTGGATTCTATGAATGATTTTGCTCAGTTTTTCTTTCATGAATACTGTATTATTTTAGACGGCTCCGAAATGGGATTCTAAATATGCAGTAATTGTGATTTTATGACTAGAGTGTGGAGTGAAATGGATGAGATTTGGGTTGTTTGGCTCCGGAATGGGAAGGCAAACCAAACTTAGGATGTTAGACCCGTGCATAAGCTAGTTGTTGGGTTGGCTCCGGAATGGGAAGTTTAACAACTAGAATAGTTGGCTCCGAAATGGGAAGCTTGGGTTAAGAGGGTTATCCCGAATTTGTTCATGTATACTTTAAGATAAAATTTATTCACATTGGGTATGGGGTGGATGAGTGAACCCGAACAATGTTTTAACTATTGTTTTAATCTCTAGTTTAATTAACTTTATCTTCTTTATTTATATATTTTGTTAATTAGATTTAGCTCTCAATCAAAAACTTGGAAATTTATCTCAGATTAACTCGCTCAACTCTAGATATCTAGCTTAAAACATCCCTTATCCCTTGGGTTCGATATTTGCGGGTCCTAACTATACCCCACTTTATTACTTGTCGATCTAGTGCACTTGCTAGGATCGCAACAAAGAGCACTAATCGATGTTCATGGACAAACGGTTACTTTAAGATTCAACGAGGAGGAAATGATTTTCAATGTTAATAAAATTTTAAAACACTCCTTGTATGATTTTGAAAAATCCATCTACTTTGTTGATGAAGTTCAAGAATGTGCTAACACAAAACAAGAGGAAATCATTCTCAATGATGAACTTCAAAGTTGCTTAATGCATCCCAATACAATGGAAGAGTTGGATACAAAGGAGAAAAAGTTAATACAAAATCTGGAATAAGGCATAGTGAAGATAAGGAAACGGAGGATGAACCATTCCCTCCTAAGGGAGATTCTGAACTTAAAACACTTCCATCTCATTTGAAATATGTAGTTTTAAGTGATAATACTGATTCGATAATTATTTCATCTTCATTAACAGATTTGGAAGAAGAAATGCTCATCGGAGTTCTCAAAAATCACAAAAGAGCAATTGGTTAGACAACATCCGACTTGAAAGGGATTAGCCCCAACTATTGTACACATCGTATACCCATGGAGGACAACTTTAAACCGGTGGTACAACCTCAATGAAGGCTCAACCCAACTATGCAAGACGTAGTAAAAAAGGAGGTATTGAAACTACTTAATACAGGTATTATCTATCCTATCTCTGATAGTAATTGGGTCAGTCCTATTCAATATGTGCCTAAAAAGGGGGGAATGACTGTCGTGATCAATGAAAATAATGAATTAATTCCTACACACACGGTAACGGGATGGAGGGTATGTATTGACTATAGGAGGTTGAATAATGTCACTAGAAAAGATAATTTTCCATTGCCCTTTATTGACCAAATGTTAGAAAGATTGGCAGGAAATAAATTTTATTGTTTCTTAGATGGATATTCGGGGTACATGCAAATACCTATAGCCCCAAAAGACCAAGAAAAGACCACATTCACATGTCCATATGGAACATTTGCATATAGGAGAATGCCTTTTGGTCTTTGTAATGCACCTACCACATTTCAATGTTGCATGATAGCCATATTTTATGACTTTATTGAAAAATTTATGGAGGTTTTCATGGATGATTTTACTATTTATGGTTATGATTTTGAATCTTGTTTGCATAACCTAGCATTAGTTTTGAAAAGGTGTTAAGAAACTAATCTTGTGCTAAATTGGGAAAAATGTCATTTCATGGTTAGAGAAGGCATTGTTTTAGGGCATAAAATTTCTGAAATAGGCATTAAGGTTGATAAAGCAAAAGTTGATGTGATAGAAAAATTACCTCCACCAACTAGTGTAAAGGGCATTAGAAGTTTCCTTGGTCATACCGAGTTTTATCGTCGGTTTATTAAGGACTTTTCTAAAATTGCCAAACCACTTTCTAATTTATTGCTTAAAGATGCTGCATTTAACTTTGATGCTAAGTGTTTGCAGGCTTTTAACCTATTGAAGTAAAAATTAGTTAGTGCATCGGTCATTGCATCACCCGATTGGAGCTTACCATTTGAAATTATGTGTGATGCAAGTGATTATGCAATTGAAGCAGTCTTAGGATAGTGAAAGGAGAAGATTTTTTACACCATCTATTATGCAAGCCATACACTCACCGGAGCCCAAGTAAATTACACTACTACGAAGAAGGAACTCTTGGCAATAGTCTTTTCGTTTGAGAAATTCAGGTCTTACCTCTTAGGATCAAAAATTACAGTGTGGTCGGACTTTGCTGCATTGAGACATCTTTTCGCCAAGAAAGATTCCAAACCAAGACTTATCCGATGGGTATTACTACTCCAAGAGTTTGATGTTGAAATCAAAGAAAAGAAAGGAGCAGAAAATTTTGTAGCTGACCATCTATCTAGATTGGATCATGCTAGCATCGAAAAGGGAGAAATTATTGACTTATTTCCCGATGAACATATTTGTGCTTGTTATACTTATGAAAAATCAGTTCCATGGTATGCTAATATAGCCAATTTTCTCGCAGGTGGGTATCTTCCTAAGGAGTTTACTTAGCAATAAAAGAAAAAGCTCATAGCAAATGTCAAGCATTACCTTTTGGACGAACCATATCTTGTTAAGATATACCCGGATCAAGTACTAAGATGGTGTGTACCGAAATTGGAACAAAAATCTATCATGCAACAATGCCATCGAGGTGAAGTTGGGGACATCACGGGCCAAATAGAACAGTTCAAAAGATACTCCAATCAGGTTTTTTCTGGCCTACTTTGTTTGAAGATGTAAGATCTTTTATAACAACTTGTGATAGATGCCAACGAGTAGGAAATATATCCAAAAGAGATGAGATACCTATGAATAATGTGTTAAAAATAGAAATCTTTGATGTATGGGGCATTGATTTTATGGCACCTTTTCCAAATTCATTTGGGTTTGAGTATATCTTGGTAGTAGTAGATTATGTGAGTAAATGGGTATAGGCAATAGCTACTAGGACATGTGATGCAAAAAAATAGGGAGTCGAAGACACGTGACCACGTGTGAAGGAAGGCATAATTCACACGTGGCCACGTGTGAGGAAGAACTTGAAGACACGTGACCACGTGTAGAAAATGAACATGGAAGGGCGTGGCCATGTGATTCCTACTCCCACTTCGCGAATGATTTTTGAGCTTCCTATTTTAGTAGAGTTCACTTCCTATTCTATGTCTGGAGTTTAAGAAGGAATCTACTACAATTTTGCCCTATAAATAGCAGTTAAAAACATCAGAGAAAGGAGATCAATTAGAGAGATCAACCTTAGAATTAAGCATTATTCTCTTTAAGTTTGTTTTTATGTTACTTAGTTTTTACTATTTTTCTTCAAACTTTGTTTTAATTATAAGAATGGTTTGTGAGTAGTTTTCTTTAACTTTTGCTAAAGGATACTTGAATCCTTAACTTGTATTGTTATGACTTGAGTTTATTCTTCAATGCAATACAAGTTGGTTATTTCTTAGTTCTTAAACATAGTCTTGTCTTTACTCAAATTTAAGTTGATTTTTAACTTGATTAAGCATTGGTTAATTAATTGATTTGAGTTGATTATTGACTTGCATGCTCTTAGGTTAATTTATTTGGATTAATGCATGATTATAATCTGAATAAGCTATAATTGTGTGTTGATTTGAGTAAGTTAAGATTGAGAAAAGTGTAACTAAGAATAGTTGAAAGTTAAATCTCTTGAGAAAGGCTTTAATAGACATCTAGGAGAATTAATTCAGTTCTTTATGCTAAGTGTTAAATTTATCTGAATAAGAAAATTTTGATGCTTGGAATGATAATCTTGAATAAAGTTATCTGGGTTTATTCAATTGAATCCTCCATAGTCACTTGTATGTTTTCTTTTGTTTAAGTCATAGCAATATTTGTTAAGGTGGATAGTCCTTTAGTGAAAGTTGTTTTTAATATTGATTTTTACCTCATTCAATTCACTTGCTTTCATTAGATCTTTATTTATTTTAACTCTTTATTTTGTTTTAGTTTGTTTTAGTTTTAAAACTTCAATCATCACAACTTTGGAATTTCTTTTCTTTCTTTCACACACAAAAATTGGTTTTTAAATTGAAATAGCACATACAAGCACAAGTTTCCCTTGGGTTCAATATTTTGGGTCATAATCTTATTTCCCTATATTACTAGTCGATCTAGTACACTTGCTAGAATCCGGTCATGCCTCAAAAAAAGGAACCCTACCAAGCATTGGCTATTACACCAGCCATATTTTATAAGAGTACAAATTGCCTATCACATGGTATTACTCATGGCCTTTCTCATGCTTTCTCTAGTAGGCCATCAAGAATTTAGAAGCAAGTTTTAGAAAATCAATAGATGATGCTACACCAATTAAATTCTTTGGAGATGATGAACTATCATTTTACTAGGAGGCAAAGAAGCATAGAGCATAAAATCAATACATTTATTGCTCATGCAGGCTACATGGTTGATTTATCTCTACCATCTCCTTTGAATGAATAAGAGAAGTTTTCTTTACCCTTTCTTTTTACTTTTTTGTTTTATATTGGTTCAATATGATATTCTAAGTGTGAGGAAGGGGATGTTTAGTTATGTTTATATTGTTAGTTTATTTCTATATTGTTCATATTTTTGTTGCATGTGCATGCTTTTATTTTTGTTTGAAGTTTGCATGCAGTGTGTTATGCTATATTTTTGCATATACTTTTATCTTATCTATATTTATGCTTAGTTTTCTCCAAGTTTGTCTTGTTATGAATGAGTGTATAATAATGCCATGTCAATAGCTTAATTTTTATGCTTAATTGGTAGAATTTTATGTTTCATGTATCCTTACTATCTCTTGCTATTATTTTCAAAGTCTATAGGATGTTTAGTCACTTTTCTAACTATGCCTAAGGTTAAGAGGGCATAATTCAAGTTGTTAAGGAATTAGGCACCTTTAGGGAAACTATAGCCATAATATGCATAACTCACTTTTCAATAATAGATGAGGACATAAGTTCAAAAGAAGAAGTATCTAAAAAAGAAAGAGAGAAAGAGGATACATATCTAGTGGGATGGAGCATAAAAGGCACCCACTAAACTAAATTAAGTGAAAAAGTGTGGAATAGAGCATAAAATACACCTACCGAATTGCAAAGAAACTTTAAAAATTATAAGTGTCTAAAAATGGCATGAGAATTTTGAGATAATGTGTGAGTTTTAAACTTTTTCCCAATGGATATGTTTGTTCTTAAGATTTCTAAGCTTAAGGATTGTTCATCTTAGTTACAAAGTTTGGTTAGACTATTGACTTTATATTCTTGATTTTGATTTTAATTACTTGAGATAGTACATTAAATTTATTGAATATGTTATGCAAGTTGTCTATTCTATCATTGTTCAGAATTAAAAGTTAGTTGATGGCTATTATATTTTACGTACTCATTCATATTTAAGATAATCTTAGGGAGACTATTTTCACTTTGAGAAGATAAGTGTTTTTGTTAGCTTTTCCACTTAAGTTTTTACATTCTAACTTAATGGAAAATAAGGTTTAAGTGTGGGGGAATTTGATGTAATGCAATATAACATAGTCATTTTGACTATTTATGTTTCATTTTGTTATTTTTATACATTTGTTTTGTTAATTATATTGTGTTATGATTTACCTTTTATGGTTTCTTTTTTTTTGTAAGCTTTTTTTGTCCAATTGAGTGATTTGAAGTACAATTAGGAGCTTTAGGTTAAATAATTAAAGGAAAAGGAACATAAAGAAAGGAATAGAACCTATGCTAACTCGTGCCCTACGTGTCGACTCATTACAAGGCCTGGATGTGCAGACTCAGGCAATGTTATGCTGAGTTATAACCAAGTAGGAAGCATGCCGACACATCCCTAGATGTGTTGATTCATTATAGAGCCAACCAGTGATGACTTGCCAAACTCTGCACTAGTGTGTCGAGTTGTCACCAATGCCAAGCATTATAACCTTTCAAAAACCTCTTCATGTTTACACCCCCTTTTTAGAAAGGCATCATTTGGGACACCTTAGGGCCTGTAAATACATGAAATTAACCATATTTTAGGCATGGAAAACTACCAATTAACTACCAATTCAATTCAAAAAGATTAAGAGGAAAAAGCATACACCAAGGAAGAGAAAAGATTCAAATAGGCATTCAACATTCAAGGACTTTTCTGAAGAAGCATTGAGGAATCACTAACCATTTTCTTCTCTTTCTATTTAGATAATTTTTCTTGATGTTGGTTCTCTTTTTTTTATTTTGTTTACTTTGAACACTATGTATCTAGGCTAAGTTTTTTAATTGAAAATGCAATTATAAATTGATCTTTTATAACAATATTTTTATTTAATGCATTGATGATTTAAGTTCAATTAGGTGTTAATTATGTTATATATGCTTGATCACCATATATAATGCGTTAATCAATGTGTTCATAATGAGAATTGGGGCATAGTGGTGGAAAAGCAATTGAATTTACTTAAAGGATAGAAATCACATAAAGACAAGTTTCACTTTGAGGGGCAAAAGAATAGGCATATAACTTTATGGTTTTCATCTATCTCCATAATAACATAAGAGTGTTTGTGGACTCTAGATGGAAATACCCTTATTTGATAATGAGAATTGCACTTAAAGAGAGTAGGCCATATTCTCCAATTATTTGCATGCATATGTGTTAGTTGAATCTCTAATTGACTAATTTATTCTTGTAATTCTAATAACTTCATTGAATTTTGTATTGTTTAATTAGAATTTAATATTAGTTTTCTTTTGTTTTATGACTTTAGGATTTTAGTATCACCAAATCTATTAATTTATTTATGTCTATCTATCTAAGTATCTATATGATTAATATAAAGCAATCCAAATATCCTTTGAGTTCGACACCCTGCTCACTCTATCTAAGCTCTAGAGACTGGGATAATAAATTTACATTACAGCACTGCCATATATACTCGTTTGGTAGATAACCTCCTACAAGATAGTTAATGATATCAGCATACCAAGGACCAAACATAACAACTAAAAATATTGCACATATTTGCTCATTGGGAAATAAGTCAAGAATTTCTCCATTTTTGACATGTTCACAGTCCAATCTTGATAGATCAACTATAAAGTTTTTAGCTCCCTTTTTATCTTTGATCTCCACATCAAATTCTTACAACAACAACACACATCGAATCAATCTAGGCTTTGAATCCTTATTGGCAAATAAATGTTGTAGTGCTACATGATCCGACCAAAGTATCACCTTAGCACCAAGCAAATAAGCCTAAAACTTTTCAAAGGAAAAGACTATTGCTAGAAGCTCCTTTTCTATAGTCATGTAATTTACTTGAGCTTAGATAAGAGCATGGTTTGCATAGTAAATAGTGTTAAAAATCTTATCCTTTCGCTATCCCAACACAGCTTCAATAACAAAATCACTAGCATCGCATATAATCTCAAAGGGCAGCTCCCAATTTGGTGATGCAATTTGCTTCAAGGTATTAAATGCCTGTACACACTTGTCAAAAAATTTAAGTTTAACATCCTTTATCAAAAGATTGGAAGGTGGCTTTGTAAATTTTGAAAAATTTCTAATAAAATGATAGTAAAATCATGCATGCCCTAAGAAACTCCTAACACCCTTAATAGACGATGGAGGGGGAAGTTTTTCAATAACCTCCACTTTGGCCTTATCCACCTTAATTCCCCTCTCAAAAATATTATGGCGCAATAAGTTAGTAGCCTCACACTGTTCCAAAACCATGTCTAGATTGGCTAGACAACTCTCAAACTGACTCTTTTAAATTGTGAAATTATCCATAAACACTTCCATAAACTTTTCTATAAAATCATGAAAAATTGCCATCATACACCGCTGAAATGTAGTTGGTACATTGCATAGCCAAGAAGGCATGTATTTGTAGGCAACGATTCCATAAAGGTAAGTGAAAGTTATCTTATCTTGGTCCTAGGGTGCGATAGGAATTTGCATATATCTAGAGTAATCATATAGAAAATAGTGAAATTTATTTCCCGCCAATCTCTCTAACATTTGGTCAATAAAGGATAATAGGAAGAGATTTTTTCTAGTGGCATTATTGAGTCTCCCATAATCTATAAACATTCTATAACTCATAACTATATGAGTAGGAATCAAATCATTTAGCTCATTTATTACTACAATTGTTACCCTTTTCCTAGGCACACATTATATCAGACTTATCAATTTACTATCAAAGATCGAATAGATAATACCTCTATCTAAGAGCTTTATGCCATTTTTATTTACCACTTCTTGCATGGCTCTCCTTTGTGGTTGTGCCAAAGGCTTATAGTCATCTTCCATTACAATTTGATGGATCAAAAACTAGGGCTGATTCCTTTTAAGTCCTTGAAATCCTAGCCAATTGCTTTGATATGCTTTTTAGCACCAAAATTAGCATCTCTTCTTTGAAATCTAACAAATGAGAAGAAATTATAACTGGATTAATATCACCATTTAAGAAAACATATTTTAAGTATGATGGTAAAAGCTTCAAATTAGAAATCTTCTCATGTTTATGAGTTCTATAGCAGGGCCTTTCTCTTCACTCTTATCATGTTTTTTTCCAGTTTTTTTCTCGGCTCATTCTCTTCTTCACTCCAGACCTTTTTGGCATTATAGTGAATTAAGGAACTCTTCTACGGATAATCAACCAGCAACTCTTCTTGCATATTTTTAGCATAATCTTATATAGCATCCATGAAACACACAATTTCCTTAAAATCACAAGATGGATGCTTCATCAATCTATTGACATCGAAGGCATCTCTTATTCATTAAACCAAAGGGTTACTATTTGGCAATGTATATCAATCAAAGCCCAAGCAATGTTCAAGAATGGTCTCCTCACTATGAGTGGCACTTTCTTATCTTCCTCTATCTCCATGACTACAAAGTTCATGGGAAATATAAAATTTTCAACTTTAACTAGTAGGTCCTCAATGATCCATTTTGGTCTTCTTATCAATCTATTTTCTAGTTAATGTGTCATGCGAGTCTCCTTAATATAACCTAAAACAACTTTCTACAAATTAAATAAGGCATTAGATTTATACTCACTCTAAGATCACACAAGGCACTGCCAACAAAATTATCTCCTAACTCACAAGGTAATGTGAAGCTGCCTGGATCTTCTAATTTCTTAGGAATTATGTTAAAAATCAAAGCACTACAATTTTTTGACAATTGAAATATTTCTACCTCCTCTAGCTTCTTTTTGTATGAGCATAGTTCTTTCATAAATTTTGCATACTTAGGCCTATAAAGCAAAGATTCTGCAAATGGTATGTTCACATGCAATTTCTTAAATATGTTTAAAAAAGTTTCTAATTGCTCATTATTTTTCTCTTTCCTAGCTAGTAGAGGGAAAGGTAATCTAGATTCATCTACTGAAGTACCATTTGAGTTCAAAATGACTACCTTTATCCTTGGATGGTTGAAAATCATCAACAATTTTTGAGTTAGAATTACTTACCAACGTTGTTAGCTCCACCTCAACTGAAGAAGACTTACTTGATTGTCCATTTTCTAATAGCTTACCACTCCGTAATGAGATTGCCTTAGCTTCCTTCTTTAGATTTTTTTACCATAGTGGATAGAAAATGTTGTTTGTGCTATATTTGATAAGATGTTAGTTAATTGCCCCAATTAAGTCTCAAGATTCCTCATAAAACATCTTAATTCAATTTTTATTGCTCTTAGGCCTTCCACCTTAAGTCTTGGCTAGACATAAAGTGTGTTTGGCTAGTTATGAAGCTGGCAAACATATCTTCGATACTTGGCTTTTTCTCTAGAGGTGGTAATGGTCTTGCATAAAAACCAAATGGCTAGAAAGTTTGGAGAGCTTGTATAGCTAAGGTGCTTTTAGGGGCTAGTAGGTCTGATGGAAAGTTGGGTTTTGGTTGCCTTGGTGATTTGTGCTTTGGTTGAAGGGAGCTCTCTCTTGGTTGTTAGAAGATGATGTTTGGTTTCCATTCCTCCAAGAAACGTTTGGGTGGTTCCTTAAACTTGGATTGTATTGGTTACTATAAGGATCATTCCTCTTGAAGTCATGGGTTGCATTTACATCCCTATTCCCTTGACTATAAACATTATTAACCTTAAGTCACTTGCTACATTCCATATATCAAAATCTCCATATTCTTAAGAAACTACTGCTACATTATGTACCTTAAGGCTACTTAACTCTTTCTTAAGGAGCTTTATTTGAGCTCTTAGGATGGCTAATTCACCCATACTATACACACCTTGTCCCTTAGTTGTGGCCTTTATGCTAGCCCATTATGCCTCATTTATAGCCATCTCATCTAATAATAGGAAAGCCTATTCTGGAACCTTATTCATCAAACTCCTACCTGAAGCTACACCTAAAAGAGTCTAGTTGTCTGATTAACACCTACATAAAAAGTTGACATTAGTTGATGTATTGTTATCTCGATGTGAGGATAACTCTTGAGAAGTCTCCTAAATCTCTCCCAAGCCTCGTGGAAGGATTCCTCATAAAGCTATTGAAAATTATAAATATTGTTTCTAATGTTCACCATCTTAGTAGACGGAAATAACCTTACCAAAAATTTCTCTTGCATCTACTCCTAAGATCTGATGGATTGACTTGGTAACATATGTAACCAATACCTTATTTTACCAATGAGAGTGAAAGGGAATAGTTTTAATCGAATGGCACCCATGAAGACTCTTTAGATTTGTACTGTATCACTTATCTTCAAAATGATGTCCAAATGTTAAGCTGGATCCTCAATATCTAATCCTAAAAATTGATTTTTCTACATCTTTGTGATCATTGCTGGCTTCAGCTCGAAGTGATTGTTTTAAGGCAATAGAATCATTCTATGCTCTTCATTTCATCTTAGAGTGGCATAGTCCTTAATCATGCTTAGTCTCATTACATTCCCTTGGATAAGATTTGGATTTTTTTGAGTTCAAATTGGAACCTCTTATCCTCCAATTAGTGATTATTTATCGAGAGGTGGATCATTTTGCAAATTATTAGGCAGATCTATATTTGCTCATTGTTGTCTTCTTCGTCTATAAGTGTCCTCTCAATTTTAGGATCAATTGGTACTATAGGATCAGTTCTTCTCATGCACTATTAAAACCTAAAAACAATAAAAGAATAAAGAAAAAGAATACACATAATATCCACTACAAAATCTAAAATATACACCAGTCCCCGACAACGGCTCCAAAAACTTGATAGGTGTCCAAAAAGTGTACTAAATTGGTTAGTAATATAAAAAAAAGTAGAATTAAGATCCTCAAATATTATACCCAAGGGATTGACAATTTCAAAGTTTTAAACCAGAAATTATGTGAAAGAATTCCCAAGTTTTAAGTGTGAATATTAACTAAACTAAATTAATTAAGCAAATAGGTAAATTAGACAAAAGAAAGTAAAATCTAAAATTAATTAAAACAAAGATTAACTAAATTAATGATAAAATTTGATAACTAAAAACATTTTGCTAAGGGAACTATGCTCCTTGATTCCTACTAAAATTGACTCTATTCAAAGTGATACAAGTTCATTATGGAAAATGGAACTAAATTCAGGTTTCTTATTTAGAAAACCATTCCAAAAAATTAGACTATCTGATTAATAACAATCTAATAACTAGCATAAATCTTAGTTTCAAACTCCTAGAATTAATTTGTTTAAATCTCCTTTCGAAAAATCTAACTCTGATCTATTCAAAATTCAAATATCTTTAACCTAATAACACTTATGATCATAATATACCTGTCTTAATTTTCAAAATACAAGAACATATTAAACACAAGTATATTAGAAAAAGGCATACATATCATTGATCAATAGTCAGATTCACATTCAATTATCCATTCAATACATCAAACACAAATCAAAATATAGATGAGCATATGAATGATGAAATAACAAAACTTGTATATGATTTAAAGCTCAATTACAAGTCAACATGGTAGAAAAAAATGGTTCGAGAATCTCTTAAACAAAATAAAGAATTTACTCATTGTTCATTATTGAAATAGAATAAACAAATAAAAAATCAAATATTATACTCATAGGATTAGTTCTAACGTTGATTTTCAGCTCTTGACAAACCATAAAAAGAAAGCTTGAATTAAGCTTTAAAATAATATTTCTAAAGCTACTCTACTATGCTTAAATGAAACCTTAAGTTCTAACTTACAGAAAAATAGTCTAACTCATTATATTTGATGATAAACCACTAAAATACCTAAAGTATATGAAGTCCAGCTGCCACCAGGAGTTCTTTTACTGCTAAATAACTTCCAATTTCATGAAAAAGTGTAAATCCACCAGGCAAAGAGACTTTCTATCCTAACCAGGTCAGTCAAATCTGCCTTCATGTTTTATGAGTGACTTGGCCAAGCCACTCCATCCCAGTCGGGTCAAGAGCTACTGGTCTAATGGTGAACTTTTTCAAATGACCCAGTTGAGACACATTCTAGCTCAGCTAGGTTGATATTCAAATTTTTGTCTTCAAACCTACATAAATAACACAAATCAACTTCAAACTTCACCATTTCAAAACACTTACAATTTTAACATAAAGCACATAAAAATCAACACTAAATGGACTCCAAAACACGCTAAAAACACATAAAAATATATAGATATAATTTGGAAATATCACTCATATTCTTTAAAAATTGGTGGACTCTCTATCTTCGGTTTCTCCAACTTTTTTGTTTTATTATCCATAACAAAAATAACTAAAACATTTAACTTCACAATTCAACAGCTGAAAATCAATCAAATCCACATATCAACAATACAACTAACAAATAACCATAGAAAGGGAAAAAGTAAAGCTCAGCAACATTTTTAAGGTATACATTATATACTCATATGTATATCTTATGAATTTAACTTGAAATCCCTTTAATAAATTCTTCACTCTAATCTGACACTTATTGAGGGCATGTATATGGTTTGTATACCCCTATGTACACCTTATGAATTTCGCTTGAAATCACCAGTTAATAGCATTCTAACCCAAAAATTTAAAAAAGCATGATGAAATAGTGAATTTTATAAATGAAAAAGTCTACATTTCCTTAATGCAACTGATTTTAGCCAAAAGTCTTGTAATTCATGTCAAAAACAATAAATAACCTCACTAATTTCTCTCTCAAACATTTTATCGAACATTTAGTCATACACTCTCGTTTACTTAATTTCTTGACTTTAATCATGAAAAAAATCCAAAATTCTCAAACATTTCTTTTAAATAACATCACAATATTGATGAAGAAGAAAAAAATAAGCCATTAAATTGCAAAAATATCATAAACAAATAGAAGTTTGAAGAAATTGGATTTTAATGGAAATAGAATATGGACTTTTATCTTACTTTTTCAATATCAAAATGCCTAATGCTCATATTAATATCAAAAGTTAATAATTGATTTAGCAAGCAAATGGTTCAAAGAAATAAAAGGCCAAAATTATGAAAACATAACCCGAATTTTTAAGTTGTCATTTTGAGTACAAGATTGAGTTATATCTACAAAACAAATTAACAACAGTGTAGCTGATTTATATTTATAAAATAAATATAAATTTAATTGAAGAACACGAATCAAATATAAAAAGAACAAAATCTAACTCCCATTTAACTTCATGCCCAATATTTTGATAAAAAATGAAATTGATATCAGAAAAAAAGATTACCATATAATGTAAATTAAATTTAGTTACTGGAACTTCAATTCATTATGCACCAGCAACACTTAGTTTTCCGTAGATGGAATTAAAGATTGCAAAAGATAGAGCAAAGAGAAGGTGAAAAATAAAGAACCAGCTACTCCAAAAAATGGGCATTTTTAAAAGAAAAGTCTGTCTAAAATGTATTAATGAAATAAGAAAATAAAAAAGTTAAAGTTTATTAACATTGTAAAGCATTTTTGAAAAAACAAATAGTTAAAAAAAGACCATTCATGTAACATACTTTTTTTCATGAGCTGACGTGACAATTTGTTATGGAAAGCCACAATTTTTTTTGTATTTTAATTGTGGTATCCTAAAATAGATTAGTATTGATGGCAGACACCTTTAATTCATACCATAGTCAAACTTATCCCCACTCGAGTTACTATCAGGCACAATTGCAAGAATATCTCAACGAAATTGCAACACCCTTATCGGAATAGTCTTTTTCAATACAAAATTTAGCGGTAAATGGTAATTTTTTTTGGGTTAGCATTTATGAAATTGTAAATATTGTTATGTTTGTATAAGTGTGATGGTTAGTTAGTGAATGATATGTATATTGTTATCTGGTATGATCTGTTGTGCCTCTAAGAGGCTGTGTGAATTGTTTAATTTTTCAGAAGGCTAGTAAATTATAGCTGTTGTGCTGCCGAAATTTTGTAAATTGAATAGTAATTTCAATGGTATAGAAATCTTTTTGACAGTTATTGAAGTTTGAAAAAAAAATTTACCATTTACCGCTAAATTTTCTATTAGGAAAGACTATTCCGATAAGGATGATATAAAAATTTTCTATATACATAAGGATTTGAACTCAAGATCACTCGTTTAAGCAATCAGAACTCTTTCCATTTACGTCAACTTATGTTGGTATAGAAAGCGACATATATATATATATATATATATATGTTACAAAAATTTGCTACATGCATAAAGATTCGAACTCAAGATCAATTGTTTAAGCGATCAAAATTCTTACCATTCAGGTCAACTTACATTGGTATAGAAAGAGACATATTTGATATATATATATATTGATGGTGAGAGAAGTATAAGATTTTATATGCTCTATTTTGGAAAGTTGGGTATTTTTCCTTCCCTAAAAAAATTTATAAAACGCAAAGATAAAAGCCAAAGTGGTAAAAAAAAAAACCCCTAATCTAGTATTTAACCATATTGTCTCCTTCGCTTGCATAGAACGCACTGTACATTGTCATTTGGATAAAGACAGAATAAGCAAAGAACGAGCCATGGAGAATAAGGCAGAGATAAAACCTCAGCAACTGAAGAAGCAAGTTCATCTCTTTTACTGTGCAGAATGCGAAGACCTTGCTCTTAAAGTTGCTGCTCATTCTGACCTCATCACTCTTCAATCCATTAACTGGAGGTCTCTTCTTCTATTTCTTGTTTTGCTCTCTCTCTCTCTCTCTATTTTTATTGCCTCTCTATTGTACATTTGCCTTCCTTTAAACTTTCCTCATGTATACACTTGGATTAATAGCTAAAATTACATATAAGGTTCTTATTTGAGTTTTATGGATTTAAATATTATTAAAGAAATCTCATTTCCATTGAAACTTCAATGACAAATAGTCATTGGCTACTTGTTGTGATACTTTCTATTGGAATTCTTTAAATGGTGCTTGCAGGAATATCTATATGATATACAAGTAGTCATATTTTTGAGCCCAGCTTAGCTTAGATTAGGGGTTGGTTTTATTTCAAATTCTTATCGAAATTGTGATACTTAAACATTTTGGACACTCATCTTCATTCAGCAATGATGTTTGTCTGGTTTTCCTTCTTAGTTTTGTTTCCTATGAGTATAATGGTTACACTAAAAAAATATATCACAAACAAAGAAGAAAATGGAATTGTTTACTTGATCAGAGTAGGGCTGGCTATTGCTTTTTCATATAAAGACTAATTATGGTGATGAAAGATTTACTGATCTTTTGCTCAAGTAACTTGATGATTCTTAAAAAATTGACTACTCAATTTATGTTTACTTTCCTAGTGTGTATATGTAAAATTCCATTCAATTAAATAGCAAATGAATTTATGTTTGCTTTCCTAGTGTGTATATGTAAAATTACATTCAATTAAATAGCAAATATTTAGGTACAGTAAATTGCAAGTCTATCTTCTAGATGTGTGCAGTCTTACATGTTATGGAGAAGAGATGAGTTTATATGCATTTCTTCCAAGAATTTTGATGATGGTTTTCCGAATCTTTATATAAATAATGCGCATGAGATACGAGGTCAACATGTTTCCTTCCTTGGGGCCTTCAATTCCCCAGCAGTTATATTTGAATAACTCTATGTCATATATGCACTCCAATGTCTTTTTGTTGCTTCCTTTACACTAGTTTTGCCTTTCTTTTCAATTGGCTTCTTTGAATGAATTGAAGAAGAGGGGGATGTCGCAACTGCATTTACCATGGCAAGGATATTATCAAATATTCCCATATCAAGGGGTGGTCCCACTAGTCTAGTCATCTATGACATACATGCTCTCTAGGTTTTTCCCTAACCTTTTCCTGAACAATTTTACAAATACACATGTTTCCATTTCTACCTTTTTTATAATACTTTATGTGATTATAATCACATGTTTTTAATTGTTTTATCATCTTTTTGCTGAATCTATTAACCTTGTGATTTAATCAATTTTATTAAAAACACTATTAAAATGTTGATGTAGAATTGCCTGAATTATTATTTAATTTTCTTCAAAATTAGTAAATGCAATACTAATCTGATTCCCTCCTAATAATTAGAAAGTGGAGTCCATTATTTTTTAGCAAAAGAAATACTAATTTAGGTAATATTATGTCAAACTTTTCATTTGATCACATTTAAAGAATATTAAACTTTGGTGATAAATGTTAATTAATTGAAATTTTGTTATCTCTATTGAAATTGGTGAAAACTTCAAGTTTTTTGAATTATACACACACACACAGGTGATTTAGAAACGTCATTCATGTTTCACAAACAAAACAGATATAGGAATTGCATGGCTTCGTTAGTTAATAATTTAGGGAGTGATTCAACTTGGAATAGATGGAATGGTGGGAATATAATAATAGTGGCATGAGAATTAAGTTGTAGCATAATTTCCTGTTCAGCTATTGAGAAGCTTTTGATTGCATGAATAAAATAGGATTTCAATTTCATATCCACTGAAATTTAATAAATTGGGACATACAATGAAAAGGATGTTTTTTGATATAGGATTTCTATGTGAATGATTTGTATTTTTGTACATGCACCCTTATGTTTTTATTGGTGGTATTTGTTAAAGATTTTGCATTTAATTTTCTTTTTCTTTTGTCATGAATTTTATCTCTTCTCTCCTTCTTATGTCATACATTTTCAGAAAGTTAACAATCTATAAATCCATAGGATTTCAGCCATACCTGTAGGATTAGGAAAAGAAACAATCATTCATATGCCATCTCATAGCTACCAAAATATTTTTTAGGCCCCAAAATGTATGTTCTTGTTTTGTTATTTTGGTTATGGATTATTGTTGTTGTCGTAGACTTAGTTCACAATCTATGAGAATTTGATGTTTTCTATTCATGCTTCATGTTTGGTGTTAATTATTTGGTTCCTTTTTTCTAGATGTCATTATATATTACTTTGTTCAATTCTCTAATTCTCTTTAAGTTATTCTCATTGCCATCTTCTTATATAAGCCTTGCAACAAGTCAGTGTAAAAATAGTCATTGTTATTTTTTTATTTTTTATTTTTTATTTTTGACATGCAGGAAAGGTTTTATTTTAGGGACCATATTTTGCCTTTATTTGAGACTGGGATTCCTCTACTAAAGCAACATCTTCACTAGCTCCTTGACTTTGATAAGGTTTGTTGCATCATAATCTACTTGTTCTTGTCAAGTGTATTTGTGTTGTTTCTTGTCATAATAGCAATAGCTCAACTGTTGGTACTTTTTTATTTCTCCCTTTTAATAGGATTACTCTTCTAGATTGTTATTGTATTTACAGATGATGGAGCTTGGAAGCGGTTCCACAAGCTATTAGATCAATTCCCCATGGTTTGTCTAGAATTTTTACTTAAATGGAGAAAATGATACACCTTAAATTTCATTCTTAGTGTTTCATGTTGTTAGATATCAGGTGGTGTGCACAAAGATCCGTGAAGGTGATAAAAGGATAGTTCGCATAAAAGAGGGAAACCCTGCTGGTTGTCATATGGTCATTATTGATGATTTGGTGCAGTCTTGAGGCACCCTAATTGAGTGTCAGGTATTCTTTTTATCTGTTAAAGTCCAAAATTCCTTAGAATATTTATTTTATGACATTTTTTTCGATAACTTATATACTATCAGTTGTTAATTTCATCAAGTTCTGCTCATGACTTTTGTACTATTGAATTTACATATGCTCCTTATAATTTCAGGTGTGAAGTTTTAATTCTTCATAAAAATGTTAATGGTACTGCTAATCAGACATGAATTTTGACGTTGAAAGAGATGCTTTGATTGTGACACCTCATTCTATTGTAGAAATCCTGAACTGCACAATAATTTTTGTAATCCTCATTCATTTCTAGCTGTCTTCTAGAATTAAGCTGAGCTTGTGCACTCATTTTGATAGTGACATATATTAATGTTGAAAACAACATGACAAACTATCTAGTATTTATGTGTTTTTCTCCATAAGCGAGTCAAATTGAAACAATCAATAAAGAGCTCAAATTATTCAATTCTTATTAGAAAATTTGTTAAATTGGATAGTTCTATTTTTCAACCTGTGAGGCATGTCAAAATGAACTGGCAGAACTCAACTCTTTCATATTGTAGGAATTTCTAGCTTTTAATGGCTTCCTTGTAGAAGTAATAAAATAGAAAGAGCTCAAATTATTTAATTCTTTTTAGAAAATTTGTTAAATTGGATAGTTCTAGTTTTAAACCTGTGAGGTGTGTTAAAATGACATGGCAGAACTCAACTCTTTCATATTGTAGGAATTTCTAGCTTTTAATGGCTTCATTGTTGAAGTAATAAAATAATGTTGTTTATTGGCATTATGTTTTGAATTGAATTTTTCCATGCCCAATTCCTTGAAGCTTATCTTTTATGCTAGGAATTATATTGCATCATCTTTCTCTTGTTCACCTCACTACTGTGGCCTAAGTATTTGTTCATATTTTTGAGACAGATATAGAGGTCCTAATAGGTTGCGCTTTCTATTTATCACTGTACTTGTCTGCCACTTCCAAATTACAACTAAAGTGTATAGTTACTTGATTTTAGGAATAAGAATACCTATTTGATAATCCTAAAATACAAATTAATTTTGCAGATTAGATTATGACACTTTTTTCACCATGTTAGGACACGTTTTTTAAATTCCTCTTAATTTGGTATCTAAAACCCTAGTTTCTGCAAGATGAAACGTTATTGCTGCAGAGGCAATGTTTGAAAGTCTCAAAATGGCTTGTTGTTTGTGGATTATATAACTTTTAGTAATTATCATGTTAAATAGTTCAGTTCTTCGAAGGAAAAGAAGTTAAAATTTAGGAACCACTTATATTTGCATGAGCAAGTCTGAGTTTACTCTTACTTTATTAGTGACTATATTGATAATATGATACAGCAGTGGTTATTCTGATGGGTTTGATACATAATTATCAAGGGCACATAAGTTCCAGGTCAAGGTACCCCTTGAGTGTTCTGGGGCATGGCACCATCCTTTGAGCACCATCTGGACACTCAAGCATGCTTCTTAGGCTTTTGGAATTTTTAGGTTTCTCATCTTTTCAAGGTTTCACAAAAAAAAATTAGTACAAGGACAATTACATGGAATCTAGTCGACTTTTAAAAGATGTATATAATAATATTATTGTATGTATTACTCAATTTAAAGCTCTATTTCTCCCTTCCATGCAACTTCATCTCAGGCATCAATAAGCAAGTGGTTCTATTTTCTAGGTTTGTGGCCATTCCTTAGGTGATTATGGGTAAGGAAGGAAAGGATGTAGACTTGATGAATGATGAGGAATAAGACATTGAGTGCCTTGACTTTGGTGAATGGGAAGAGGATAATGATACTGAATTGATAATGATGATATTCTATAAATAGTTTTTCTAGGACGAATTGGATGATAAATGGCAGGTCTAGTATAGTGGTCTTTCTTTTTCATATTAAATCCATGCTTAGTGGTAGTTTGTTGACACTCATAAGATATGTATAGTTTATTGTATAAATTTAGTAATCATGTTCTTTTCAATATGTTGGATTTTAACGGTTACATGCATCACATACATGAGCGGAATTTTAAAATTTTTTAACCATTAGATCTGATCTTGCCATGAATACACAATATAACTATATGAGAATAAGAAAAATCACCTTTGATTTTTGTTGAACAGTTGATTTTACTTCGCACCGGGTTGTCGCAAACCACAGTGTCCAAAATCGAACACCTCCAATGAGTAATCCACACTAGAGAGGGGTAAATTGAACCAACAAATTGGTGTTCAACTAGGGCTGGCCGAAATACAAGAGGCTAGCAATGGAAGTGGCGTAAAAAGGGAGAGAAAATTAAGAGAAATAGACTTTCCTTTTGTTTTAATCACTTAACCCTAATTCTCATTAGTTGGCCTTTTATAGTTAGGTTAAAATTCCAACTCCTTAATGAGATTGGGCTCTTTAAAATTGCTGGAGAATTATTAATTGGGCCTCTAGAATTAATTATAATCATTTGGGTTTAATTAAATCCAAATTAAATCTTTTCATAAAAGACCATGCACAAAATCCACAAACTAGGCCCTTTATGCATCTAATTGGATTTAAATACCCAAATGGATTCCAAATCCAACCAAATTAAATATGTGAGTTCCATAACACTTATGTAACATATATAAATTAATTTGGTCCAAGAAAAAGCCCTCTAAGCCCTTCTGTATGGAGTTGGCGTGTAGCCCTCTTCTGGAGGGCTTCCTCCAACTTCTTCATTCCTTTGGCCCTTTATAATTTCTCCAATGGTCCTATTAATTATTATATCAGTCCTATAACACTTATAGTAGTCTTATAACACTTATAAGACAATAATAATTAATCATGAAATACATTATTTCATTTAGGTCCAATTTACAGAACATTTCTCAAAAGTTTCGCGGACAATTTTATTTGATCATAATTAATTAAACTCTTTAATTAATTATTATCATATTCTCCTCTCTACCTTTATAATAATATCAAATATTATTATCCTTGTCATTTTACCATTTTACCCTTTTCTCTATATGTGTGTGACCTATTGGGTTCCTGTCCATATTGGCAGTATAATATGTAATTGTGAGTTCTATTCAAAACTCACATGATTTAAACTCCTTTAAATCATTTTATCAATCTCTATTGATATTTTGATACATCATTATACAAGTCATGATTGGCCTCTAGCTAGGCATCATGACTACCCAAATGTCAGGAAAGTCATGTGGTTTGACTGTACCCTTCCATAGAAACAGTTGCCGTGCAATTACTCCTTTCACCACTCTTATCTCAATTAGATTCTGAGTATGGATTTCTGTCAACTCATATAAATCTAATTATGTATGTTCTATTAATTTAACCATTGTTCCTAAAATGCCCTCCATGGATCTCCATCCATCTTGGCATATTACTCTGGCCAGAGATTCTCTGAACAAGGCAATTATAGAATCATGCGAGATAACTTCCCTTGTTAAATATGGGATGGTGAATCCTTTATCAATCATCCAACTATCTTCAAGTAGGTCATGATATACCCAATCTCCTAACTATGTTCACTCCCATTTGGAAGTAATCAGTTATGGAGTCAAAGTATACCGCTTGCTACTTAAGATAACTTTGGTGATCTCAAGTCTAAGGTTACTTGCACAACCGCTATGAAGAGATTCCTCACTGACATAGATTTAATATCCATATGAGGATTCTCTTTGCAGGTCTCCAATGAACTTGTTCCTCTAACAAGCATCCACATGTTAGCTTTGATTATCATCCATAATCACAATTATGAGAACCATTGCTTGAACCATTCAAGAAGCATAACATGTGCTAGTCTGTCCGAATTAACAATGTCCTATCTTGTTAATTCTATGACTAGGGATATTTAGATATTAACACATTTGCATGCGATAGACATCTCACATCATGAACACCTTCATGATTGCCTTTGCACTGTGTTTATAATATCTAGGACTTCATTTATTAATTTAAGATTTACAAACTCATGTATTCAAACACAGCATTAATAAATGAATGATGCCTTTTATTAAGAATATAAATTTCATACATATGAAAAACATCCCTATTACATGGGCTCTAGGGCATACTCTCTAACACAATATGTGCCTGTGTTTGAAGGTAGACTTTAGAGTTTGCTATTGTGATCTTGTTTGGATTCTTGTATTCTTCTACGCTTATCATCTATTCATCTGCTTTATAATAGTGATGCTTTATCATGAAGGTTGAAAATTTTACATGCAAACTATTAGTGCGTATTCTCAATGTATCAATAAATGTCTACATTTATTAAATGAACTACATTTAGTGAATGTGTGTCTCTATCTCTTGAACAAGTGGTGCTTCTTTGGCTGCATGTCTTATACATCATTGTATACTTTGACAACTGGGTTTGCTGGGACAATTATGTGAATTGTTGTTTGCCATTAGTTATAGAAGCTTGTTGTTGCATGCTAAGATTCTAAGATACTAGTATTGTGAACAGACCTTTGACTAGCACAAAGATTTTAACCATATGTAGTCTTATGTGAGAGTTTCTTCTATAACTTCCTTACGCGTTCCTTCTTTTGAATAAAGTTAATTGATTATTATTGGTTGTTATAGACTGGTAGAAATTCTATAGGGCTAGTCCTGATAGACTATTAAAAATGTGTGACATCATGGTTGATGCTATAGTTGTATAATAGGAAAATGTTAAAGCAGTTTGAAATCTCGATAAAGCTTGCATTACTAGAGACTTCCCATTTCTCTTGGATAAGGATAAGGATGGTGAGAAAGGATGCAAATTTGCACACTATTTCTATAGCTTTCATCTGCACATATGAAATGGAAAAATTACATTGGCATTTGGCAAATAATACACTTTTCAACTCAGCCTTTTACGGTTAGAGAACATCTGAACCTCGGCCTATGTACATGTTCTCTTAGCAAATGAAAAATGTTATCTTGTTTCCAAATTATGCCAGAAAAAGCATAATTTTAGTGGTCGAGTTGATTTTAATTGGCACCAGTTAAGGATATGACTATTTTGATATTTATTTTAAATCACCTTATCCTTGAAGATTATTTGATGTTTAGACTTATGGCCATGGATATTTTGGTAGTTTAATAAAGTAGTAGCTGATTCTAAATGTGAACTTTGATATTCTTTAAAAGCTTGTTCTTCCAAAAAAGCATTATCAGCTAACGGTGCAGCTAAAGCAAGTGCTTATGTTACCCATGAAGTGTTTCTTAGATGATCTTAGGAGTGATTTACTCACAAAAGTGATGGTAAGACCTGCATTTTGTCATTCATACACTTTCTCACCATTCAGTTTGTGGAACTCTTGACTATATTATCATTTTCATTATTTTTAAAGGCTCGGGGAAGGCATTTACCTACTTTTGGATCACAAATTTGTGCCCCTTTACTGTTAAAGCCATAGCAAATGAAGCTCCATTTGAAATATTGAGTCTTGGTGTATCCATTGCTAATGCTTTACAATTTTGAGTAAGCTCCTCAAGGGACTTCCGTGGTGGGATGTTGATCATGTGTGAACTGATATGTCACATTCTCATTGGGCAGTATTAGTACCATTGGCCATGCTTGACTTTGGTTCAATTTAAGGGTAAATCATACAATTTAAATGATTTTAAGGGCATATGATCAGCTTGTGACATTTAGAGACTCACAGTTGAAATGCCAATGGTATTGGATGATATAAGCTTGGCAAGTGTACCAATCAAATAAAGAGGATATGAGAGTATTTGAATTTCATCCCATGTATTAAAGGAAGAGCCAAAATGCTCCCACTGGAAGAAATTCTAAAAAGTCAAAAGGCGATTCAACTATAATTCGATTGTCACCATTGGTTCGACTACCCCGATCACTTCAACTTGCAATTTGCTAAAGGGTCCAGCTATGGTCCTACCAAGGGGTCTAGCCATCACATCTCGTTCGGTTAATGACCCATCTATGGATATGTGACATTCAGAGACTTACAACTAAAATGTTAATGGTGTTGGATGCTATAAGCTTGGCAAGTGTACCAATAAAATAAAGTGGACACAGGAGTATTTGAATTTCACCCAATAATTAAAGGAAGAGACAAAATGCTCCCACTAGAAGAAATTCTAAAATGCCAAATGGTGATTGGACTAGAATTTGATTGTCTCTATTGATTACATTGCCCCGATCATTTCCACTTGCAATTTGCTAAGGGGTCCAACTATGGTCCTACTAAGGGGTCTAGTCATCGCATCTCCTTCAGTTAATGACCCCTCTAAGGATATGTTGTAAATCAAATGCCGAGTTGGTCGAAAATATTATTTTTTGATGGTAAATAGAGACACCAAGGTGAATAGTATCTTCTGGGGTTGAAAAATATTTTATTTGACCATTGAAAAGATGAGGTTACCAGAAGTTTAAGAATATAATTTGGACTGAAAATAAGATAAAATGGGTCATCAAAAGTCAATAATTAGAAAAAAAAGTCATAGTTTTGGTTTAAATAATGATCGAGTTGACTAAAGTTTGACAAGAACTTTAAAATAGCAAATGACCTCTAAAAATCATCTAATTTGTTAGATCTACATTAAATGAGATGTAAAATCATATGGTAAAGAAAAATAATTTTTCAGCGATACAAAAAATCGGACTATCAGATTGGTAAAAGTGGATCAAAACAGAAAATAATCTTCGATTGACCCAAAAATATTGATGAAGCCTAATGAATATATTTTGAGAATTTTGAAAGTATTTTTAGGAAAGTTTGAACTTAGAAATTAAGAGAAAAATAATGATTTTGGTTTAAATAATAATCTGTTGACAGCGGGTTTAGCCAAGGCTTTAAAAATAGCAAATAATCTTTAAAAATTATAGAAAGTTCCAGTTGGACTCTAATTAACATATAAAATTATTTGATGGTGAAAAATTAATTTTATGATAACACCGAAAATTATCTAATTGGATCAGTTTTAGTGAACTAGACCAGAAGTGGATTTCGATTAAGCTAAAAATTTTTATGATAGCTATATTATATATTTTAAGAATTATAGAATTGATTTTGAGTGAATTTGAATTTTGAAAGTGAGAGAATTATTTTTTGGATGCATAATGGGCTTAAAATGAAAATTGGGCTAAAAGTGGTTGGACCACTTTGGTTGGTTCGGCCCATCAGGCTCCTATAAATAGCCTAAATATCTAAATTTTCCAGAGAATCCACAGCCATCTCCTCTTCTCCCATTTTTTCTTCTTGGCTAAGTGAAAGATTGTCATTTCACTTAATTTCTTCATTCTTCTCCAGTTCTCTTTCTAAATTCAAGTCCCCTAATTACAGTCTAGCTTCTCTATTGGATTATGGCAGCCTCCAATCTTTATTTGAGATGTTAAAGTGGAAGAAGTGAAGGAAACAAAAAAGAGAAAGGTTATATATTAAAATTAAGGTAAGGGAAAATTAAAGTTTTTAAATTGATTTATTAATTTTAGTGGGTAGTTTTAGATGTGTAGAGCATAGATAAGTGATCATTTTGTATAAAAGAAGAGTGGAATTGATGAGTATTTATCATGGTAATTTCGGCCACTTTAGGATTTTAAGGAAGAAGAAGTGGTTCTAGGGATTAAGGCAAAGGAGAGAAAGATTAAAGTGTGGAAGAAATGAATTCAAGGTATATGGATACAAAATCCCTTATTTTTCATTTAATTGAATTGGTTTAGGATTATATATGTTAAGTATGTATGTGATTAATGTTTGTATAATTGAAATAATTGTTATAAAAATGATTAGAAAGAGTATAAGTGATGTTTTAAATGATTAAATATGGAAGAAAATAAAATTAAGTGGATGAACAAAGAATGGCCGAACTGTTAGCTTAAAGGTTTCTTAATAATTTTGTAGGCTTTATGTCTATTAAGTATGGATCTATAATAAAGAACATGAAATTTAATGATTTGAGTAATTGATAATGGAAGAAAAATTTATGTGTGAAGAATATGTATAGTGGCCTAATGAGTATTTAAGGGTAATTGAAGTGTATTTTGAATGTTAGTGTATATTAACAATAGTTAATATAGTATGAAGTTGAATTGAAGAATTGAGAGGTATAAATAAATTTAATGTGAACTTTATACCATGATTGAATAGTATTTATAGTGAAATAATGGTAAAATGTGAAATGTTAATAAAAAAAATGAAAGTCGGAATAATTGGAATAAAAAAATACTTAAATGAAATAATTTGAAAGTGGAAGAGCAAAATGGTAATTTTACAAAATATGGAAGCAAAAGGGTAGAATTGTAATTTTAATTAAAGTTAAGATTACTATATAAAACGGATATTTAAATGAGTATGGAATGAGATTCAAGCATGAAATGAAGTTTAGGAACTAAACAAAAATTTTACAAAATAAATATTGAATTTATAGTTAAAATGTATAACTAGTGGCAAAATTGTAAATAAAATTAACAAAAGGGCACTTTAGTAATTTATTGAACAAAAAGATGACTAAATGGTAATTTGATTGTCTTAGAGGACGAAAAAGTAATTTAAAAGTAAATAATGTAACAAGTGTAAAAAGGTAGTTAAATATTTACTTTATGTAAGTAAAATAGAAGTGAATAATGAAATTGTAAATAAATGAAAGTTTAGGGATTAACGTGTAAGAAGATACTAAAGTGTCTAATTTAAGGATTAAATTGTAATTAAAAATATTTATGTAAGTTACTTAAGTAATTGTTAGAAAAGTTGAAGATTTAGTGGCTAAATAATAAATAATAACAAGATTAATGATTAGACCAATAATAATGAAGAAAAATTATAAATTTAGAATAATAACAATAATAATCAATAAACAAAATATTGAGTGTATTGGATATAAATAAGCAATATGTGTGTGTGTGTGTGTGTGTGTGTGAGAGAGAGAGAGAGAGAGAGAGAGAGAAAATATTTAAATGAATTTTAAGTTGTATATATATTGCTTAAAGTGAATTCTATGAAAATGTTAAGTCAAGTGAAAAAGAAAATGATATAAATTAGACTGAAAAGAAATAAATATTATAGAATGAATGAATGGATAATTGATCGAATGTATAGAAACTATTTGAAAGTTTTAAATTAGTATTGAATGATTGGAGTGATAATATTTTACTATGTATTAAGTGAAGATTTAATATGTCTCAAGTTTGTATGAATTAATGGTATGATTGGGTCCAAATGTATCGGTAAATGAATTGAAAATGAAAAATGGTAAAAAAAGTGAACAATTGAATTGCCCTTAATAGTAATCTAGTAGTTAAATCTATTACATGATATAGTTGGCTGGCCATAAGGATATTAAATGTATAGCCGCAGTGCGGATCATAGCGACTCGCTTTAGTAAGCCATTGACGATCTATTGAATGAATGAAATGTTGAAATGTGAAATGTAAATGTATTGGTGGTTCTTCGGAATCACTCCGAATGAATTAATCCTGTGTATCCAGTTTGAAGATTCTTACTGGATTGATACTAAGGGCAACCCAAAGAACGAAAATTGAGGTGAATCATTTATAAAGGAATGTAAAATCATCAAGTATGAATGTTATATTGGATTATCTGATAAATTACTAAATATCTAATTGATGAAATAATAGTACAAGGACAATAGTGTGATAGTAAAACAAATGATGGATAACCGATCAAAAATGGTGCTTACAAAATAATGAATTAAAATCAAAATAATTAAATACTGACGTAATAAGAGGCTAAAGGCATAAAAGAAATATAGATCATACATTTAATTGAATTAAGAGTCTGAACTGAAATTGGATAACAACAAAAAAGTTAAAAGAACTAGAGACATAAAATGAATGGAAAAATATTGACTAACGAAAATGTATACACAATATTGGTAAAAGGATTTAATTATAATATTATTAATACTCTCAAGCATAGATTTAATATAAGAACCGAATTGGATAGACTGTACCAAAGTGATTGAGCGAAAAGAAATAAAAAAACAAAGAAGAAAATGAAAAGGAATAATAAAATCAGTTAGGTAATGTTATAATTGCGAATAGCGAAGTAAAAACTAAACCGAAATTTAATTTAATGAAACTTCAAAGACTAAATCGTAAATTGACTTTAATTAAAGGATTGAAATATAGAGTAAAATAAAAGTAGGAAAGTAAGTATAATGATTAATAATAATATTGAAAAATGTAGCAGTGTAGGTAGATAATATTTGTAATGATGAAACTGATAATAATATGACCTTTATTAAGAGAATAAGATATAGAAAAAATTCAATAATGAGTTTAGTACAATATAAAGACTGGAATAAGGAAACACTAAGTATTGTAACTGTAAAAATAAAGGTTAATGTTTAAAAATATAAGTAATGATGAAATTGACAACAAAAATGGTATGTGATTGTAAACCAAAAAATGAACAAAAGAATTGTAAATGGCTTAAGTACTCCAGGATAAGGAAAGAAAATATGCATGTAAATTGTAAATTTTTTAATGAATCGAAGAAAGTTTAATACCGAAAGCAATATAAAGAAAATGAAGGTAATTTAGGATAAAAATTTTAATTAATTTAAAGAACAAAATTTCATCGAAACAAATGACACTGGAGTTAATAATGACAACCGTAACAAGAATACTATTAACAAAAGTTAATGTTACAATTAATATAACAGATGTAACGTATTAAGTGTAACTGAAATAGAGTAAAAATAGTCACAACCGAATATGTTGAAATTAATGTAAAATGATCCAAGTGTAATAACCAACTGAATTAATACGAAAACTAATAATTACTGAAAATATTATGAAAACCAATTGAAATGTAAAGTAAGATAAAAGCCAATATATGTAATGACAGACTAAAAAATACAATGTAAAATAAATGTTAAGTAACTATTTCGAAAATACAGATGAAGATAAAAAGTAGACTTAAAGAATAATAGTAGAAATAACTAGGATTAAATAAACATTGTATATAAAGCACATGTTAAGTAAAAAAATTAGTAATACTGAAGGTTAAAGAAAGAGGTAAACAAAAATATCGAATGAATGAGGTTACGAAATAAAAATATAATGTGTGTGTTTGTATGTGCATGAATGAATCTGTTAATGAAAAATTTGAAATTTGTATCCATCATTGGACATTTTTAATGCTCAGTACATAGTATTGCTATTGCATGCAGGTTATAAAAGTAGAAAGTTAAAATGGTCGTAAGCTGGTGTTAATCAAGAACAGTGATGCAAAGCAAGAATGACAGTGTAGACATGGCATATATATGATTTTAGTGGGTATAAAAAGTAATTTATATGTATAATTTTTTATAGATTGTATGTTTGATGTAAGTTATAAGCAAGTTATTATATGGATTGTTCATTTATGACGTTGAATGTTGGAAAAAAAATTTTACCGAACTATTTGTAATAGCAATTGTAACCATCATAGTATTTTAAGATCCAATCATTGTACGTACAGTATAATGGTATAAGGGTGTTACATATGTGACATTCGGAGACTAACAGCTGAAATGCCAACTTTATGGATATGTGACATTCAGAGACTCATAGCTTAAATGCCAATGGTGTTGGATGATACAAGCTTGGCAAGTGTACCCATCAAATAAAGTGGACATGAGAGTATTTGAATTTCATCCCATAAAGATTAATTAATTAAGATTAATTAATTAACCTACAAGTATACTAAAATTACCTATGTTATTTGAGAATTTGCAAGTAAGCTAAGATTTTAACTACTTAAACTAAATTATAAAATAATAATTGCAAAATTAATATTTAAAATTAACAAAGCACTCAAGATAATTATTCAAAGATTAAAACTTATTAAGTTCATCTATCCTCCTTAGAATATCTTAAATATCAATTAAATTCAATTCTCAGTCAAGGTGGCAAACATTACGTTTAAGAACCCAAACAAAAAATTAATTCTCAATTCAATCTTGATCCTATTTTAAAAAATTAATATTGAATCACACAATTATCTTTGTTCCATTTGGCATTCTAAATTAGTTCATAAGGAAGTTGAGCTTGATATTGGCTTAAAGGTTACAACTATGGAGACTTCTAATGCTTACAAGGGGTGAGTGAAGCTAGGGAAGACTGCTAAATGCAGCTGCCACCAATGAGTTTTGTGCCTTAGAGAAGCGTCGCTTGATTTGAAGACCTCTTTTAGCTTGATTTGCTTAGGACTTTCCTTTTTCTACATTTCTTAGGACTTTAGATGTTTAAGATTTTTTCTAGGACATTTCTTTTCCATGAACAATGGTTAGTTTTTGTTTATTAGGCATGAATAAAAGGACTCATTTCATTTATCTTTATTACTTAAGCATTCATTTTTTATTTTACGTTCACACGGTAGTTGCGAACTTCTGCTTGTTATTCTTATTTGTTTAATGATTTTCTTTGGCAAGAGGTGTAATTTACTCTGTAAATTTGACAAAAATAGCAATTAACCCCCTAATATTTATTTTAGTACAATATTCCCTCTAAAATTTACAAATTGAGATAACATCACTCCAAAACTGATAGATCCATTATTTTAACTATTTTTTATGAGTTGACTATTGATGTGGCATCAAAATTGACACATGACCATCCAACTCATGATACATCAGACTCCATGTGCTAAAAATAATGTCATATGGCAAGGTTGAAGATATAAAAAAGACCCTAAAGAATTCCAAAAAGGGTTATTTACCTCTTAAAGTTTGCATCAATTTAACCCCCTATTGACATGGCACACTTATGTCACATCAGTAGTCAACTAAGGAAAAAACTTAAAATAACAGACCATCAGTTTTGGGATGGTATTGCCCCAATATGTAAATTTTAGAGAAAATATTATATCAAAATAAATATTAATGAGTTAATTGATCTTTTTGTCAAATTTCAAGGAGTGAATTACATTGTTAACCATTTTCTTTTATATGTCATCAAACTGGTTAAGGACCTGTGATAACTGAATTACTCAATATGCAACCTTTAACCTCTAGTAATTGAGCCATACAACGAACAAAATTTTTTTATTAAAAGTTAAGGTCCACCATTACAAATGATACACTTAGTTAATGCTTGTTTGTTATAATTGTTACTAGGAATTTATAACCCTATCCATTAATGACAAGCTGGATCAATTTCATCCATAGTCAGTGGACTTATGACTTATCATCCGAAAGTAACTGACTTTTTTTGTGACTTAAAAGTCATCGAACTTATCATAATTTTGCATAAAAGTCATGTTAACTGATTTTTGATAAGGATCCTTATCGGATTGATGATATGGCATACCACGTGGTAAAGATTGATGACATGACACATCACATCATACACCTGGACACATATGGATCTGATTGTAAGGACATGTCATTAGTTGATGTATCATTTTTTGACACATCAACAGCCATGTCAGCAAAAAACTCCACATAAGCATTTCCACACATATCAAATGGTTGAAACCCATTTGACTTAAAGTGTGTGTGAATGTGGACAATCTTTTTTGCATTATGGTTCTAAATGGTGGATACTTATAAGCCCAACACCTTCTATTTATCTTTTCGATGTGGGATCATCTTTTTTTTTCATTATGTCCTTTCCTCCTCAGTCAGTCTTTGAAACCATTATTGTAGTTCTTAAGCCACTTATTTGGATGACAATAGCAAGAGCTAACACATGCCATACTCACTATACATGTATACAGGTGAGTAACTGCATTTATATAGCTACTTAAGCTCTAAAATCCAGTCTAAAAGCAAGAGAGATGCACATTTACAAAAAAAGTAAAGCAATGCACACCTAATAGTCATTACGCTAAGCGCCAGGGATCTCAAGAGCTTTAACATCAAAGGAATCAATGTGAGGGCCAGTGCGGATTAGCCGCTAATTGTCATTATCATCGTCATCGACGGAATTAATGTCGGTATTGTGGCGAGGACTATCCTTATCACCACCATCATCATCATCGTCAATCATAAAATCATCGTCATCTTGAAAACTCCATCTCTAAAATTAAATTTGAATTCATAATACATATTTTTTAACACTTAATTAGGCATTAATCAAATCAATTTTATCAAAATAAATTTAACAATATAGCAACCATGAATACATAATTTTTTTCAATAAAAAAATACAGAGTGAAAAGAATCATGGGATATAAAACTGCAGGATAACAGGAATTCAATTTCATAAACATATAGAACCAAACAGATTGGATACCTACAAACAGCAATCCAAGAATTCAATAAAAAATGAGAAAAGAAATTAAAGAATTAAGCTCAATTTACAATAAAGTTACGCTAGAATCAACTGAAAATATAGCATATAAAGAAACAAAAATAGAAGAGCACAACAAAGAAAAGAGAGAGAAAATTACGCCAAGAAAGACAGTTGGAAATGAAAAATTCAACACCGAAGCCTCATCAGAGGGAGACCGCCACTGCCAAATCGAAGCTTGAAGTGTTAGAGATGATGGATCTCACTGTAAAATGAATGAGAAACTTTCAGTTTGATGAGAGAGATAGATGGCGAGATAGAGATGGTGGAGCTAAGTAGAGATGGCAGAGGAAAAAGAAGGATACGATGGCTGCTGGATTGCTGATGGAGGATGACTGTTGCATTGATGGCGATGGTGATTGATTTCTAAAATCGACAAAGGAGATAACTCCTTTCTCTTATCACATTTTCCCCCTTTTTTTATTTCCTTTTGCTTTTCTATTGTTTTTTAACTCACTCGTTGTTCTATATGTTACCAATTGCATATCCCACATAGGAAAGGGAAAGGGAGAGTAATGTGTTTATAAATATCCACATTTAGTACCATAATAGAAAATAGATGATCTATGTTCACTATGGGTTTAGCAGATAGTGGTACACAATAAGTCAAATGAAATCCATTTGACATGTATGGTAATGCTAATGTGGAGGTTTTTGCTGACATGGCTGCTAACATGTCAAAAAATGATGCATCAGTTGATGATGTATCCTTACAAACAGATCCACCAATTATGAAGTGGCATGCCATGTCATCAATCTTTTTCATGTAGCATGCCATGTCATCAATTCGGTAAGGATTCTCGTCGAAAATTGGTGAACATAACTTTTATGTAAAAATGTAATAAGTTCAGTGACTTTTAAGTTACGAAAAAAATCAATTACTTTCGGATGATAAGTTGTAAGTTCAGTGACTGTGAGTGAAATTAACCCTAACAAGCTAAGCAACACTGTATAAAAGGGTTGTGTACCCACCAAGTAGACTCTCTATACATACTCTCTTTGCATTGAGTTGCGCTTCAGTGTGTTTCCTTCGGAGGTTCTATTTTCTCAAGTGACTTAGGACATGATGGATCGAACTGTCATCAATATTTAAGATGTCATAACTATATGTAGATGACAAGGCACATATAATAAATGTCAATCTACAATTTATTGATAACCCATTTGGTCCTTTTAAATAATGTTAAAATTATCACACTTGTGTACCAGTTTTAGATCGTACTAAGTGCGACTTCTTATTTATGGGGAGTGTTGTCACTCGGTAGGGGTGTTTAAAATCCGACCCTATCCGAATAACCCGATCTGAACTAGATATTCAGGTAAGATTGGTAAATTTGGGATTGTTCGGGTCGGGTTAAACCCTTATAAACCCGATCCGCTCGAACAACCCTCTCCAATTATTCAAAACACTACGTTTTATGTATTGGTATTCATCGGGTTGATTTGGGCCGGCCCAAACCCGAACAATCCGAACTCTAATTTTTATTATATAAATTAAAACAGGAAAAAAATTATTTAATTTAAAAAATAAGTTCGGATTATTCGGACGGGATTCAAATTTTTGCGGATTATTCGGATAGGGATCCAAACTATTCATATGGTAGGGTAGGATTGGAATATATAAAAAAATTCAAAATTTGAATTATTCGAATTTTGATCTGGTTGATCTAAAACCATCCGATGAATACCCCTATCGTTCAGTGATGACTCTCTATCAAAAATAAATCCTAGGGAGGGATTAGTCTCCGAATCAATAAGATCATCAGTGATTCCAAACGAAGGGCCAATCCATTGCATTAACAACGAGCCCAGATGACCATTCAATTAGCACGACATAGGGGTCAATCACCACATTAGCTACAAGCCTAAATGAGAGGTCAATTTCCACAGAAGTAGTGAGCCTAGGTAAGGGGCCAATCATCGCATAAGCCATTGGGAAAAACAAGCAAAAGGCTACAAAGCTAGTGCCAGAGAAGAAGAAAGAGGAAGTTGAAGTTGAAGTGACCGAGTCAAAGGGCAAACAAGTTGCTGATAAGTACTAAAAAAAAGTATGTGGTGACTAGGATGATCAAGGGGCGGGGCGGGGGCGAGGAGTGCCTCCCCACCTACTACCTCATGCAAGGGTGGGGCGGGGGCGGGGGCGGGGATCGATAGTGTTTCAGGAGAAAAATTCCTCCCGTCCCCATCCTTGCAGGGATCTCCGTCCCCGTCCTGTGATCATCTCTAGTGGTGACGTTAGCAAATTGTTGCTTAAAGCGTTACAAATGTTACTATCGATTTATACAATTTTTTTTTAATAAATGTCACTTATGTGAGTGATAAATAAACTTTGTGATTTAGTTTTCTAAAAGATTCACAAGAGATTTGATTTTTCTGTTAGCTTTGGGATATAAGAGGAAAAAAATAAAAACTATAAATTGCTAATTATTAAAAAATACGTTTTTAAAATAAACGATTGAATTGTGATAATAAATTTTATATTATAATAATTTAAAGCTATAAATAAAGCAAGATCTAGCTATTTCCAAAAATATTACTTGCGATGAATCGTAGCAACACAATAGATTATGTCAATATTCAAATAAAAATTATCATAAAAACATTTGCAATTATTCTAAATATTCACCAATAAAGTATTACACCGGATTACTGATGGATTTTTTGTCCATGATTGTTGAAATGATAATTATACAAGGGGTTAGTGTGTGATAATTAGCAATGAATTTTTATTGTTAATAATGGATATCAATGTGTGGTTGTTAAAAAAGAAAATATATCTATGTACGTTTTACTTATCGCGTCGAATCCATCAGTAACCATTTTTAGCAATAAAGCTTTTTAGTGAATACCCTGAAAACAAACAAATTTATGTAATTATTAATATCTTCTCTAACCGCTTTTCATATGCTGTTTTACTTGTTGTATACATCAAATGCATTTTGTTTCCTTATTCTTGATTTTTAATTAATTTTTGTTTATAAGTTGTGATATACAGGAAAATCTTGGTTTGGCTTTTCTTCCTGGGGCCAATAGAGGACACATTAGCTGAGTTGGGAATAGAAACTTATGCACTACTCTTTAGGAACAAGTAATTATTATCTTCTTCCACATTGAGTGGAAATTTGGACAGGTTAGTGTCACCTAGAAAAAGAATAACAACTAAAAGGAAAATTCCTTCACGCACATTGCCAGTCCCATTCAGATAACTACCCAACAACATCATTCCAAAATAATAATAATAATAATAATAATAATTAAAAAATATAAGAGCATTATTACTTTGAGACTATTAATTTAATGCGTATATAAATATGATACACGTGCATATAAACTGTCAAATTTTACGGATATATTTGAAAATGTATCAAAATATTTCAAATCATCCCCACTTTGAGTGATAAGCATGTCCGTACAGACTGAGTTGCTGGTTTGCCCACTTGGTAGCTAGTGCACTTTCCTCTTGCTAAAAGTAAATAAAATAGAATTTTTTTTTCTTTTTAACAGAAGTCCAGTTTCAATTAATTATACAGGTGGTCATCAAACTTTTTGAAGGAGTTTAGGATACGTCTATAACTTACGAGATTAAAAATTGATTTCGATATAAACGTGATAATATCGAAATAAAAAATAATATATATATGATATTAGTTCTATATTGAAATTTTCTCATAATTAAAAAATCTGCTATTTAATATGTAGTAATGAGGAATGTTACCAAAATTAATTTTGGTAATTGACATATTAATGTGATATTATTTTCTACTTAATAATGAATTTATTTTTATTATTAATATTTTATAACTACCAATTTAATTATCATCATAATTAAGGTAATTTATATTAGCTTAATTGAATCCATATATGATGGTTAAATTTCTTCATTTTTATAAAGAAGAGAAAATTAGAGATACCAAAACTCTGTTAGTTTATCTCCTCACGTATTCTCTCTTTGTCGAAGGGGTTTTTAGTTCGTAAATTTATACTTTCATCCCATAGTTCGTGACATATGGGTGAAAGACTTTGCCGGTAACATTAAACAATCGATTTTCGCTTCAACGATCTGCACTTCGAGAGATATTTATGTTTATTCCTCTGATACCACAAAATGTAACATCTTTACTATTACAGTCCTATGGATTTAAGCGATTAGCTGAATTTTTTTTTCTTTTCTTATCTTAAAGTCATACACTTAACCAAATAATTCATTAATTACCAATTCTTATCTATTGTTCAAGTTTATAAATCCAGTTTGTTGTTAACCTATATTTGTCCAATTTAACTATTTATTTTACAAAAATTCGACAATATAACAGCTATAAACTTGTTTGGCCTCCTAAAAAATAAATAATTCCACAACACAACAATTTATAAACAGAATATACATATACATCACCATGCATTCTTATTTCCATTCAAATCACTTTCTATCAAAATACATATTTACACATATATAGACAATATTGTTCATATACAGAGCACTTCTTACATCAAATCTAGTTAAACAAATATATACATGCCAGACTACAAAATATTTCTATTATCTCATTTCCTTCAAAATTGCACCTGTTATGTACTACTACTCCAAACTTTCATCAGTACCTGCACGCAGTAAATCCTACGTGCTGAGCATTAAACTTGATTTCATTTATATTTTAAGGATAACAACACATGCTATGTTTAGATGATGCTTAATATGGTTTTGGTTTTATTTTGAATAATTTCATTATTATGGATATTGATCTTGATTATTGGAATACTACTAGTTTTTCATTAATTTCTTCTTTTGTTTCACATTATTATGAGAATAATGTGAAATTGTGGTATACTAAATTATACCACATTAGTTTAGATTGAATGAGTCGGTTAGCCAAAGTAAGATTGATAGGTGATTTGAATAAGCTTGAATTATCTACCTATGAGCATTTCCCAAAAAGAAAACTAGTAAGAAAATTATTCAAAAAAGGGAACTAGAATAGAAAACTCCATTAAAATTAATCCATTTCGATGTCTGTGATCTAATGAATATTAGGACAAGGCATGAAACCTATTATTTTTCATCACTTATGTAGATGACTATACTAGGTATGGTCATATCCATTTGATTTCTCACAAGTTCAAAGCATTGAGTTGCTTTAAAACTTTTATAGATCTTGTTGAGAATCAATTGGACAAGATGATTAAAGCTTTAAGAATTAACGGTGGTTAAAAAAATCTTTCTGGCGAATTTAAAGCTTTATATGATGAAAAAAGGATTGAACATCAGTTGTATGATGGTCCAAGCAAATTTGCCCATCTCCTATTGGGGAAATGCTTTGTTAATGGCCACATATATTCTAAATTATGTGCCCTTCAAGTCTTTGGCTTTCACTCCTTATGAGTTATGGACTTGTCGGAATCCGATCTAAGTCATTTTATGACCTTGGGGTTGTGCTACTTTTTTCTATGATACCTCAAGTAAATTTGGTAAATAAGGACCAGAAGGTAAAAGAGTACCTTTAAACGATATTTTGATGTATCAAAAGGGTACGTATTCTTAGGTTAGCAAGCAAATGGTTCAGTAATAGAATCTGAATAATGAGATGTCATATTTTTGGAAAATAAGTTTTTAAAGTTGAATGAAGTAAGTCAAGATTTTACTTTTTATGAAACTCAAGAAGATGAACTACCTGAATCTCTTCATCCGAGTGGGAAAAAAATTAAAGAAGAAGGTCAAAACTCTCTTTTTAGCAGTTCGGATGTTTGAAATCCATCCTCCAGTAGGAGGATAAGCATGCCTAACTCCAGTGCCAGTAGGAGTATAGATATTCAAGATCCTTATTTAAGTTGGAGCGTAGTGCTTAATTTCAATAGGAGCATCCCAAACTACGATGAATATATAAGATATATTTATCAAGAATTGGAATTACAAAAATCTAAAAGAAAAAGTGTTCCATGATGATGTTTTTTTAGTTATCCCACAAGAATCCCCAGTTAAAGATAAATGGATTAAAGAAATGGAAGAAGAAATGGCATCTATGAGATTGAACCATGTTTGAGAACTGGTTGATCTACCTGAAGGACACAAACCAATTAAAAATAAGTGGATTCTCAAAATAAAGTGAAAAGCTAATGGTAGTATCGAAAGATACAAAGCTTGAGTAATCACTAAGGGGTTTACGTGACATAAAGAAATTGACTAGAATAAGGTTTTTTCACCTATTGTTAGATTTATATCGATAAGGTTAATTCTAGCCTTGGTGGCTAGTTTGGATCTAGAGTTGTATCAAATAGATGTAAAGACTACTTTTCTTAATGGAGGATTAAAAGAAAAAATCTATATGAAGTAGCCTATAGGTTTCTTTAAAGAAGGCAACGAACATAAGGTTTACCGATTGATAAGATCGACCTATGACCTAAAGCAATCTTCGAGACAATGATATTTGAGATTTCATGAAACAATCATATTGAATGAGTTCAACATGATTGATAAAGATCATTGTGTTTACTCTAAGAGCTTTGAAAATAAATTTGTAATTATCACATTGTATGTAAACGACATACTTATAGCTGAAAATGACAAAGAATAAGTAAATCAAATCAAAGATTGGTTGTCATCCAACTTTGAGATGAAATATATGGGTCAAGTAGTTTATATCATTGGAGTTAAGATTTTAAAGGATCGCTCAAGAAGGTTATTATCACTGTCTTAAGAGACATAAAATAATAAGGTTTTTGAATAATTTAATATGCAAAATTTAAACCCATAGACAACCCCATTATTAAGAATTAGTTTCTTAGCAAAAATATGTATCTTGAGATGCTAGATGAAATGGAATGCATAAGGAATATTTCATATGCCACTGTTGTGGATAGTCTAATATATGCAATGTTGTGTATAAAACTTGATATATGTTATGCGGTGGGCATAATAAGTAGATATCAGTCTAATTCAGGTAAAGCATATTGCAAAGCTATGAAGAGCATACTTAGATACCTCAAAGGTATTGCAAACTATTCTCTCTGTTATTAAAGAAAGGATCTGCAATTGAGAGGATACTCAAATATTGATTCGGGAAGTAATGTGGATGAGAGGAAATCCACTTCAGGATATGTATTCTTACTTGACAAGGGTGTTATTTTGTGGAGTAGCAAGAAGTCCCATAAACATTGGAAGTTGAATTTGTTGCTTCCTTTGCTACAATACAAAAGGTAGTTTTGGCTGAAATGGTTTGTAAACCATTTGGAAGTAACTGCTTTAGAGAAACTAGTGACAGTCTATGGTGACAAACAGTCATCGATGGATGTATGGACATTAATTATCAATAAATTAAAAATATTATTGTACTAGGAGAATTGAACTTACAATATATTTTCTCACTAGATATGATTGCAAATCCATTAACAAAAAAAAAATATATTGAGAGATGTGTTTTGAGAGACACATTAGATCTTAAGGTTTGCGTAGGATTTGATTTGTACTATTTATGTGATTCCTTAACATTATTATTTATGAATAATAATAAAGTTTATTATTTAGCAATACATTAGTGTGAATGTTTATATGTGAATATTTACTGTTATTTATTATATGATTGAGTATATCGGACATAGAAGTAACCCATTCACATAAGTGTTTACCTTAGTTTTGACAATGGGTTGAAAAAATTAAGATGAGGCAATTTTTAAATATATGATGAACTCGAGAACCTATTCAAAATAAAAGTATCGTTTTGCAGAAATTACAAAATAAGTCTCGTTAAGGTGCAAGATAATGTCATACATGAGGTCGTATGCTTTGGATTAAGATCTAAACTGGATTAAATGTAATTCCATTATAAGTTAAACATAACTATCATATATTGTCCAAAAGCCAGAAGTAATCCTGAAGGAAGTGGACTAAATTTGAATGCTTTGGTGTATTGCAATCTTATCCTTCTATATGGTATTAAATAATAATAATAAGACATGTGTTCCTTTAAGGGAAATGAGAGAATATCATAGCACATACATCGTACCATATGTGCTTGAGTTGACCAAGGAAAGGAAATTTTATGAATTGATCTCAAATTTTTTCTAGTGCGAAACCCTAATTTTTTGCCCTCAGGACCCTTAACTTGTATTAAAAATATAGTTCAGTGTAGCTAGCTTAGTTAATCTCCAAAGGGTCATAAAAAAAATTTAGCCCGATGGATCTAACTAAAAAAATAAGTTGGACTATGATGGATGATATATAGTAAAAGGGAAAGATGTTTTTCGATCACATCCGGTAGTTTCGTGGTTCATCAGTATACCTATTGTATTCTTTATAAGTAGAGGCATAATAGTGAATACGAAAATTATTTTTATCAGATCATGAGATAAAACAACGAATGTGAGAAAATTATCTAGGGTTTGGCATACAATTGTGAGAAGATCTTGTTTCTCGAGACGCTATATATCCTTAACAGGTGTATAGCATTAATGTTCTCAATATATGCCAGTCACACGAACTATCTATTTGTATAATTGGAGAGAATGAATGAAAATCATTTCGTCATGTGTGAGAGAGAGATGAAGGAGTTTGGGATATGTCCATAACTCATGAGATGAGAAATTAGCTCAGATATAAATGTGATAATATCGGGACAGAAAATAATATATATATGGGATTAGTTCCATATTGGGATTGTCCATCATTAGAAAATCTGCTATTTATTATATAGTAATGAAGAAAGTTACCAAAATTGGTAACTGACATATTAATGTGATATTATTTCCTACTTAATAATGGATTTATTTCTATTATTAATGTTTTATAACTGCCAATTAATTCTCATCATATTTAAGGTAATTTATGTTACCTTAATTGGAGCCCTATATAAGGGCTAAATTTCTTCATTTGGAGAAAGAAAAGAAAATTAGAGATACCAAAACTCTGTAAGTTTGTATTATCGCGTATTCTCTCTTTATTTAAAGGGCTTTTAGTTCATGGATCTGTACTTTCATTTCTTAGTTCATGACATGTGGGTTAAAGACTTTGTTGGTAATGTGAAACAATCAATTTCCGTTTCAACGATCTGCACTTCGATAAGTATTTATAATTACTTTTCGTAATATATTATGATATATTTTTTTCCTTCACACTTTTATAATAACATTCTGATTAGAAATAATTAATTTATAATTAGGGTATAATTTAATTATTATTTAATGACAGTAAAAGTAAAAATGGATAAAAAATTAATTGTTAAAATTAACTAAAGTTGAACAAGTCATATTTTAGATAGAGAATGATTGTGTTAGTGATGATGAGAATTCGATGTGTTAAAAATTTATCATTTATAAGTCCATTCCACCAATTTTTACTTTTACTAAAATTAAACAATAGTCGAAATATATTTTGGTTTCAAATCGTTTATTTTTTATACAAATGTTATTCGGTAAAAATTTAATGATAATGGATGTAATTGATTTCCGATTTCCTAAAATATCATATTTATACTGAATTATGGAATAATTAATTATTAAAGTTCAAAGAAAACTCAATGATCATTGTTAGTTTTACTGAGGTCATTATAAAAGAAAGTTTAATATCCAATCACTATGCATATTAATAAAAATCTTGTTTTACTTTTTTTTTTCAAAATTTAAAACATACTAAATTGATGCACTGTAAATATTTACATTTACCTTCAACATTTGTTAAATCGACACAGATAAAAAATTTTAAAATAAGGTTGTAATGCTTTTCGTATTAAAATATGAAATAGTTAAGATAAAATTGAAAAGTATTTCAAAATTATTTTTTTTATTATTTGTTAAAATTTTTGCAATAAATTGATAATATATTTTTAAAAATTTTTAGTTGTTTATAATATGATAAAATACAGTAATAAATATAAAGATATGCATATATATTTTGTTTTTTTAAGATATAGGTAGTTAAAATTTTTTATTTGTGAAATTTATTTATTTTTAATAAATACTTGTAAAGTTCGAAAAAATTGAAATAATTTTATCTTTTTTATATCCCAACCTTTATCAAGTTAACAAATTGCGCTACCTCAATAATTAACAGAATGTCCAATTGAACATAAAAAAAAATTATAAATATCTCTTCCAACTGTCACCTAAATTTCAATTAGACTCCATTCCAATATATAAAATCAAAGAAATCGAACAACGCGCGATGATGTTAACTGAAAATTTAAATTGAAATTGTCATTACAAAATTTAAAATTAATTTAGTCCAGGTTATTAAAATTTAAGGATCAAAATAAAAATAAAATACAAAATCGGAGAATTTGAGCAATTAATTAAAAAAAAGCATGACCATTAACAATAATATATATACATATATATATATATATATAAATGCAAACATCATCATCATAATCATTACAATGATCACTAACTAAACCTAAATTGAATATATATATATATATATATATATATATATATATAAATGCAAACATCATCATCAGAATCATTACAATGATCACTAACAAAACCTAAACTGAAAAACAATTATCTCCTTTTACTTCTCTTTCGACCTTCTTAGCTTTTTCCCTCATTTTGTTCTAGTTTTGCTTGCACCCTCCTCTACTCTACTCTTTCTATATCCATTTAAACCCTTCCATAAGACAACACAAAATCTCTCTTTTCCAACAAGATCCATTGAAGCTTCTTTAAATTAGGGTTTTCTTCTCTTTCTTTTCTCCATCAGAACAAGAGCAATAACAAGAACAAGGCGTAGGCTCATGGATGGCAGAGTTATCTGTCCTTTAATGTTCTTACTGTTTGGTCTCTTCCATTCTTCAGGTGACTTCCTCTCTCTCTCTCTCTCTCTCTTTTACATTCTTTTTATTAATTGTTTGTTAAATAAATTTGAAGTGTATATGCAAATGAAAAACCTCAGCAATTGTGTTGCTGTGAATTCTAACTTTTTAATTTTTTTTTTTATTTTACTTTACTTGTTGAATAGAATTTGGATTTGCTTTTTCCATGTGGGTATCCTTCTCTCTTTTTTGAACTGATATAGTTTGTTTTTTGTTCTACATATATATCTATACCGGCCAGGTTTTTCAAACTTTCGTTGATTTTTCTTTCAAAAGTTCGGAACTTTTTCCTTTCTTTTTCTCGATGTGAATTATTATGTATGTTGGTGGGGGAAACGATTCGATGCGCGATGCATATATGTGTCTCGTACTATGTACCGTCCGATCGAATTATTAATACATATTGACTATTTTTGATAATTGGATGGGACGGCGTAACGGATTAACATTCCCGGTTGCCCACTTGCTAACTTACCTCTCTATTAACACATCACTCATTTCCCGCCAATTCTGCAACTTAATTTCGAACCATTAACAAATTTTGAGAAATATTTTTGAAATATGAAAAAAAAAAATAAAACAAATTCAGCTTTACCAATCTGTCGTCTCACATGATGACCATTTGAAATCAAGATTTTATTACAATAGATAAACATTTCTTTTGCATACAACATTGCAAACCGTCCGATTAGCATGTTACGCTGATCGGACAGTATACAAAGTTCGGTACATGGAACGGTTACCCATCTAAGAGAAAGAATTTTTAATTTTTTTTTTATTTTGGAAATTAAAAACTGGTTTAATAATATCTTTGGATTCTAATTATAAAGGTGCAAGTGCTATAAACAAGGTAGCAAGGCAACAAGAGAATGGAAGGAATCTAAATGAACAAGAAAAGGATATTACAACGCCTATAACTACGGTTCCAACAGTAATTCCTACAAATCCAACGATGATAAATCCAAATTCGGACCCGGATTCGACATCACCAGCGACAATGACTCCAATGATAACTCCGACGACGACAAGTTCACCGGTATCAGGAGGAGGAAGCAGCTGGTGCATTGCTAACCCAAGTGCATCACCAACGGGATTACAAGTAGCATTAGACTATGCTTGCGGATATGGTGAGGCAGATTGTTCAGCAATTCAAGGTGGTGGGATTTGTTACAATCCAAATACACTTCGTCATCATGCTTCTTATGCATTCAACTCTTATTATCAGAAAAATCCAATGCTTAGTAGCTGTAATTTTGGAGGAGCCGCTGTTACTACTAGCACCGATCCAAGTAAGTCGATGCCCCTACCCACCTACCTAGCTTCCCCTTTTAATTATTTTTCAACTTTCTGCTTTTAAATATTTCTTGGAAAAACACGTCCGCTTCTTCAATTTTTACTTGCTTCTGAACAAATTTCTATTAATTTCAAAATTTAACACTCATGTTAGATCCAATTTTAAATAAAACTGATAGAATTGAAATAAATGTTACAATAATTTCTTATAAATTTAATTTAAAAATACTATAAAATCCACCAAAATGTAAAAAACTGAATAAAAAAGCCAAGTTATCATCTCTTTTTGCATGTCTAAAACTATTGTACATTTATTAAATTTTTTTTTATATTTTGGTAGATTTTATAATTATTTTAAATTGATTTCATGCGTGATTGATTGAGCATGCGTTTCAATTCCTTCAATATCGTTTATATTGGATCTAATATAAATAATATAAAAAGTAAAATAATTTAATAACAATTGTTGAAAATAAGACTTAATATATATAAAAGAAAATTGAAATTCAGTAACTCAAAATGGGTTTTTCATATTCATTTTGGTCTATGATTTTTTAATTACTTTCTTTTCAAAGTTTTATAGTCAAATTGCATATCAATTCAACTTGAAAAATTCGTTAAAATACTCTCAATGTTGAATGAAAAAAATTCCCATCCCTACTTTCATGCCTTATAAATATGACAAATTGACAATCATTAATATAGTGATTGAGCGCACAAAATGGAGCCATTTAATTTAAGTGACTATTAGAATTTCATTCTGCGGCAATGATTATTTTAATTTAAGCAACTTTTTGAGTAGTAATCCAGTGGATGCCTAATCAAATTAGGCGTGTTCAATTGATCGAAAAATTCAGATGTGTGCGCACCATATCTCGTTCATCTATTTTCTAATTTATTTGAATATCATTTAATTGATTTTTCAGGCACAAACACATGTAAATTTCCATCAACAAGGTAAAATTTTCAAATACTTTCATTTTTATTATTGTAGTTTTAAGATATTTCTTAGAGTGATATTTTGGTACGTCTGGCATATATATCATGTACAATTTATTTAAACAGTTGGTGGAGAAATAAAATATATTATTTTTTTATCCGACATTTCAAATACATATGTACATGCCAAAAAGATACTCTATTTTCATTTTGTATAAATTCTAAATGAATTTATATTTGAAATTTCAGCACAAGCTCATCAGTATTGAACACCACAAATTCAAATGGGGCTACGGTTTATGGAGCAGTACCTTCAAGCCCTTCCACTCCAGATGCCTCAACTGCAAAAAATATTAATAATATTAAATTAATGATACTCACATGTCTGATTTTGTTCAGTCTAATTTTCAAAAATTAAAATGCAATTTTCACAATTACTTGCTTGCTAGTCTAAGTTTTTAGTGACTGAGAAGCATTGAGTCTTAATTTAGCCTGCTAGAGGAAAGTTAGAGGTTAATTAGTGTTTTGTTTCATGTATATTATAGTTAGTTGTTGAGAAAGACAAATAGG